>JAJTUV010000425.1:1310000-1497500 GCA_021653895.1 Mastomys natalensis | reverse complement strand
GAATCTGGAGCTCAACAATTGGCTCAGCTGGCTGGCCAGTGAGCTTCAAAGATCCCATGGCTCTGCCTCCTAATGCTGAAATGACATGCTTCCATGCCTGATATTAATGTAGCTATTGTGAATATGATCTCTGGCCCCCATACATACCTAGAACTGATTTTTCCTCCCGAGTCTTCACCCTCTTTCCATACTACTGATATTTGTCTTTCAACAAAAGTCTATTGAAATATCATAGTCAAGTTCGAATTTAGTCCTACACAGGAATGAAGACAGCCAAAATTTCCTCTACTATTCTTTCAATCCTGAGTATTTTTCTTTCATTCATCCTCTACTTTTCCTATTATTTCACTGTAAGTGACTAAAATTAACCATGCTCACACAACAGAAATCAGAATAAGGAAAGCAGGCCTTCATCAGTGTATTTTATTTTCTTTTTACACATATAAAAAATAAAGAATCAGCAACTTACTAATACTCTATGGAAATGAGGGTAACTACTTAAGAATGAAAAAATATGCTATTATTCAGTCATTCAAATATGTTTTTCATGAAAGAAATCTTTCAAAGGTTGTTGGCCACAATGACATAGTTAGTTAGATTTTTTTAAGTAAATGAAAATAAGTTCTAAAAACAATTTCCTTAATGTTTGCACAATTGACGTTAAAATATTTAATCACTAAAGGACTTCCTTTGGTACATCAAATTGTTTGTTCTTATGAATGGTTTAGCAAAAATATTACTTCTAGCTGCCAGGAGAACATCTCCCATATTAGCTTGGTTCATTCCTGTCTCTCTTATTATAGTGATAACAGTAGAATGAAATATATAATATCAACATCAGAAAACACAAACTATCATAACCTATAAAATGCTACTGTACCATCCAAATCTAAGATTCAGTAGAGTATTAACTATTTTTTAAAGAGTCAATTACTCATAATGAAAACAAATTGCTCGTGAATAAAATACAAACCATAAGAATAAAGGTTGAATAACATTTATAACATTTTTAAATCATATATTGGTGTCAAAGAAGTGGAAGATCAGATTATTAACAGTCAAGCATAATACTCTTCCAGCAATCTTTAATCATAGGGGAGAACTTCTTGTTTCACAAATTATTTGATGACATCTTCAGAAGTTCATTTTAATGTCTGTGCATAAATATTGATTTACTGCCTTTGAAATGGCCTTTAAATGATACAACCAGACAGAGGTAAGTGACAGGCATGGTAATATGTGGACAGAGAGGAAGATGCTGAGTCTAAAAGATAATATGAGCAGATGTGAAACTAAGCCAGTGCTCCCAAGGTACCCCATTACTATTTGATCCACGAACTGTGACTTGACTCAAACTGAAGTTCTCTTGAACTGAATCTATATCAAATGAGGTTACACCCTGGAGCTTGCACTGCTAGAGAGAGGGGGAGAGGATATGGGAGGAAGGAGGGAGAGAAGGTAGAAGGAAAAGAGAAAGAGAAGGACAAAGGGAAGGAGCAGAGAGGGAGAGAGGAAGGCGAGAAAAAATTCTGCTGGAAATCATCACAGAAACGAGGAAAGTGGGAAACTTGACCAGAACCAGGTCACAACAGTGGATGTTTGTGTCCTTAGCTTCATGCTGACCTCAGAACCAAGTCTGGTATATTCTTCATTAGGGGACACCAATATCTGTGATAAAACAGAGATTGTCACTTGTTCAATGCTCCAGGATAACTCTCTTCTGAACTGAAGTGTCAGCTGTTTGTAAATAGGCAAGCCTTTGTGCGTGAGGCTGGTCAAAGTAAATACAAACTTCTGCCAATCTGTCTTTCCCATGTCCTGCTGTCTTTCCCCATAACTTTATTGTAGTTAGATATAGTGTCAAATAATGTAAGCTTAAAACAATACTTTATGCTATTCCTCTTTCTGGGTAAGGGTTTACAAATTGCTTCACCTACCTACCCTTCATGCATCTACTCATTCATACACCTATCCATTTATCTATTATCTGAGATACAAAGTTTCCTGTCTGAATTTATCAGAAATTTATAAAACAAATTTGTTTTCTCCTAGCTATTATTATGCATTTAATTAAGAAAAAACACAGAATGGTATTCACTGTTCTCGTTTATGTATATAATGCTAGACTATTAATATAATTCATTTTCTTAATGTATACATTACATAGAAAACTAATATATAAGCCTATACTGTACCGTGAGTTAGAATTCTATGTTTACAAAATATTCATAAGTTTGTTTAATTTTAAGTTGACTGAAATATTTTTAAAACTTTTACAATATTTCTTGATGGAATTTTGTACTGAATAACCAGAAAAGTGAGAAAAAACTTAAAATGCAAGTGTATTTCCAAGATATTATTTGTTGTTCTGATATTTTTGAAATTGAAAGTTGAATTCTGAATTCCAGTAAGTCAAATGTTTATCAGTCTATGATTTTTGTGGGAAAAATAGTCAGGCCACGTGGCTTAACTTCCTGTAAGAAATATATATATATATCTCACATACATATATATATGAATATATATACACATATATGTAAGTATATATGTATATATGTATGTATACACATCCACATAGATATTATACATAATTTGAGATTAATGTAAAATATATAACAAAACCAAATACGAGGCATTAAAAATTCCCTTTTAAATGATTTGTCAGAGTAGTCCAAGTAACTCCAAAAGCAGGTATAAATTATGTATGATGCTGTTGTATCCTTCTTGAGGTTTTAGGGTGGGACCCTAATGCTGAAGATTCTAAAAATGACACTCACATGGCATTCAAAGGCTGTCTAATTGGATGCAAATTCCACTCAACAGAAGGGAAATTGTGCCTGGTAACTGAAACCTAGTCAAGCTCTTAGGGTTAGTGAGATTATGAACCTTAAAATACAATTTACTACAACTACATTTCTAGATAATCATGATTCCTTGATCCACTCTTAATTTTATCTTTATACCCACAGATAAGAATAGCTAAAAACTTCCATCAAACAAGCCTTTCTTAAAGCAAATGGGGACTACAGAACCTCACAAATGGACACAATGCAGACATCAACGAATCATGGGATGCCTGAGCCAAATAGATGCATCTATATCATCATTCCTTCATCAGTGGCTCAGGAAACATCACAGAAGAGAGGATATAATAATTATAAGAGTCAGCATACCAGGAAGTCTGCTGTAAACTATCTCTCCTAGAGATGGATGCATAAACAAGACACAAACAACGTCAATATCAATAGAAATATTAGTGTCAAAGGGGAAATTTTTGTATAGTCTCGCTATTAGACAAAGTACTATATTGACAACTATTGACTTCTGAATTATAATTAGTTTCTCACAGGAATTAGCCTCCTAATTGGTTGTCTTAATGCACAGTGATATTCTCTCAAATCATAATCACACAAACCACAAAAAGAGACTCAACAGGTTCTATCTATCTATCTATCTATCTATCTATCTATCTATATCTATCTATCTATCTCATTTGGCTATATCTATCTCTTCTATATATCTTTCATCTATCTGACACACACACAGATGTAAATAATAATATAATATATAAAAGAAAAAGACATTATCAAATTCAGAGTTTGGGGCACTGGGACAGATTCTATGGAGAGTAGCTACAAGGCGATGGAGTGAGGAAAGGGAGAAGAAAAGTGATTTAATTCTATTTCAGTTAAAAACACAAATAATAATTATTGTTGAAATGTGTTTTATGAGATTTGTCTGAGAACTTCCTACTCAATCAATTTCATTTTTGTGGGTATGATTGATTCAACTATATATGTACATACATATGTATATATATTTTTTTCTATAGTTTCAAGAAGAGTGAATTGATCAGTTTCTCTATGATGACTTTCAGAATTATACTACCATCTGAAAATCCAAAAATCACAAGACTAAATCTTTTTCAACAAAGACAGAAATAAGCATCCCTTTACTGTGTGTTAAACTTTAGGTTAGGATACCATTTTAAAACAAATAGTTTCAATACAGAAAGTGATTCAGAGGGATGTTTCTCACTACTGATTATAAGGAATAGGGGATTCTTTGACTCACAGTTATCAAAACTACCAAGTGTCCTGCAACACATACATTTTACATTTTTTGATTTGTGTTGTATACCTGAATTCATATTAGAATAATTTTTCATACATGATTTTCAAACATTTCATACTCAGTTTTATCTTTTATACTTTCCAATGACAGGCTGACATTGTAGCTTTGCAGTACAACTTCTATTGTATTCTTCATTGCAATTAATGTGAAGTATAATTTTAACCAATATCTTCTTGAAAATTTTCCCTTATTAACTTACCTAGTGTTTAATCAGATAGCCATTGGGCTGGTGAAGGCTGGATGCTTCAGAGTGGGAGGATTCGAGGGCAGGGAGGTGGAAGTGGGTGGGTGGGGGCACATCCTCATAGAAGCAGGAGGAGGGGGAATGGGATAAGGTGTTTCTGGGTGGGTGGGAGGAAATGGGGAAAGGTGATAACATCTGAAATGTAAATAAAATATCCAATAAAAAATTAATTTAAAAAACCTTTCTAGAAATTATTATACAAGTTAATTAAAAAGAGTGAAATAAGAAGGATGTTTAACATCCATTTGCTTGTATGCAAGCTTAGCTTAATTTGTTCATGGATAGTGTTGCTCTGGATCTAGATAAATAGGGTTTTAGGGTTAGAGTTAGGATTATGGTTAAGGTTAGGGTTATGGGTTGGAGTTAGGGATTAGGGTTAGGGTTAAGATTGGGTTTGGGGTTAGGGTTAACTCAGAGTCTCACAGTGCTTCTAATGGAGGGCTAATAACCATCAACTGCTCATAGACTTCTAGGCATGGTACTCTTACTTAAACATGTCTTCAGTACCCATCAGCTTGGTATTCATAAGACTAAAGGAGACCCTAAATGTAGTTAGAAGGTAGCATGCCTAGAGATGGGATATTGGTTCATACCTGCCTTGTTACTCTTCACCCCAGTGATCTAGGGGATGTACAAACCATCTAAGAAACTACTTCTATGCTTGCAAAGTTCCAGTGGAAATACATAACCAGCCAAGCTCAACATATAATGATGCTTTATTAAGGTAGATTTTATTGTGGGAGTATAATGATGGAATGAACAAGTAGAAAAGATATGTGTTTATGGCTGCTTATAAAATGACAATAAGATGTTTATAAAAATGTCAAAATAATATCATAATGTAGCTGTTTTATTACTTATAATATGCAGTGATGAAATACATTGGACTTTACTACATATCCTTGGAGTTAATTTTTAACTTCACCATCTAAAAATTACTTTGTTATCAATAGAAATACTAACTTTGAGTGTATATTCTCATGATGGGAGCAGTATGCTAAAGACAATATAGCTCCTATTGACTAGATTCCTAAATAAAATACTCATTTCAGTATGATGTTATGCATTTCAATTCTATAATCTTCATCTAATCCTCTATTTTAATTTTAGCAATCTGCCTTTATAGTATGTATTCATATACTCATTTTTAGATATGTATGTATATAGTATGGAATATAATATTTATGATCATGAAATTTAAGTCTAGGAAAGGATACCTTTGAAAGTAGTTAACCTT
Organism: Mastomys natalensis; assembly: GCA_021653895.1. NCBI lineage: Eukaryota > Metazoa > Chordata > Mammalia > Rodentia > Muridae > Mastomys > Mastomys natalensis. The sequence goes on along the minus strand of JAJTUV010000425.1, from coordinate 1,491,885 downwards.
TTGGAGAAAAATTAGAATAACCATTTTGACTATAATAACTGGCTTATATTGAAAAGAAAAAATAGAGTGATGCTTATTTATGCCATAGAAAACACAGAGTGGTATTATTAATTTCTAATTTGTCTATGGTTTTTCCATCAGGGCAGAAAGCACTTCCATTATATACCCTGCTTGAGGACCTCAATGGAACTCTAGATGCAACACTTGAGGATGCTTAGAATGGAAGCTTTCTTTTGAAATCTGTGTGTCACTTGGTGTCTGTATAACCTGTGTGATGGGGATGGTAGTAGCTGGTTCACAACTTTGTGGTTGAAGACTAAAAAAACATAAGGAAGTGCCCATAAACGTAAATACATTATTTTGCTTGCTAGAGATTCTTAAAATGACAAAGCATGAGAACGTTAGGTACATAAACACAAAGCACAGAAACAAGGCTCTTCAAACTCTCCAGGTCAAGAAGCAGGTCAGCTAAACAGCAAAATGTTTATCTTTGAAGCAAATGTACTTTTCCTCAAAAGATCTGAATCCTAATTAACATGTTTTGAATACGTGCAGATAAATAGTTTATACTTTTTGCCTCGCTGATATGTACTAGTTTTAACTTATCCCTAAGGTTCCATATACTTAATCTGCTCTGTTGTTATATACATATAAAAACATATTAAAAACTAGACACAATCAGAATAACCACATTCACACATATCCATGCACTCCTATCTTACCACCACTGATAACAGGAAAACAAGACCAGAAGAAAGAGAAATGATGTCATCTTCCATGCTAGTGCATGTTAGTGTGTAGAATTATGAAGAAGAGAAGAGGCACTGCAATTCATTCAGCATTTAACATTTAGAAATCTTGATATTTCAGATTTTACACAAGTGCATGACATACACTTAATACATACATTTGAGGAATCAACTATATATATATATATATCAGATGTTATTTTTACATATCTATAATCCTCTGAAGCAAAATATGCACAACCACTTCTACTTTATATATCTCAAAGACACTGGTGTTGATTGTCAGCATTTTATCTTAAATGAAATAAGAGCAGCATGCTAAATCCAAAGCCATGAGGAACCATTCCCTTAAGCGTGTAACTAATAGGACATAAACACCTGCACATTGGACAACTGGAGTCAGTGTTTCCAGGGACTGTACTTCTGATATGTGGATTTTCATAGGCCAGGTACATACATATAGACATAGAAGCATTCCCTCTCAAATATCAATAAATATCATTTCTTGCTAATATTAAATGTCAAGAAACAGCTAAAAATAGTCTTTCACAGTGTAAGTATGCATCACAGAATTTTTTTTTTTTTAATTACTGGAAATAAGTTTGTATTATTTCTCGATTTCTGTGTTAACTTTTAGAACACAGAAACACAAATGCAAATATTGAGTTTGACAAATATACACCAGAGAATTCTTTGTTCATTAGAGCAAATGTATTTGAAATAATGTAAGCTTTAAGAAAAAGTGCCGAAAAGATGTCAGGTTAACAATATAAGTAATCATAAAATGAAGGGGGATTAAAGAGAATCGAGCTATTATCATTTATTACAAAGTCTGCTGGAGAGCCACAGAGAAACAAATTCACCTGATACATTTGAGAAACAAACACTGGAATTTAATAGCTTTTTTTTCAAAACCTATATTGTTTGTTCTTTCTTTTTAAAATAACCGAAAAATTACTATAAAATGCCTATGAAAATGTATAAAACCAGGGACGTTCAAATTAATACTAATGAGGTAAACTATACGCCTATTTCACTTCACAATAGCTGCACATATTTTAAATGGCTCAATTAAAGTTTATTCAGACGAGATAATTGATCCAATGTGGAGAATGATGTCAGCATTGGATATTAAATCAAAATTTTTCTCTGGGAATTTTTTCTTGCAGAAAGATGAGAAGTATTCAAGGGTATATAAATAAGTAAAAATACATTTTACCTCTGTCTTTCTGAATATTTTTTTCTGAATTATGAAGTCTGATATATGTATATATTGATACTCATTTCTTTCCATTGTTGTGACTTAAGACATATTCATTCATTTCTTATTCCCCTGCAAATTCATTTAACTTTGTACACGTGGATATATTTTATGTTTTTTTTCTAACCAAAGTTTTAATTTTACTAAAATAATATATATCTTAATCGTTGCAGCTATAGGAATGAACTTACAGGTCCACTGAATATTAAATCTAGTAAGTGCATATCTACATAAAATGATATTATTTATTACTGAAACATTTCACATCCATACATATGTCACTGATGAAGTTTCTTCAAAAGCTATAGTTAGGTTGATGTTAAAAATTACATTGACCTATAAAATTTGAGAATTTTTCTATATTTTAAGTGTATATTGATGCAATTTATAAGAATATGACCGTTACATCCATAATACCTCAATATATCTTTTACACTAAAAGCAATATAAAGTATAGCTAAAGAAATAATTTTAAGTATAAAGACTGATTTGTATTTAGTAATTATTACTTACTCGAGAAGCAAATATCAGAAAAGTACATCTGTTCACGCAGCTGGGCCTTATTTGATGTTTGCTCATTGTGACTTGTATGCATTCTTTCTATTAAAGTCTACAAGTTTTTCAAATCTACAATAACGCCGAAGCAAAAAGAATCATCTTTGTCCTACTTATGGAGCCAGTAATTGTCTTAGCAGTCTAAAACAGGATACCGCTAGACTTCCGGGAAAAGGGTCCTACTATTTTTCCATCATCCTTGTTCATTTTGATTCTTTGGGGCTGCTGATGGCTACAGTGCGGATTTCTTGGGGTCTTGCCCCCACTGTTACTGCACAGACCAGCCACTGTCAATTGCCAGGCTATGTGTCATAGAGACGCATCCTGTGAGTGAAGTCACTCTCCACACGCCCTTGTTTCTCTTTCTGATGGTCAGCTCTCTGAGTTTGTTGCTGCCTGGGTGCTAACACACAGACTGAATGAAGACCTTTGCCAACCTCTTTGCCTTGGCAACTACAAAAAGGAGCCAGCAACATTGCTGCACTGCTTCCTTTTTAACAAATAAATGAAGAAAAGTAAGAAACAGTTTAAGGCTAGCTCCTAAAAAAGAAATACAAGAGTCGAAAGAACTTGCAGATACACATACAGGAATGTGTTAAATTTTACCTCTATAACAATGGTTTTCAAAGCATTGTTAAACCTGCACAAAAAAATCACTCAGGAAATATTTGCATGCTTAATAATTACTAACTTAACCACACTAAGAAAGACAATACAATTTTCTTTCAGGAGGTTCGAATTTCCAAAGAAAAAATCTGAGGAAGATTTGTCATCCTTTCTAAGAAATCTGAATACACGTGATAGCTACTGTAAAACAATAGCACTTTTTATCTGCTGCTCAGAGCATCAGAGATCAAGCATGCAAAAGGTTCCGTTAACTAGCAGTAATATAAAATAAAAAAGAACAAGCTAAAAATAAAAATAGATATTTTAGATCATTTTTCATATAGTAGAATAAAAGCATACATTGCAAATCAACCTAGTAGGGTCATGATAACACCATCTTTATTGTTGTCTTTGACAGTAAATGTAGTCTATATTAATTCTAACACCTATGTATTCACTGAGTTTTTATGGCCACAGAAAACTTAATTTTCATAGAAAATCATGAAGGTCTGTTGCACTGTGTATATATTTATGAACATAGCCGACTCTTAGACACATGTAGCTCATTACTCTTGACTGGGAGGGCTTAGGACTATTGATGTTGTCAGTTTTTATCTCATTACTCATCGCTGCTTGCTGAGGGTGGTAATAGTACAAGGCTGTGGTGTTTGTGTGTGCTGTAATGTAAATTTTGACACCGCTAGCTTCAGCTACTAATCTGCCTCATTCCGTTCATGTCAAGACGATAGATCATAATGCTCCACTTCTGTAATCTCAGCTTTCAATAGATCTACATTTTCACAACTTTACAATTTAATTTTTTGTTTAGTATATAGGTAATTTTGTTTTTTTTAAAAAAATATGAGCACATGAGCCATTTTGGTGTATTCAAAGTAATTGCCGGTGTAAAATATCACCACCCAAAATTAAGCATAAAAATAATAATTTCAAATGAAAAAATAAGTTACTAGAGGAATAAGTTTAAATTTAGATTTTGAACCATTTAATAATTAAAGGTTTATGTGTCCTTAAAAATGAATTAAAAAATAATTTACAATGTGACACTGTTTGAAGTCCAGGTATTTTAGAGGTACGATTCCTGAGTAGTGGGACACATCTGACTTCTGCCTACAACGAACTTCGTTGACAGTTTTCTTCTGTTTATTTTGCTTTTAACATCTCTTATCTCGAACTATGTCATTTACATGACTTTGTATGTAAGGAAGGCCAACTGACATACATGTTAAGGTAGAACATTTCATAGCTGAATTTATCAGGTCAATAGGAGGATAATTTCTAAGCCATGTAGAAAGGAAGCATGCATTAATATTTGGATTATGAAAGAAAATTTTAAGATGAATGAACTATTAGTGCAAAGCAATTTCTACATTTGGATATGTATATTTCCTTTATGATAAGAGAGAGACTTTAAGGTAGAGTTCAGAATGTAGCAGTTAAATGTTTCTGCTATTTGGTTTGAGATTCACACCAGGCATTGACACTATTTCTGACGACATGTTGTACTTGCAGACAGGAGCATAGCGTGGCCGTCTTCTAAGAGGTTCTACCGGCACCTGACTGAGACAGATGCAGACACTTACAGCCAACATTGGAATGAGATTGGGCATGCTGACGGGGATGAGGTGGCCGAAGGAGCACCCTCATGGAAGCAAAGACAAGGGGGGTGGTGTGAAGAACTCAGGGAGGTGCGATCGCGGAGGGGGCCAGCATTTGGAATGTAAATAAATAAAATAATTTAATAAAAATTTTAAAAGGTCTAAGGAAAAATACTTCTGCTATTCTCTTTCATGTAAATGTAAATGATAAACGCTTTTATTCTTTTATGTTTTAAGAGGTATCATTGTACAAGCTCATTGGTCTGGAACTCATAATACGGAATGTTTGTCCTTGAACTTAAAGTGATCCTCCTGTCTCTGCCTCTGATGTATTGGATTTACAAGCCTGAAACACCATATCATAACATTTTTTTCTCTCTGTCCCTGTCCTTGTCCCTGTCTCTGCGTCTTTCTCTTTTGATTTTGGGCAGCAGGGCCTCACATTGTAGTTCAAGCTGGACTTAAGATATTTGCAATCACTGTGACTAAGCTTACTGAGTACTGAAGTTTCAACCCACATGCTGCCATGACAGGTTCTCTTGTGGGTTTTCAAGATGTTAGCTCTATTACCCAATTCTTACTGTCTTGTGTTCATGGGCCAACTTTTCCTTTCTAATGTCTTTATTTTTCGATCACCAACTACCACTGTACTGTTTCCAAACTACCAATATAAAAGTTCAAAATGACAAAATGTTTGTTATAATGGCTGCTAATTCTTCAATGTTCTTACCAGAAGGACAAAGTCCACGCGTTCTAACACCTTAGTTCTTCCTTTACCCACTCCCCACTTGCTCAAACCCCACAGGAGACTTTCTTTCCTTTTTACATAGAGACAACTTTCTGAATTGCTATGAAATTATTTTGATGATAATTGAAGTACTTTTATAGGTTATAAAGAAATACAGTTTTATCTATTTATTACTGAATTTTCAGTAATAAATGAAGGTCACTTTTTTGCTGCAGTGGTTTCCTACAAACCAAACAATTTTTTGTAGATAGCATTAGATTAATCTCAACTATTTATATCTTTATTGGGAAAATCCTAAGTGGAACTCTGCTCATATAACATCCCTCTAGTCCTCCATGGCTATCACTTTCTTTGTAATAAGGCCTATGAATAATGAGAGAACCCTACTACATTTGCTCTGCTGCCTGCTCTGTATATGTGGTCATTACCTTCTGTTTTATTTTTCATGATCTAGAAAAAAACATAATTTAACAATATATAGAAACTACATTGTTCATAGTTTCATTGTGAGAATGTGAGAAGCTACATGTTGATCTAAAGACCACTTGGTGAGTAGGCTAAGCACTTTTGACAAAAGCTGTTGAGAGTGAGCTATAGAAAATAGCATAACTTTATTTTAGCTGCCACTTTATGTACACAGGGAGACTGACATTCAAATAGATGTCTTTGTTTCATTGATTCAAATTTAACATGTTATACTCACCAATGTAGCTACTTTGTGACTCTTTCTCCTTTTACATTTTAAAACGAAATTACAGAAAAATATTTCTGTTGAAATAGATTATAATATATGAAAATAAATTTTATATATAGAATTTCCAATAACTTATTTTTTAAAGTTAAAGATGGAGATAATTTGAATGTCAATTTAAATTAAAAGTGTATTTTTTAAACTGTTCTGAACTAGGTGATAATTACTCCACTCTAACCCTGTTAAGGGGGTTGTGACATTTTGGAAATATTCTAAATGTTCACCCATATACTAAGTGTCATGCTATTAATGAAGGTTCCCTACTCATTTCTGGTTATTAGTTCTAGAAAGATCCTATAGATGCCATATTGATTCTGAAGACCCTGGGAAAACAACTTGTGAAGAATGTTGATACTTTTGTTTTGTTTTTCATATTTCTATGATTTTTTTTCTATGAATTTATGAAGTGAAAATTTCCTCACTGGTTATATTTCTGACAAGGGTCAAGTAATGTTTTGATGTACTCAATATTAAAACTACGTAAATATGATGCATTATTGGAGCATAATAATAATGTATATTTTTATCCAGTCATTAAAATCAATAGTTAGAGAAGACTAGCTTGACATTATCAAGAATCCAATGTTAGCTAAGAATTTATCATGAACATTTGTTCATCTAAAATTATAAGGTCTTTAGATAAGAATTTAAGTGAAGAATTAAGACAAAAGATAACCAAAACAAAAATCTAGTACTCAGGGTTAGAGAGATGGATCAGTGGATCAGAGCCCATCTTGCTTGTTAGGATGACCTGAGTCAGGTTCGCAGCACTCTCACCAGGAAAATCACAGGTGACTGTAACACCAGCTTCTAGGGACCACCATGCCTCTGGCCTTCATGACTACATGCACTGATGTGTACAGATTCACCCACAGATGATTAAATAAAATAAATCTTTCAAAAAACCTAAACCTGATTCACATATTAAATAGTCATCAAAGAACGATACAGGTGAAGATCTTGAATACACTACCCTGATTACAGGTATAGTGACTATTTCTTTCTCCATCTGTAGTCACAGTAGCAGATAGTTATCAACTCAGACATACTAGAGGTACTTCAGCACAAATACTTGTGTATGCTTAGTTTGTATTCAATAAATTTGATGAGGAATTTCTGTGACTTCCCATTTTGGAGAATCTCGCCAACAAGAAGAATCATCAAATGTGTGAAAAGATTAAGTACAACATAGTTAATAAAAGCATCCTTGTAAAAACTCTCTAACATATTCTTGAGTTGCTGTTTTCCACTTGAAGACGCATGCACAATTTTGTTTATTTATTTATCATTTTTCTAGTCTACTCTTGAGTTAAAAAGCATCCTCTACAGTGATACAATCTAAGCTAATCATCCTTGCTCATTACATGGGTGAGTGAAGTACTCTAATGGCAATGCGGATGGTTTTAGCATAGAAGAAATTTAGCAAAAGGTTTCACAGGCAAGTCTAATGAGGCTTGCAATGCAAAGACATACGTTTATCTTTTATTTAGAATGACAAAATCTTAAACATATCCTTCAGTACTGTCTTTTCTTTCCCGGCAGAGACACTGTGTATCAGTAATCTGGACACCAAGTTATTTAAAGCTATTATTTAGTACCATAATAAGTAGTAATTTAAATACAAGGTAAAATCACCACATTGTCTTGTTTACTACTGATGTTAATTTTAAGCTGACGTTCAATGCACCCCCCAAAAAGGCAGCCTATGATTTGTTATCATTAAACTGTCAACTCTCCCTAGAGTTAGAAATAGATTCACACGACACTTTTTTTTTTTTTTACAGCATATCACTTTATTTTCTATCAGTCAAAAAAAATTCCAGAATCATTTTAATTGTGTCTGTGCTATTTTTCTATTAACTGTTTCATGCATTTCCCTGGCCTTTTAATTGCAGTTTAATAGTGGTCATTAACACATTAAGGGGTGTTAGAAGAACATTTGAAGTCCTCTTGACTTCTACCAAAGTTGACACTTCAATGCTAGAGTAATTTCAGCTATTCATTTATTTAATAGTGACCTATGCAAATGTGGAACCATGTCATTTTACAAATTGACTGTAATAATTAACTAGAAAGGCAGAGTAAAATGAAACAGGTTATAATTAGAATATAACTAACTGCTACAGTATTACGTCAGCTAGAATAAAACAATCTCAAATGATTAAATTGGTTTCAATTATTAAGAATCAGTTTAATGTACCCACTGTTCTGATTTTTACATTTCTCTCTTTGTGTGCATTGGATGTCACTTCGTACAATTTATGTATTTTATTCATCTTGGTAAAACAGGCATTACAGAAGTTTAATTAAGTAGTAAAAGACCTCACATTATTCTGCTGAATTCTAAATTACTTATAGAAAGTAGTCAGGGACATACTACACACTACTTGGGTTCATTTCAATTAGCTGTGTCTATTAAGCCACCAACATTCTTCTTACACAGTAAATACATGTAGTATGTCATTGGCCATCAGGTTGCAAATTTTAATTGGATAATTATTGCCATTCTCCCAACTGGCTCTTGAATGCATCTTTACCTGTATGGTTTTCCTAAATGATAACTTAGCCAAAGTCTCTGTGTTGGTGATTTTGTATTGTATCCTTTTGGAGACTACTGGTTTATGAATATGAATATGTCTTGGCTAAAAGAGAGAGCTCCAGACTCACAAGAGCCTTGAATCTGGCTTAGTGTTCTCTTTTTGTTGAAATTCTTACAACTTTTGATCAAGGATGCCAACACTTTCATTTATGTTGGGCCCTACAAGTCTTAAAGCTGATCCTCCTTTAAATACCCACTGTACAGATCTGTTTATATTATCTTTTCATTTAGCATATGAATAGGTTCAACACTCACTACCTTTTACTTTAGAAAATTCTTCATGACTGAAGAAGGCTATTAAGCCCACCAGCTAAATCAAATGACAGCTTCAAATGGGTAGAGCCCATGATATCATGAAAGCAAAGACTCTGTTTTAGTTAACATATTTGTGTTCTTAAAATAATTTGGGGTTTTGTTTCATTTTATAATAAAATATCTAGTACTATCGACATAGCTCAATAGTACTTGTCTAGCATGTATGAGGCTCTGGGTTCAGTCTTTAGTACCACAAAAACTAAACAAAATATAAAAAGGGAAATATATACCACTAGTGCTACAATCAAACAAAAATTGAAATATATTCATATTCTTACCATATGAGATCTGAGACATGGGGAAGATAATCTGTTTCCAGCTAATACATATTTCCAACTTCTGTAATATTCTTATGTTATGGAATATCTAAACTTAGTTATAGGCATTTATAGATAAAATGACTTTGGTGGCTTCAACTATTGCTTATTTTCACGTAAATGTGTGCTTTTTCAAATATATTTTATTTTGAGATTATAGCATAATCCCATTCTCACATCATTTCTCCCTTCCATGTCAGCCTCCAAGCCTTCACACATACCCTCCTCACTCTTTCAAATTCCTGAGCTCTTCTTTGTTCATTAATTGTTAACACACACACATTGCTAATTACTAGTATTCAGTATATATGATGTCATTTTTATGCAGAATTTGAAAGCTGACCATTTGGTCTTAGATAACCACTTGGTGAGCTCTTGCCTGGGGAAGAGTGTTTTTCTTACTCCCAGTATTCCTTAGTTAATTATAGTTCTTTGTGTAAGGTTGACGGCCATGAGCTTTCCCCTTTCCATGTTACTGTGTCTATTGTTGTTGTTCTAGCTCAGTTCATGCTTATGCTGGTTTTTATACATAATGTATATAGTATATACACTCTTCTATTTTATATGATGGTTCTCTCTTCTGTCTCCATTTCTTCTTATTGATCCTGACTGCTTTAGCACCTTAATTAGTAATTTTAGCAATATGAAGAACTTTCTCTATCATTATTATCTAAAACAGCAGTTCAAATTTCAAATTTCCAGGGATCCGAGATTGCAGGTCAATTATTTATTGTATTGTGTGTGTGTGTGTGTGTGTGTGTGTGTGTGGGGTGTGATGAGAGGTGGGTGGTGTGTGTGTGAGAGAGAGAGAGAGAGAGAGAGAGAGAGAGAGAGAGAGAGATGTATTGGTAGAGGAGATCTTTAAGACAGTATTTGACTTTGTAATGCACTAGTGTGTTGTTTAGTTGTACTCAGCAATTTGGGAAAATTTCGATAACCCTCTAAGAGTGACAGATAGGAAAAGTCTGTGTTTCTACTTGAACTCAGAGTTTCTACTCTTATACAGTCTGAGAGGTTTAAGAATTTTCCAAAAGTTCAAATTTTCTATTTTCAGGAGAATACTGGAAATCCAGCATCACATTCATGAAATGGTAATCAAAGGCTAGATAGCCTATGGAATAGCATTACTACCAAAAATATTGTAGAGCTAGCTAAACACAATGAAGGCTAAATAGAACACACCAGAACAGCATGCTCTTGTTGTTTAGTACTCACAGAGATTATGTCTTTGTAAGATCCCCCGACACAAAGCTACAAGACATTTAAATTAAATTGACTCATTGTTCATGAACCTGAAGAATAAATTTACTTCTCTTTATAGTATTTAGAGACCAACATCTTGTCTACCACTGTCCATGCAAATAAATATATCAATATAGCAGTGAAACAACAATGCTTTTCCTCCACCACTCAAGAAGCAAACAAAAGGAATTCAGCTGAAAGAGTTTTCTAATGATATTCTTTATCTGTGTAGGCTGAAGATTAAGCATGACTATATTATACTTAGGGCATTATGAGGTCAAATGAGTAAAAAGACAAAATATGTAATCTTAAAAGAATAGCAATAATTTTTATAAAACTACTTAGAATTTGAAAGAACGCCCTGAGCTTTAAAATCACTTCTATTTTTTCCAAATGAAATTAGAGTTCTTTATTCTAATGTAATTGTAATTAATATTGTGTAGTTGTAATAATGTAATTATTATTAATTACATTTTCCAAATGTAATTAAAATCCATTGCTTGGAACAAAGGCAATCAGTGAGTTTCATTATCTGTATTTCTAAAAGAAACAATTAATATGGCAGGTTTCAGTTACATAGCACAAATATCCAGATACTCCGTGTCTTAGGACTATTAATTCCTATACCTGGAGCAGAGTAAACAGATGTAATACATGCACATTTGATTTTAGAAAGCAATTTTCAAAGTTCTGTCTTTAATGCGTTTATAATTTAGTTGGTTATAAAAAATACCATTCATTTAGATTCATTTCTATATTTATGTATGACATCTTGAATGACACATATTTAACTTTCCAGAATCATATATATCACAATATATCACAAACAGCATCATTAACATTTCAAATAGGGGTTACTTCTGTATTCATGAGTTAGACTTTAATAGTAGATTAAATGTAATTGCAAGTGCATACGTGTAATAATGTTACAGAGTTGTCAATTAAATGTTATTAATGGGAGGTTACATTTTCTGTAAGTTCAGAGACAATGTCAAATTTCAAATTCCAAGGTTTATACTAATATCGCCCATGTAATTTATTCTACTTTCTAAAAATCTTGGTTTATTCAGCAGTAAAATGGGCTGAACAGTCTCATTTATTGTAAATGAATGAAAAAGTTAAGGATTCTCTTGAAGATTAATAGAAACATGTAAAAGATTAGATGTTGGAATCAATGATAGAACATTTCCTTTTCATTTTCATTTCCATAAAAGCTGATATAGTAAATTGGGTCACAATAAGAAATTAGATAAAATCAGAAAGCCCATAGAGAAGTCTTTCAGTTTTTGTTTAATTTCTGGTTGTTATTTTAATTTTTTTATACCTTATGTCTTTCAAGACTACTTCATTAACCTGTCAGTCTCTTCTTCTCTCTCTCTCTCTCTCTCTCTCTCTCTCTCTCTCTCTCTCTCTCTCTTTTCTCTTTCTCTTGTGTGTGTGTCAGTGTGTGTAGATGTGAGTTTTGGGGGTATATGCATGAGTGTATGTATGTGCATGACTATGTGTGTGACTGTGTGTGTTTGTGTGATGTTGTGTGTATATGTGACTGCATATGTGTGTATATGTGTGTGTGTGCAGTGTGTGTGTGTGTGTGTTGTGTGTGTGATATTATGTGTGGTGCATGCATGGTGAGTGTTGAGCAGCTCACACTCATATGCATGCATGTGTAGATCACAGCAGGACATCAAGTATACTCTTAATGTCACCCTTACTGCTTTAACACAGAGTCTCTCTCAGTACAGCAAAGTGGACTTGGAGCTTGGAGCTCCCCTTAGAAGACCCATTGTTTGACCCACTGATACTGAAGTTACAGACACAGATAGACATGCCTGGTTTTTCTGAATGGATGATAGTGACTCAAATTCAGGTCCTCAGGACTGCTGAGCAAGTGCTCTTAAATCCCTGAGCTAACTCCTTGTATTCAATGAGTTAAATCTGTCATGGACACAATATTCATATTGGTGGAAGGCCAGAATGACTTTTTATAATTTTCTTGAATAACTAAAAAAATAACTTTACTTGGAATCTCCAAATGAGTGGAGAGGAATGGGAAGTGAACTCTTGTCATATGGGCAAATTATATAATCTTTCTTCTTCTAGCTCTTTAGTGGAATGTAAAACCATACTAGGAAGTTTGATAAAGTAGAGAAGGTTATGACCCACTCCTGAGGCTTAGGTGACTCCTAGCTTGCTGCCAGACTTCTGCCTTGAAGCATGTGCTATGCTTCTCACATAAAAGAAACGTGACCTATGGTCACACAGGCTCAAAATGGAGTTCTCCATGTTAATGAGGTATCCAGAAGTCTGGAGGGCTTAGCCAATAAGCTTCATTCCCAGATATTCCTCCCTGCAAAAAAAAAAAAAAAAAAAAAAAAAAATTGGGGTATGGTTTTATGCATCTATTTTCTGCCATGACAATAAACTGTTTAGAACCATGGACCATCTCTTGCATCAAGATCCACCATGGACCGCCATGAAGAAGGTCTTCACCTTCAGACTCGCAGCCTCATCTCCATTAGAAGGCCTCTCTTCACTCCCAGTAGGCCTCTGACTCCATTCTCTGTTCTTCTGTGACTCCCAGCAGTGCCTGAATATCCAAGAGTCTGAGAACCTCACAGCCCCAGCCTCATCAAGGGACAGCTGGCTGTCCCTGAGTCAGCCCAGCTTTCCCACACCTAAGACTGTGTTTTCTCACTCTCAGAGCCTGTGCCTTGGCACTTCCCTGCCAGAAGCTTGGGGTAAGGGCAGTCAAACTCCCCAAGTTTCGCCTATCCATGTGACCATGCCCTGTGGAGAAGTAGACGTAGATGGGGTCTACAACACTACAGTCTTTCTATTAACTTTTCCTCACCCAGCAACCGCTCTCAGAAACTTCTGAAAGTTCAGAGCAGGCTACCACTCAGCCCAGCTCAGTAGTCATTGCAGTTTCCAATGCTACTCGTCTGTTATATGTGCATTATATTGATTAATTTAACATTTATGCGTTTCTCTGAAGTTAAGACAGTCTCATTCTCTAAATCTTCCAAAATATCAAATACAATACAACTGTCCAAATACAACCTTGGTAGATCATTTCTTGAAGTTTGGGACATTCCATTTTGAATACTTCATATATATCTTACCTAAGAAATAACTTCCTCATGGCTCCACAAACTGTAGACCACGGATATTTCTCATCCCATCATTTACCATCTGTCCCTCTGTGGGACTGCGTAAGGGTATCTTGGTTCTTGGCTGGGCATGGGCCTGGAACCCCGAAACTCCAAGGAAGAAACGGCAGGAGTTTGGCCACGTCCCCAGAACGCAGGGTCCTGACAAGCAGTCTAATCTCCATGGACCTACATGGTTCAGTCACATAGGCCATTACAGCCCCTCCCAAAGTGCACAGGTAGAGGGTGTGACTACAGGCCTCAGGCCCTAGAGATTTACAGACTAATGAAGGCCAGAGGGCGGAGTCAATTAAACCTTCCTCAGAACCTCCCCCTTTCTCCCTCCCTACTTAACCAGGTCTGCCCTGAGTTTGGGGGGTGGGGGTGGTGGACATCCAGATCCATCCACCACCCACCATGAAAATAAACCCTTTTGGAACCAAGGACTTCCTTGTGTCATTGGGGCCTGCCATAGTCAAAACTTCCAGCCTCTGGAACCTTAGACTTTCTCCTGTATGTATGTGTGACCCACCTCCTGGAAGCCTCCAGGACTCCTCCACTGCAGCCCCTTTTCCCACATCCCTCTGCTGGTTATCCATAAGTGAGCTGAGATGCCAATCTCCTAAACTGGTTAGCCATGTCTAGGTGTGGACTGTGTACATATCTGCCACATCGGCACTGCTAAGGTAAACTGTGTGTTCACCAGGCAGCACACATAGCTGAGAAAGGCTTCTTGAAGGTTAATTGTCATTATCCATAACTACTGATAGCAGAGATGTTGTCTTCCCAATTACTTTGGTAAATTACATCTCCTCACAAACAGAAGACATAGCTCTTACCTATTACTAGACAATCACAGAGAACAAAAGGCGCTGATGAGATTTAATCTCTCCTGTGGAATGGGGTTGACTGCTTGCACAAGGAAATAAGGAACTGCTTACTTCTGCTTACCAGGATCTAGTCTATAATCCAGAAAAGGAAGACAAGGTATTGTCCACAGGTTGAGGGTAGTAATAGTGCTCACATTTACACTGTGTACCCAGTTCCTGTTTTCTCAGGGTGTATTAACAAGGGAAAAAGCTTGACTGCTTGAGGTGACAAGGAATCCTGAACCTAGGGAGCCAAATTTTTACAAAGCAGCATAATCTGCCTGACGATGCTCTTATTGTTGACACTGATTTTTCTAATGAAGAGCAAGCAAACATTCTCTTTGCCCCAAGGAGAGATGATGGTTTTAATTTCAGAGTATGTTCACTTTACAAACATTCTTAGAAAAACAGTTCTGGAGAACAGGCATCCAAGGTTTCCATTCATACGTATCCAAGGGCAACTGGACAGTTCCCTCAGAATCCTTCCATGTCTAAAGCTTGTTCCTAACTCTCCCATTACCCTTCATATTTTCAGATTCTTTCTCTTTGTCCTGTTTTTTCTCAAAACTTACTTTTTTGTAATATCTTGTCTCTCTTGAAGCAAAGAGCATAAATTACTATTTTACATCTATTTTCCATAACAATAGAATGCTCTTGATAGGGACAAAGGGAAAGAAATGGGGAATGGAGGGTCCTCTGCCCTCCTCCCCTTCCCAGGCACCATTTAAGAAATTTGAATGTCAACATGTCAGCTTCCTGTGACACAAACGGCTGATTGGGGGTCATTGTAATATTCCTGTAGGTTGGGAATCAAAGACAGTAAAAGGAGGCAGATTTCAAGAGCTAATCAGGAAAATTTCCAGTCTCAGTTTCAGCTCTGGCCTCATGGCTGGCTACATTGAAAACGAACCATCCTTGGCCTCTGAGTCACTGACAAAGGCACATGTGCTCCTGGCAAATAATTGTAATGTTAAAGACAAGGACCCAGAGGCTGAAGCTTGAAACAGTTCCAAAGTCAACAAGACTAGAAAGGACTCTGATTGCAACACATTATCAGTTATATTAGCTCTTCTTCTTGGCTACAAGGCTAAAAGGCAACTAACTGCTGGTTGCAAACATGAAGCTAACAACCAGTAAGGAATGTGATCATTTCTTTCTCTTCCTGATGCATCCTGAGGGCTAGTCTGCACAGACCAAATCTTATTCAATGACAAGGTTAATTAAATAATAGGAAGTTTAAACACTTTTCCCTTGAGTGTCCCTGATGGAGATGGCAACTTTTGTGCCCAGAGTCAATATTACCCTAGAAAGAATTTTAAGTTCCATGTGAAATATTATGTGAGGTAAAAAAAATGAAATTAAGTCTTCCCAAAACATCAAATCTGATGAAAATTAATAATTTTTATGTGGAAAACCATGAGATCCTTTAAAGCATTGTGTTCCCTTGTAGATTGAGTGTAGGAGAAAAGCTGTAAAGGAATAGAAATAATAGATACAATGACACCTATGAATCTGAGAGTGCAGCAGCCATGCCAAGCCTAAAACATAGCTTCTATGGGGCTCCATCTGAGGTATAATTTTGGTGCGTTGAATAGAAGAGGGTGTAGGGGTGTGGTCAGAACTTACGAAGTAAATAGCTGAAAGTGGCTCAGGCTCTAGCACTCTGCATTCCTGTGAGCTCCCTGAATTTTTGAATTATATTATTTTACTAGTGTGGCCCTGTGACTGAAAGGATCACAGTGTGACAGATTGAAATGCAATTTTGTGATTAGATGAATAAAATTTAATAATAAAAAACATTTTAAATTTTATTATAATTGGAATTTCAATCATGTATCTCAGGCTTACTGAACATAGTTTCTAAAATGAACAAAAATCCTTGCCTTCCTGCCTTCCTTTTTGATTAGCATCGCTAAATAAAAGATGTTCTGTGGAATCTTAAACACAACTGGTTTTGGTACCACAACAACAATGTAAGGAGGGATTTATGGTTTTCTATGGATTTTGTTTTCTTTTCTTTTGGGGGATGGTCATGTTGTGTAGTTAAAAGGTAGCTTTGAACTTGTAGTCCTCTTGTTTCAGTTTCTTGAGTTCTTGGGTTGCTCGGGAGTACTATGCTTTACAAGAATCATAGGTTTAAGTATTTTTCCCCTTTAGGATACTCTAACCTCAAGGAAAGACACAGAGAGACTTAGTATAAGTATTTGGGATGAGGATCATATATACATTTTGAAATATAATAACAAAAGCTTATTGAATGTTTAGTCTGTATTTTCTATAGAGATGTCTTCAATAGATTTTATAATACAGTTATATACAGCTATGTCACTTACTTAACCTGCTGAATGCAAAAGTCAAAAAGAAATGCAGAAAAAAAAATAAGGAAATTACAAAGCACTGATCTAAGCAACCTTAAGTACAGTCATACATACATCACAACCAAAATGAGGAATATTTTCATCAGACAGTAGAATTGTCTGAAATATCTTTCGGGTTGACTTCCAATCTGCAGCTCTAGGCAACTACAAATCTAGTATCAGATACTAACAGTAATTTCGATTGTTCTAAGATTTCCTACAAGTGAAATCAATTTGTTTAAACTCATTTCTATCTGGCTTCTTTTGAATGATATAATTACTTTAGATTTCTCCAAAGATTTTGCTATATGGTGTTGGGTTATGGAGTGGGTTGGGGAGGGGGGCGCGGGGCGCTCGAGCAGGCAGGCAGGGAATTTTGACTGATGTGCATACTCCATGCAGTCACAGGGGTGGGGTTGGGGATGGGGGAGAAATGGGGGTGGGGGAGTCAGGCTATGTGACTGGACTCTACTCCAGGTGTAGAGGAGTGCAGTCTGAGGTCCAGGGACAGCAGGAGCTGGCTCGGGGTCCCGGCCTGGGACAAGGCCAGAGGGACATCTGGTTCTCAGGTTCTTAGTCACCCAGCTCCACTGGGAGCCTTGGAAGAACTAAGAATGGAGTGGGAGCCAAAGGGTGGATCCAAAGGGAAGAGAGGGAGAACGCTCAGGCTGGGTCCTGAAGGGGAGAGTCCTTGTCTAGGTCGGCAGGCAGCTTGCTGTGGCTCTGTAGGCAAAGGCCTTCTCTATGGCTCCCCATAGCAGATCCCAATCATAGGAGGAAGCCCATGGTTTTAAGGCTTTTATTTTCATGGCAGAGAGTGGGTGAGTAAGAAACATACCCCTTTTCTCAGGGAGGGCCTGAGATTAAATACCTTTTTCAGGGAGAAGTGTCTGGGAAGGAAAGCTTAATTGGCTAAGCCCTGGTGGCCTTCAGGTACCTCATGAAGATAGGATCTGTCTTGAGGATATGTGACTTGTGTTCCTGTCCTCTACATGTGAGGGGCTTAGGCATTGCCCTTATGTGAGTGATGGCTACAAATCTATGGAGGGCTGCAGCCTCGTGTTAGGAGTCTACTGTCCAGGAACAGGCAAAACATCTACTGTCCCTCAGGGTCAAAGGGGTTTCCACCTTTCGCTCAACCAGAAGACAGGTGCCTTTCATGGTCCTACAATATGGTGCATGCTCTTCCATTTTTATCATTGACTAATACCTCCTTAGATAAGTTGTATAAATACACTATAATTTATCTATTAATCCTCCATCTCTTGATCGGTTTAAATGTTATGTCCAATCTGAAAAATTGAGAAAATGTAGTGGCTTGAATGAGAAGGGCCCCAATGAACTAGGGGCTTAACACATATCCTAACAGGAGCTTGGAAGATAATAGTGCTGACAGCAATGTGGATTATGTAGGATCAGCTGCAGGGGGTTAGAGGGGGTCAATAATAGTAATTCAGCTAGAGAGTATTATTGTGATTTTTTTTTTTTGCTCTTGTCCTAAGAGTCTGCCTGAGACTTAATTGAAAAATATTGGATTAATTTTCTTGGTTAAGAATATTTAAAGACAGTTTATTGACTCTGTTGTGTGGTTATTAGTAATCACTCTTATTCAGGTCTACATTGAGAAAAATGCAAGCAGGATAAGAGAAGTACAATATTTAAAGTGAAAAAGAGCACTGGCAAACAATGCTGGAGTCAAGGCTTGTGCTGAGAGAAATAAGGAGAGGCCAGATGCAAAAAGGAATAAAAGTGGAGGGGGGTGTTCTGTACCAGTCCCTACGTACCTAAGCTTCTATGTATATAAAGGGAACACCTGAGGAACTTTATGTTCCTATAAAAAGTACAAAATGAAAGCTGATGTCAAAGGGTGTAAAGTTGTAGTCAGAATGAGATATCTGAGATCAACTGCATACCACAGTGATAATAGTTAAAATACTGTGATTTTAAAATTTCTAAGAGGATAAAATCCAAATGGTCTTACAACATAAATATTAAATAATTAATATGTCATGTAGACTGGTCTAATCATTCTACATGGCTATACATAGATTATAGCACAACTTTGTACCATATAAATGAGTTTAATTAATATTTTTCAATCCATGATAATATTCATATCACCATATTCACACGTATATGTATTATCCTAGTCTGTACTGTGCTTGCCTTGTCTGAGTTTCTTGAAAAGACTAAGCATTTTCTTTCTTTTTTTTTTTTTCAACTCAATTTCCCAATATTTTTGTGCTAAGTACTTTTCTTCCCTGAATAAAAAAATCTTACCCAAATATAAAAAAAAGTGTGTCCACTTAGGAGCCTGATCCTCTGGGGAAGCTAGTGCTATCTCTCTCATTAGGCTCATTTGTGTTTTTGTTCAAGGGTGGTACCCAGTAAGAGTTGGCCCTCCACAGTATCGTGTTTATCGACATTATCATTGTTCAGGTCTTGTTTAGGCAACCATGTTGTTGAAATATGGATGAAATTTCTCTGTCATTTCTAGGAGACACAGTGTGGTGGTTTACATATAAATAGCTCATGTATTTGAGTGCTTGGTCCCAGGGAGCAGCACAGTTTGAAAAGGATTGGGAGATGTGGCCTTATTGGAGTCCGTTTGGCTATTTGGGGGAAGTGTATCCCTAGTGGTAGGCTTGGAGGTTTCAAAAAGCCCACACCAGGCCTAGAAGTCACCCAGCCTGCAATCAGGATAGAAACTCTCAGCTTCTTAACAAGTGCATTCCTGCCTGCCGTGGCTGCCTCCATGCTAGTACTGGACTCATCCTCTGAAACTATAAACAAGGCCCTAGTTGAATGCTTTCTTTTAAAAAAGATGCCACAGGCTTGGTGCCTTTTAGTAGCAAGAGAACAATGACTAAGACACACAGTCTCACAGCAACCTTCCTAGTCCTCTGAGTCTATGTGCATTCTGCTGCTATTTTCAGAGAATGTAAACATTCTCCTCTGAAGGGGGTATTGCTAAGACTCAGAAAACATTTAGTAAACTATTCATCCTGGCCTTGAATTCCATGTGTGAGACACTTCATTTAGTCTCCAGTCCTTGTTTTAGAGTATCTTTATTCCCAGTACTCAGGAGGCAGCAAGCAGAGAGAGAGAGAGAGAGAGAGAGAAGAGAGAGGAGGAGAGAGAGAGAGACAGAGAGAGACAGAGAGAGACGAGAGAAAAAGGAAGAGATCTTTGTGGTTTTGTGGGTGTTGTGGTATTGCTTGGGAAATAACCATGAAACTTAATTACTTCAGTAATGATTGAATTAAATGTGTTCTAACTTTACCTTGTCTTCATGATGATACATAGTATTCAGTAGTTACAGTTACAGGTTGATGGGGGTTTTGTACATTCATGAAACTTACAATATCTTGCTGTGTAGTTTTCTAACAAAATTTGTCCTGTATTACATCTCCTCAGTATTTATCCTTGTACTTGGTAACTTGTGGTATTTTTTTTAAAATCTTATATTCTCAGAATCAACTTTCATTATTGACTTTTTGTGTGTTTTTATTCTACATCATGTTTGAGTGTTTAATATTATTGTGTTGGAAGTTGATTTCCTGTGTCAGAGTTATTCAGTTTTATCAAATTTACTAAACTCTTAAGTATTATTTATTCAAATATCATGTTTAGTATATTCTGGAAACTTTCTAAGTTAACTGTTACAAGACTTTTCTATTTACACTGTTCATTTGCACAGTTATTTAGACTATGCTTTCATACTCAAAAACTTTCTGGTTTGAATAATATGATGCATGTCTGGTGAATATTTTACTTATAATGCTACATTTTGTCTATGTTGTTACTTTTCTCTCCTTCATGCCTTTTATTATTATTCTTAATTTCATTTTAATCATAAAACATACTTCAGTAGAAAATATAAAGGTTTTTTGCTGTGCTATCTTGGTTTTGAGTCCCTGTATCCATCATGCATTTGTTTTACATGTCTAGTAAGTTTTTATTGTATGCTAGACACTATATGTGTTATATTGATTTGTCTATGGAATTTTACTTTTTAAAAAATAAACTGATTATTACATTATTATTCAATTTTCTTGTTTGTTATGTTGCTCTGTTTTAGGTTTAGTTTTCTTTTGTTTCCTTTCTTTTTTCTTCTTTTTTTCTTATTTTTATTTTTTTTTTTTATTTTATTCTTCTCTGTGGTTGAGTTTGTGTTAAAGGCATTGTATAGCTGTCCTGAGTCACTAACAAAACCAAAATTTTCATTTAGGTCTCTCCACTTTGGTTGGTTAAAACATAAATATGTACTCTCCATGTGATCTGCCAGAATTGTTCACTTCACAAATCACAGTAATATTTCTTTCCTCCAAATTATTTTCTCAGCCCAGGTATCTAATACAACAACAACAGAAACAACAACATCCACATGATCAGATTATTAAAATATGTAGGATCTGTGTAGTTTAATGGAGTTATTTGTTCATTTGCAATCATCTTCTTCAATAGTTGGATTATCCAAACATAGTCATCTCAAGTTTGGATCTCTCTTCTTTCAGCTCTGCAAGGCTGTCATCATATGCTTTGAAAGCATGAAAAAAATCATTCATTGTGCCCCACATGTTTCTTTTGTTTGCATGTTTCATTGTCCTGTAGGCTTCAGTGACTTAATGTCAGAGAATGTTTGCTTCATGTGTCCTGTTGGGTTGTTTAGTTCCTTTTGGATGATGTTTTGTGATATCTAATCTACCTGGTAAAAAGAAGAAACCTTAATTAAACAAAGAGTAAATTTTAAGATCATTGAAACTAAGGTCTGGTATAAGGGTCTTCTCCCACAAAATTCTGCATGGGTAAGCCTAAATAGCTGAGAGTGAATGAAAAATTCAAGTCATAAATGAAATGAGTTTTTCTAGTTTTATGTAATGTAATATATAATATCGCATTTAATTCATTGATAAACATAAACGCACTAACACTTAAAACAATGATTAAAATAAATTCTGTATTTTCAAGAGCAATAAATATACAAACATTTGTTTAAAAAATATGTTTTGGAGTGTTTTTTTTTTTTAATGTAGTAACTTCTGATCAATGCTTTATAGCAAAATTCAAAATGGAAAAGGACCAACACCCAAAGTGAGGACAATAGGAAGGAGATATAATCTGGTTGAATAGTTTATCTTACTGATAAAAGAGAACAGTAGGTATGGATCAATAAAGGAAGAATGATTGTAAAGAAAAAGGAAAAATTAGGGAACTCCCTAACCAAGATATTCGGAAGTGAATTACTGGGCTACAGAATCCTATCCATTCAACTTTGAAACACCCACTTGATGTGACCTGAAGCTCCCTGTGGAGAGAGGTGAGAAGAGACAGAAGGTTCATGGGAAGGAAGGGAGGTCAGACTTCGCAAAGAGAACCTGAGTAAAGCTTGAAAGTAATGAAGTGCAAGGAAAGTCCTGGAAATGAAAACAAAACCAGTTTGGCTATGAGGAAGAGTAGTATAAAATAAGACGGAAATATAAAGTAAATTGGGGCCAGATTACATCGGCTTTTGAATTCCAGGCTGAGGGTTTGCTGCTCTTTTTTGGTTAAAAATGGGGAGTCACTGAAGGTTTTTGACTAGGGGAGTGAACTGACCTGTAGGTCAATTACTCTGGCTGCAATGTGTAAAGTAGATTGGAAGAGGGAGAGAATAAAAGTGAGGAGACACCCTAGGAGGCTATTGAATTAGATCAGGTGACATGTAATGAAACCCTCAACTGGGATAGTGGCAGGAGGATGTGGAAGAAAAGGAGAAATTCAAGAGATCTTTCGTGGGTCAAATCTGTTGGGTTTAGTTACTAATGAGATCTAGAGAACTGTTAAAAAAGATTGCGGAGATTTTCAAGCCTGAGTTACTGAGGACATGATGAGGTAGGGACATTGGATGAAAAGCAGTTTGAGTGATCATGAGCATGTGCAGGTGGGGTAGTGATGATGATTTTTTTTTTGTGGTGCTAGAACTACAGTGGGGAGCAGGTCCTGAGATGGGAATTGATACACCATCCTCCTACGAACTGAATAGTAGCAGTTTTCAGGGACAAGTAATGGAAATGGAAATCTAGATTTAGAAAGACTGTAGTTTAACTTATAGTTGATTCTCAATAAAAACTGGCTGAACAAATCCTAACACATCTCAAAGGTCATTTTTAATCACTTGTTTGAAAAATATGTATTTTAGAAGTACTATGTGCCTAGAACAGAGCTAGGTATTGAGCATATGGATTTTAATAGCAATAACATCTCCCTTATATTAAACCTTGTCTAGTGAGAAAAATATAGTAAAAGATTCTATAATAAATTTTATGTATAAAACAAAATAAAATAATAAAAATATATTAACTATTATATAATATTGTATATTTAAATGATTATACATTATTGATAATATGATATAATAGTATATACTATATCATAGATGTCTATTTACTATGTCTTTCCCATTACACTAAGTATAACATCTATATGTTAGCATATATATATATATATATATCATATATATATATATCTAATAATATAATTAATAAGTACTCATTGATATGGGAAAAGGCAATAAACATACAGGATCATTTGAATCATCTACCATAATATCTCAACAATAATTAGGATTCTTTTTTGAGAATGTAATACTTTGTTTAAATGTATAAGAAGTTTTTTTCTGGCTAAAGATTCTATTAAAAGGGATCATATTTTGTGTTTGGATCCAAGAATACATCAAAGCCTTCATCATCATTATCCCATCACAATCATACAAGGTTAAGTTAAACAGGTCTCATACCCACTGACTCTGATAGGCATGAGAAAATTTTCATAATTCTTCCAGTCTCATGAAATAGCAGTTACTAACTGCTCTCTCCTTGCTCCTCTGCCATTCTCCTCTCAATAAAGCAGGTAGAGTGGTCCATCAGTTTAAACGTTAAAGTTATATTGTTTTTTTAACTTTGCTTCAAACTGACCAATGGTTTTTAAAAAAAAAAATCTTACACTGAACAATCATCAGTATCTCTAATGATCTACAAGGCTTCATGAGACTGGTAAGCTGTCTGACCCCATTTTCTATTCTTTCTCTTACTGTTTTTAATCCAGCAACTTTCCTGCTAGTGTTTAAAAAGTCACAATGAAGGATGTATTTTACAAACAAATTACTTTTCTACCAGTACACTCATACTTCTGATTCATCCACAAATTAAGAATTTTTCATATCTTCTCATGAAATAAATGCATAACAACATCAATTAACTTCTTTATCATTTATGTGTGTTGCATCATAATGTTATTCTGAATTTACAGGAGGACTAAGAGAAAGTGATAATGTGGGAGTGTGTTTGGGATCACACTGTGCATGTTCCAAACCCCTTCCAATCACTCACTGATCATAACATTTATTTGGTCATCAACCTTTGTCTCAGTTTCCATGTTTGTAAATAGGGTATTGAAAGGAATGTAGAAATGTGTTATGGTTAAATCTTACCTTCCAAGAGGGTCCAACATACAATAAACAAATATTTGTTATGCATATAAAGAAGAATAAAATTGGAATTATGTCACAGTTTATTATAAAATAGAAATATCAATGCAAGACTTGCTTGTAGGATCTTTGTGAGAAATCAATGACAGAATGCACAAATTTAAAATGTGGTTGTTAGTAAGCCTTAAAGAGTTAGCTATTAGGTCTATAGCATCATAAGGACTAGGACATTTAGACAGATTAACTGAGCTATCCAGGATTAAATAAATTGTGAATGGCTGAATCAGGTCTATATACAAGACTACATGTTTGACATGGCTTTGTTAACCACCACTTTAAAAATGTTTTAAGATATCTTTTGTTTAGAAGTCTCGACCACACAAATGGAAGTATAAACAGTTTTCAATTTCCTTTTCTTAAATATGCAGCGGTGGAAGGTTTTATGTGTGGTCAGTGCTTAAATCAGCCTGTTTATTTTCGACCCATCCCAATCTGTAGATGGAATCCATTTCTGCTCTAGGGTATAGATATATACCCTATACAGACACAAATTCATCAGAGGTTATAACTCAGCCCTCTGAATGTCACCTGTGTAGACCAATGTTTTTATGGTCTTCATTCACAATTGCCCAATGTCATCACAAAGCAAGATGGCTTTTTGTGATGAAGAAACCTGAGGTCAAAAGGCAACTTCAAATGCTGTCTGGAGACACTGGTTCCATGTGTCTAAAATCTTCACACTGAATAGAACTATGGTCAAACTTGTTGGTCTCATCCTTTCTATTGATGTGCTTGCTTATTTTTATTTTTATTTTTGAATTTATGATATTTTACCTATGGTAAAAATTAAGGGGAAAACTGTTGGAAATCACTAAAATAGCAACACAGTCAGGATTACTTCTAGATCATTATCTTATTTTTTACCCTTCATTTGCCCATCGCAATAAAGCAATAACAAGTTGTCTTCAACTGAAACCAAACCAAATGAAATAGTGATTGTAAGATATCTTTTTGCAAACAAAGGAAATATTTTAGTAAGTTTTAGAGTGTTGCATGTGAAGACATCTGTAAACTATTGTGGAATAGGACTAGGATCAATGTTTACATAACAAGTGGACAGCTTATTTTCTTTTCTGCTCAAGGGACACACCCATAGGACACATTTAAAAATATTTGTGTAGTTCAGTTACATTTTCATTGGCACAAGACACAAGGTCTCAGAGAACAGCTGTCAGTCAACATTCCAATTTTTAGCTGTTACACACAATCTATAATCATCCAGGAAACGTATTTGTTTCAACAAATGTACACTCTTAACTTTTTCCTTCTGTCACATGAAGTACTCTTCTAAAAAAGTGACATGATTTGAACATCCAGAGTAATAACCATTGGAGTGCTATCTCTATTTTCTAAAACAAGTCTGTAAAAAAGCAAAACAATTACTCAGTTCAGAGGAAAAAGACTACTGCAAGAAATAAGTATTTTTAAAATGTAATTCAAAAAAAATGTAATCTCCTATTAGTGTTATATGAAATGATGTATAATTACAGAGAAACCAGGGGTTTTTTTCAGAAACAAAATGAGTCTTCTATTGAATTTTATTTTGGAACTACTTGGTGACCCTGGATAAGTAGGAACTATAAAGGTGAGTCATTAGGGGAAAAAACATAACCAATTTCTATGATTTTTTTTTTATATCTGAAACATGCATGCATATAGAAGAAAAAGCAAAATATAAAGAAGTACTACTACCGTCATTGCTATGAGGTGCTGATCAATCCTTCATAACACATATATAAAGAATGCCTCTATAGTCTATGACAGTAAAGTTGAAGGGACAGTATGATAAAAAACAATGTTCAAAGTGCCAATCCTAAGTACTATAAGGTTAAGATGAAAGAAACAACAATCTACTCAGATTTTCATGTATGAAATTATATCCAATGTGTAGAAATTTTAATCTAGACACCTGGCTGCTCTGACTAGGAATTATCCAAGGACCTTTCTTCTAGGTCTGTGTGATCAGGCTTGAATGACATACCTTTAATCCATCTGTCTGAAATACAGATGAGCCCTTAGTAAACATCTTTAATCCCACACAATGAAGGTAAAGTTAGTTTGTAAAAGGAAGCAGCCATATTTAACAGTGAAATTCAGGGAAAAAATTGACAGAATAGGATAGGATGTTCTCTCATGAGAAAGAGGAGTGACTTAAGAGAGCAGTAGCAGCAGCAGAGAGAGAAAGAGAGAGAGAGAGAGAGAGAGAGAGAGAGAGAGAGAGAGAGAGGGGCAGTTTAATGAGTGCAGTTCAGTTGAATACAGTTGAGTTAGAATTTGTGTGTTCTGTTCAGTTCATGAAGTCAGTGTAGTCTGAGTAGTTCAGTTCACAGAATTCAGAGGCAGTTTTTCCAAGCAGAGCAATTCAGTAAGAAGCCAAGAGAGGCCAGTTTGAATCAGTCAGTGTGGAGAGGAATTTGGCCCAGAACACCAAATTTGAGCAGGAAGCCAGGATTCAGAAAGAACTAGATAGGGTGAGCTTACTCAGTAGTAAGCCTCCAAGATGACAATTACATCTAGCAAATCAAAGGTACTTTTACAATCCAAGCACAACTTAGTCTTATTGTTCCAAAGCATGCAGGGTTATTAAGTAGAAATGTAAGGACTTGTTTTTAGGAACTCCAGCCTAAATCTGGTAACAATCTCATACATTCTCCACTAGACACAATAGCAAGCTGCCAACCCAGAGGCTAGGCAGCTAGCATTCACAGGTGCTTTCAACTCACAAAGGAAAAATAAAGCTCATAAATGAATATCTTAATACTATTTACTGCCAATGAGTGGCTGAAGTGAAGAGCTTAGTGAATTAAGTCCATCATCCTAAAAAATTTAAGCGTTTTCAGAGAGATAAAAGATAATCAGAGAGAAAAGCATTACAGAGATGAAGAAACCATTTTGAAAGAAAAAAAAAACAGTGGAAAAGTAGTGTAAAATGTTTTCAAGTGAGATTTGTGTCATTGAGATAATGAACATGACCTCTATGATTAATGGTTCAAAATAGTGCTATCTATAATTTCTAAATATGTTAAATTGCATTTTGTTTTGTGCATTTAGTAAGAAGAAAAATGAGAAAAGACATGGTAACGGCAGGAGGCCAAACTGGGAAAAGGAAAATCAGTGCGATTAGGAGGTGATAATAAAATATAGTTTTTATACATGTGTAAATTGGCATAATAAAACCATTGTTATACATTATACATGTTAGTAAAAACTAAACTAATTATTTTTAGTAGTAATGTTGATAGAAATTACACTTTCTACACTTCTAGTCTGTTTGATCTCTATATGTTTGTTCTTCATCAACAATTTCTGAGAAGAGTTTAAAGAGCTTACAAATACTGTTGCCTCCAAGATCCAGTCAGGTGGAATAAGTAGGTCTGGTAAGCACTATCCTAGAGACTTCAAGTACTGTCAAAAAGGGTTAGACCACCTAGAATAACCATCTTAGCTTTGTAGGTAGTTGAACATGTGGCAGGGCAAGACAGTGCAGAGGTTTTTCCATCTTGTGTCTTGCTGAAGTCATTCCAGGTTTAAATAGAATGGGGAAGCCCACGGAAATACTACCCAACTCTATTTCTAGAAACCAAAGGTCAAGTCTTAATGAGCTTACCTTAGCTTTCATTAAAACTGCCTGTTTATCCAGAACCTCCTTTGGCTAATCATTTATCTCAGCTGCCTATTTGTTCAGAGCCATCTCTACTAACAGCTTCTATTAAAATTGTTTGCTTTTACTGATTACTCTTTGATGCCTACCTGGAGGTATAGAGGAGATGCCAGGACCAGATTTCCACCTTTACATTTCCCTCTTCTGGACACCTGAAAGCTATACCTAGGTCCCAAAATACTGGTGTGTCTTGGATGTGGTCACAGTCACTTGAAATAAAGACATTCAGTTGGCTATATACTATGTCTGAGTATATCTGGTGACCTGGTGTCTTCCTGTAATAAAAGTTGTATAGAATTTCTGAGATTACTTTTTTCTCTTTTTTTTTATTGGATATTTTATTTATTTACATTTCAGATGTCATCCCCTTTCACCATTTCCCCTCCCTAGAATCCCCTATCCCATCCCCCCTCCTCCTTTTTGCTTTTATGCCATTTTAATTACATTCATGAATTAAGGTCAGTTCCAGGTTGAGAGTCTAGCAATATAATAGATGCAAATAGACAAGGAACAAGCAAGACAATAAATACCAATAGCCAAAGAACAAGCAAGGCATTAAACCCAATTACATGAACACTCCATGATCACTTTTTCTAAGGGCTTATCAGGATGGCCAAAATATCTGAGCCTACTTTCCTGTCCTATCCTAAAGTCATTTTCATGTCTGAAGCCTACTTTCTTGTCCTTGGCCAATGTCATATTCCTGTCAAGCAGCCCATTTCCTTGACCTTGGCCCTTTTTATTTCATTAAAGGCTCTCCCCCTTTTTTATTTCATTAACAAGACTGAGCCTGTCTAAGGGCATTCTGACAAGAATATCCTCCTTATCTGTCATAGAATATGCATTATCCAAAGCAGTGCATTTATGTCTTAGGTTGGTAAGGCTCTGTGCAGAATCTTACCCTTCATTGGCTTGCCAGCCTGGTAATTTAATAACTCTGTCTAGGGGTCCGTTTTCAGGTTCAAGCCATGTTCTTTGGCTGCCAACATATTGATGTTGTTAAAGACAAGATTTAACACGATGAGCAGGAATAAAAATATTCCGGGACAAAAAGGGCTAGCATGATCAAGCTATATATGCCATTCTTGAAGTTTGACCAAAAAAGAAATACTGACCTCAGGTCATGGGTAATTTTATCTGCAGTATCTACTGTATCAACACACAGCAAAGCAGCATTTTTGAAATTCATAAGCTCCCTATGTATCATTAAAACATCCACAGAGGTGTTAGAATTATACAAAATACACTGCAAGTGTCTTTACACTTATTCCTAATTATAATGACTACCACTGTAAATTTTAGAGCTAACATGAATCCAATGGTATTCAGCATGACACTCGAGATGGCTCCTTATCCTTAAATTCTGAACCTCCTTCCTATAATTTGAATAGTATAAAGAGCATCAATCTGTTCTTTCAAGTGCCTATCTAAATCCTCTTGTATATTCAACACTGGAAATAACAGACTTCATCTAGAAGTCTGGTTCTGGACATTTTCAGAAACATATATGGAAATTAGCTGTAGTTCTCTATAATGTTATGATAGCAAGAGATAAAGTTGGGACAGGATCTGAATTTCAAACAGGTGTTAGCACATGTGTTAAGGCTTTTTTTAATTGTCAAGTTAAAAATACTTTTGTTTCTTCTACAGTATTTAATGTAAGTTGCATTGATTGTACACCTTCTAATTTTGTTTGTGTTTTGAAATCAGGCATTTCAGTTAAGAAGTCTATCAACCAGCTTTTGTTTTAGTGCCCTGAGTATCACAGAACCTTGGTTTTCTAAAAGCTTGCAAGTACTGGAAGAAATGAGTCAGGCTTTAAGCAGAAGCAAGAGGATAGTGGCTTGATTATTGCTGGTATAACATTAATTTATTTAACATTAATTAATTTAATTACATTAATTGCTAGTACCACTGTTTCTTCAGTTGCTGTGACACAAGAAGTTAAGACAGCTACTTTTGTTAATCATTTAGCAAAAAGTCTTACTAATGTGTTGAATATACAAGAGGATTTAAACTGAGATTACTTTTTTTTTAAAAAAAAAGTTAACTTTGTTGTCATTGTTTTCAAGACAGGAATTCTCTGTGTAATTCTGACTATCCTATAACTCACTCTGTAGACCAGGTTGGCTTCATATCAGAGATCTGCCTGCCTCTGAGTGCTGAAACTAAAGGAGTGTGCCACCATGCCTAATTTATACTTGAAATGTATTTTTACATTTCAAAGATTTAAAACTTAAAAGACTTAAATAAAATCTTTAAGTTTTAAAGTGTTTGCACAAATATTTTATATACATTACACATATAGACTAACTCTTTGTTTCTTCTATCATCTGTGGCAGTATACTTGGTCTAAATCTAAAACCTCCAGTGGTCCTTGGAGAAAAATAACAAAATGGTATCTAATCTGAGAAATCTAGATAGGTGTTTCAGTTAGACTTAGGAGTAACTCTGAATTACAGTGACTTCCTTAAACAAAACTTTTGTTTGTTCCTTTTCTTTGAATACATAAGACATAAAGAAGGAATATTTGCTTGTAGATGGATAAGTCTGATGGAACAGACTGTCTGGAACAGAAGAGGACATGGAAAATGTCACAATGATGCTTCGAATGACATGCATTGCTGTGTTAACATGCCACTGGAGAAACATTCATCAAACAAAGAAAACAGTGAACTTTTGCAAGTAGAGATCTGGCCTCTGCTCTCAGCTTCTGATGGCAATGCCAACTCCTTTGTTTAGTGTGAGGATGGAGTATGCATATCACTGTCAGGATGGGAAAGGGGTATATTAAAAAGACATCTCGTGCAATATCAAGTGGGGCTTCAGTTATGTAATATCAAATGACATGAAGACTCGATTCAACCATCTGGGTCTCTAATAAGTCATCTTCCCTAGGCAATCAAGCCTAAATACAATTTTGAACAGCTGTTTATGTCAGCTCCTCCTGCAAAAAGCCTTCCTAAATACATAGATCCTGGGATTTCTGATAGGAGCTGCATATGGAGGACAAGCAAAAACTTGTGTTTAAAACACTATCTGATTTGGTTCTGTGAATATCTTTCTTAGATAATATATATTTATTCATTCATTATTTAATTTAAACTTTGAATGCTGGTGAAGTAAACCCAGGTTCTTGTGCATGTTCTCTGTCATATTTCCACTCTCTTAGGCTGGTACTGATTTATGTATTTACTTATTTAAAACCAAATTTATAAGTATAATACAATTTGAATTCTTAATCACTACTAAGTAATTAGAATTTTAGCTGATCTCAAAATCCCCTTGAATATGTTGATGTTTAGAAAAGAGAGTGGTTTTGAGGACAGAACCATAAACTCTCAGTTTAGCTAACTGTTCATGAACACTCATTACTCCAGTTTTGTGGGTATTTATATTGCCTCTCAGGATAGAATGCCATAGACAGGCAAACTATAATAGTTACAAATTTTAATTCACTACTTTACAGAGGGGCTTGGAAAATAAAAGAATCCAGCATTTGGTCATAAAGGATTTATAATACCCTTTCAGTCTAAGAAAGCTACAAACTTTTGCTAGGAACAGAAGTCGGGTACACTTAATCATGGACTTTTGATGTGGCATTTGAACAGAGAATTTACATATAATTTTATATTCTAAAAGTAACCAATGAAAAACGGAAAGGATAGGTCCAATCATAAAGATGTTTTTGTGGTCAGGGGGAGAGCAGAGCTTAAAGAACAAGCAGGAGTGAGTAGAAATAAGGTCAGGCATGAAACTGGGTCTAGGGAAAGTTCATCCTAGGAGGTCAGTATTACAAGGATTCAGTTTTTGATGGTGTTTAAGGGATGCTCCACGAAGAAGGGCTTTTATCTTGAGCATTTGCTATTCAGTCAAAGGGACCTCACAGTCTTAAGAGTCTGCAAGTGCTGGGCACATCTCACTGTTCTTTCAATGAGATCCTTTCTCTTTGAGTGGATAAGCTCAGCCCAATTCCTCAGAGGAATTTACAGCTATACTGGGATACCTGGCTGCCTGGGTGTCTAGATTTGATGAGATAACCTCATTACAAGTAATAGAAACCATTTTTGTTATGGCTCCAATTGTCCCAGAGAACACAGCCAGAAAAGTGGGAACCCCAAATATTGACAGATTACTTTGAAAGTTTAAAAGTGTGCTTCTGCAAAATGCCATCTCACAGCACAGTAACTGTGTTTAAGAAGAATGCTTTAACAGCAATTACAGAGAGTGGCCAGTCTTCTTTTATAGTTTCCAATGACTACCCAATTTCAGCTTCCTGGGGATACTGATCAGAAAAAATGGGGGAAAAAACATTCTTAGTTTGGAAAGTCAGAACCACTGTCCAGTTATAAGCAAGAAATAGTTTAGCATTGTGTGTATGTGTGTGTGTGTTAAAAGAACTAAATAAAAAGACTATAATAGCTCATGTATGAATGAAGAAAGTAGATTTAATGGCTTGAATGTAGGGAGCATATATACTTTATATAGGCTATGTTCAGTTTTCCAAACCTTCCCTTGGGAAACAAAATGCCTGTTTACATAGATGAAGATATAATAGAATAGATCTATTTGGCCTGGCATTCTTTGCCAAAATTTCTGGTCAAGTTAATTCTACCAGAATTAGTTGAGATTCTTATTATTCCTTTGTCAGTTATTCCTTTCGACTGGCTGTGCTTTACTAAGAAAAGTGGGTTTGGTAGATCAGGTAAATATTGTAAGAGAGTCCATAAGTGATAAAGGTGAGTGAGTAGATACAAAATATCCTGGTAGTTGAAACGAGGAAAACACAGGGAGAGATTTGTTTGACTTCAGTGACCTTGGAAACAGAAATGAATTCATAGTGAACAGGTTCTGGTAGAAAAGCATACTCTAAGAAATGTGCCAACCACAGTGAATTTTGAAATGTAAGCAGGTGTCACTTAAAAGATCAGTTGACATGAAGAACACTTTGAGGTATGTCCAAACAGAACTGAGACATATCAGGTCAAAAATAGCAATCTCTTCCATACATACTAATGCTTTGTGGGATTTAGCATGTCTCCAACAGGCAAATGAGCAGGCAAAGCGAGTCTGAAAAGAGTAAAATGCCTTCTATACATCATTCTTTACTCAGTTGTTAAATTTTATCTGATCTATCATAACAAACATTTTCAATTAGGTGCATTTTAAAAATATAACTAAAACTTACCTCGTAAATTACAAGAGCTATTCCCAAATGTATATATGGAACACATTTATAAAGTGGAGAAGAAAAGCTACCAAAATTATTAAAATTCTAAGCTTTTTCCTTATCTTTATAGTGTTTTTTCACCCTGTATCTTAAAAAAAAGTTTCCATTAAACATCGTGGCACTTTAAACATGGGAAAAGAATTATGAGCAAGTAGAAAATATAAGAACTGGAGAAATAGTCATACTTGTAGCTGTATTTAATACTCAAGTCAGCAAAAAGAAAATCAAAACAGGCATTATCTTTCCATGGACCACCGCCTGTCCAAGTGTAATGTAATTTTTTTTGCTGGGCCATTATAAGTACTTTTATTTAGTATTGCCCAGAGAAGTTGTGAGGTGAGCAGACAGTATGTGGTTGAAGGCTACAGAATTCACTGGAGAAGATGAACTTGGGTGTATCATCTTCTCAGAACATCTATTAGTGTGGTAAGGCATCATCAATAGGGGATATAACCACAAGAGTTTTCAATGACCCATTATAATTCACCACAATACGGAAAGAAAATAAAGATTCAATGTGATAAACTCAGGAATCTGAAAGGCATTCTGCAGCCTTTCATTCACCTAGACCTATGCTCCTGCACTCATAGAATGATGTTGGTCCTGGCATTAGCACAGACTGTCAGCTATTCAGTCTTCACTCCAGGACTCTTTATTTGCTTCTTTATTAACACTCCATGTTAATTAAGTAGAAACTCTTGTCAGGACTATACCTAAAATGTCAACTCTAACCAAACACCTTCTCACCACTTCATGAATGATTTTCATAATATCTTAACTGTTTATCACACTTTCATTATTGCCAACCTATAATCTATTTTAAAACAGAATGATAAAATGTCTTTTCTTCCAAAACCTTCCACTGGATTCATCTCATCATCTTATACTTGAAAATAAAACTGTTATGTTTGTAGCTGTCTATGTGATATGTTCTCTCACTAGCTCTCTATGATCTATGTATCTCTCTATCCATCTATCGATCCATCCATTCATCTATCTATCTATCTATCTATCTATCTATCTATCTATCTATCTACCTATCTATCTACCTATCTATGGGGATATGGAAGTCAACATTGTGAAGAAAACTATGGATGGAAAGTAAGGCATCACAGGCTCCTGTGACTCTTCAAAGAATTCTGTTCCACTGCATAGGGCATTAGATCTAAGATGGCTCCCAGCACACCAATGAGACAGCAAAAGGAACCAAGGCCCGGATGGTGGCCACACCCTCTTCCCCCCCCCCTTCATGGAAGTCCTCAAGGTTATGATACTCCTCCAACTCTTTCTAAGTTACCTCGTCAGACAGTGATTTCATAGGAGCGCATGATGAAGTGACAAGATGTGATTGGTCAAGGATTTAGGGGCTTGGGATTGACTCAAACATAAGTTTGGACAGTAAACTCAGATTTGCACCCTGATATTGGTCTCCAGAGTCAGGTTTCGGGATTTTTCATGTGACTCCATCACTTTCAACCCCTATCCTCAATCCTGTTTCTTATCTATCATCTATCTATCATCTATCTATCTATCTATCTATCTATCTATCTATCTATCTATCTATTCATCCAACCATTCATCTATCTATCATCTATCTATCTCTATCTATCCCCCACATTTTACAACTTTAAAGTCAGTACTAAAGTGTTTCATTGAATCTGTTCAAATATTCTTATAGAATTTTTATCTGCTTTTGTGTTTTGTAGTGAATTAGAATGTGCTATGTATAGCTCTTATGGTTATGTCCCCTTATTGCACTAATAAACATTTTTTTACGTTCTTCCAAAAGATGGGTAAGTGGTTGTCTTAGTTTCTTTTTCTTTGCTGTGACAAAATATTCTCAAAAATACAACATGAGGGTTTTTTGGTTCACAATTCAAGGTTATAGTCCATAATGGTGAGAAAAGCAAGGTAGTAGGAACTTGAAGCAAACATTCACATCCCATTCATAGTCAAGAAGCAGAAGAGAGAGCGAGGCTTTAGATCCACTCTTACTGTTGTATGTCAGAAATCCCCTGCTTTACGGAATGAGAGACTATGGAACACTTAGTTCTAACTGGCAGTGTCTTCACAAATCCCTCTCTGCTCATGGCTCAGGTAATTCTGCAGAAGAGGAGGTAAAAATATAGTAAGAGTCAGCAGAAATGGAAGGCCCTCTGGAAGTAAGGTCTTCTAGACAGAGCAGGACATATGAACTTACAATGACAAAGGAAGCAAGCAAAGGGCCTGCAGAGGTCTAAGGTACATGGAGCAATGGCTGAGAGGGGAAAGAGACACAGGCTTCCATCACTAATCCAAAAGCTATCTCTGACTGAACTTCCTGCAAAGGAAAAAAAATAATTTTCTCTAACGGAGTCTAACTTTGTACACAAGCCACACTTAGGCCAGGCTCAATGGCATTTCTGCAAACGTAGTTGTATTATAGGGTTTTTTTGGGTTGTTTTTATTTTTTTGTATTTTTGTCTCACAGTATTTTGTCTGGGATTTTCTTTTACTAACAAATTTGTGTCTTTATTATGGCTTCTGATCTTATTTTTATGGGTTTCTGTGTATTGAATGTGTTTGTCTCAGCATCTGTATCTCTTGGCTTTTGTTTAGTTTTTTTTAATGCTATTTTAGTTTTAGCTTGTATCATCTATTATTATTACCATTATTAATTATCATTACTAATGCCTGTTTATACTCCAATGAGAGAGAAAGGAAGGGTGTAGATTTGGGTGGATGGTAAAGTGGGGAGAACTTGAAGGAGTGGGAAAGAGCAAGACATAAACAAAATAAAAGGAAAAATCTATTTTTAATTAAAAATAAATAAAAGATAACAAAAAAATTCAACAGGTATTATGAGCTCTGCTTCAGGAACTTTGGGCAAAAACTCAGTATGATTTTGGATTATAAAATATCTGTCCAAAAAGAATCTTAAAATTCTCTGTGTCCTCAGTTTTCTTTTCCTAGTAGGTATAACCTATTATTTTCTGATTTATTCATGTCTGTACTTGTTCTCTATCTCCTCAAGCAGAATATGAACTCTAAGAGGTGAGGAGGTTGGTGACTATCAATTCCTTATTCCTAGTGACAAGAACAGAAAAAACATAATAAATCCTCAATACACATTTCCTGAATTTTTATTCAAATGGGTATAACTATGTGTTAAACGTAACAGTAAGTCAATAATTTTACTACACGTACAAATGAGAATATTGCCTTTATCAAGCAAGGTAGAATTAGGACTTGAATTAAGTATAAATCTACAATGCTGTATATCTGCTTTCTTTACTCTTCAGTTTCAATAATAGCTATGATGTGCAAATCTTATAAGTTTCTCTTACTACTTGCAATAAAAGTTTGAATAAAGACTATTTTATTATATGTGAGACATTCTTTCCATTCCTTACAGCTACTGTATCATTTCCACAAAAGGGGTGATTTTTAAAGTATCCAAACTTATTATTTTAAATTTGAAGGTCAGAAATCCAAATTGGGTCTCAAAAGGCAGGGTGTAGGAGCTCTGTACATCTGGGGTTTCTGGGGTCTTGCTTTTGCAGCTTGGGAGGTTGCTTACATTCTGTGGTTTTAGTCCCTTTCCTCTGTCTTCACGACTGTATAGTGAATCCTTAAATCACATTTCATTTACCGATTCTTCATTTTGATTCCATCTTAAAGAGTCATCTGACTGTCATGAGCTTACCAACAGACTCTTAGAGCAATTGTCTAGCTCAAGGTCACCATCTTCCTCTCTTGAGGCAGATTCTTTACCTGACACAATAGCGAGAAACCAGATTATAGACAGTCATCTGAAAAAGGCAATGTTTACCTTATCATCACCAATATGCAGTGTTAGTATCTTCTGAATCTTCATTTTCCAAATAATTTTAACAACTTAACTAAGTCATTAAGTCACCTGTGCTCAGCAGTTGCTGAGTTGAATAAAGTCCCGCCAGTGAGGAACTTGGCACAGAGGAGAGCATTATGTTATGGTTGCATTTTTGACTCCATCCATGTGTCATCCATAAAGAGCTGAGCCAGAATGATCAACACTTGTAATGTTTACAGGGCCAGGGAGAACAATGAGAATGTAAATTGATATGCAGAGACTCCTATTCTTTAAAATGTCAATAAATCACATAGTTTTTCATTATTGGTTCAGAGTAAAAAAAAAAAAAGTTTATTAATTGACTCTGGACTCCAAATGACTTATATACTACCTCATTTTGGTGACTAGGGAAAGTTCTCTCTTTTAGTCTGCATAACAAACTTTTATTGATAATTACTACTGCCCACTATGGCCCATATATAAGGAACTCTACATGGACTTCTAGCTCACTAATCAGTGTTTCTATTTAATGGCATGCTAATTTTCAAGTTAATTTTATTTACATGTAATTATTATATTACATTAAATATTATTGTAAATATTATATAAGAATTAATATGTATTTCTAAACAAACATTTAATTAAAACAATTTTGTCCTTATTTACTCATATAAGAATGCTTAGTACATGCCTAGTTGTTGCGGACAATATTCAAATAGACGGTTCAGGCTCCCAGGTCTGCCACCATGTTACTGCGCTAGAGTCTGGCACCAGCGTGCCTCCTCAATGGTGCTGGCCTGGGGCCCACAAGATGTTGTCTTGGCAAGCTGCCCCCACCAGCCAGCTCCTTGGCCTCCATGGCTCTAGGCATGGCCCTTAGGCAACTCTGCCATCCCCACGGCCCTAGCTTAACCCCAGACAATACCACCAACCTCATTGTAGATATCACAATACGCAGTACCTGGTAGAAATAAGACTCTTAATGCTTAAAGTTAACCAATGGATTTATATATCAGCAAATACTCAAATCACAAGATGCCCACACAATTTAGAATATTATCTCAATTACCCTAACCTTTAGATTTTATATCTACCTATTTACTTGATGCCACGTGTTCCACTATGTTCATAGCAGCCTTATTCGTGATAGCCAGGAGCTGGAAACAACCCAGATGTCCTACAATAGAAGAATGTATACAGAAAATGTGGTTCATTTACACAATGAAGTACTACTCCTCTATTGATAACAAGAATATCATGAGTTTTGCAGGCAAGTGGATGGAACTAAAAAATATCCTGAGTGAGGTAACTCAGACTCAAAAGGATATGGATGATATGTACTCACCAATAAGTGGCCAAAAAAAGTACAGAATTCCCAGGATACAATCCACAGAACTCAAGAAGGCTAACAAGCTGAAGGACCCAAGTGAGGATGCCTCAATCCCACTTGAGAAGGAGAAGAAAGCAATCACAGGAGAAGAAGGGAGGGACTGGGTAGGAAAGGAGACAGGGTGGTGAATAGAGGAACATGATCAGGTATTGGGTGGGGGAGAACAGAACTGAAGTCCTGGGGGCCAACAGAAAGAATAGAAACAGGCAACCTAGGAAGGTAGAAGGTGGAAGGACCTTCTAGAATGTACCAGAGACTTGGGAGATGAGAGACTTTCAGGACTCAAAGGGACAGACCTTAGATGAAATGCCCTACAGTGGGGAGATGGAATTTATAGAGCCCACCTCCAGCAGGAAGACAGGGCATCAAGTGAGGGATAGAGTTATGATCCCACAGTTAAATCTCTGACCCATAATTGTTCCTGTCTGAAAGAACTGCAGGGATGGAAATGGAGAGGAGCCTGAGGAAAAGGAGGTCCAGTGACAGGCCCAAATTGAGATCCAGCTCAGGCAGAGGCCCCAGGGCCTGACACTATTACTCATGCTGTGGTGTGCTTATAAACAGGAACCTAGCCTGACTGCCCTCCAAAAGGCCCAACAAACAGCTGAAAGAGTAAGATGCAGATACTTACACCCAACCAAGGAACAGAAGCTGCTTACCCCTGTGGATGAATTAGTGAAAAGCTGGAAGAAGCTAAGGAGGAGGGCGACCCTATAGGAAGACTCACAGTCTCAACTAACCTGGACCCCTGGGATCTCTCAGACAATGAGCCACCAACCAGGTAACATACACCAGCTGATATGAAGTTCCCAGCATGTATACAGCAGAGGACTACCAGGTCTGGACTCAGTCAAAGAAAATGCACCTAACTCTCAAGAGACTGGAGGCCCCAGAGAGTGGGGAGGTCTGGTGTGGTGGGGTGGGGACATCCTCTTAGATGTGGGGCATTGGGGTAGGTGTGGGATGTGGAACAGATGGAGGGTGGACCTGGAGCGGGATAAAGTCTGTACTGGAAAAAAAGAAACAAATAAACTAATATGTCGTGTCATTATAACTATCATCTGTCCTACACCTTTCATATCTCCCTGTTTTCTCCTAACTTCATGACTTTTATCTTTATTATTCTATCTAGCTATACATTACACACACACACACACACACACACACACACACACACACACACACATGCTGAGTCCACTCAGTGTTGCTCATATGTGCATGTTTTTTGGGACTGTCCAGTTGGTGTTGGATAGCCAATTATAGAGCTCATCTCTGGAGAAAACTAATTCACCTCTCTTAGCAGTTCTTAATTGCCCGTATTTCTTCAACTGAAGGTGGAGCCCCGTGAGATTTCTTTTATCATATTGGCATGTCAACTGGTATTATCTCTGCTCAGGTCAAGTCTAGATAATCGTATTTTTGAGATTTTAGGGGTTTAATGGCCTTGCTATATCTAGGAAAGACAGTTTTCCAGCAGACTTTCCAGCTCTTTTTAAGTCCTCTTTTTAAGTCCTCTCTTCCATGATCCCTATGCCTTGGGTTCATGGTTATGTTGTAAAGTATCATCAGTTGGGGTTGGACACCCATGGTCAGTTTTTCTCTGCATTGTGACTAGTTGTGACTTTTTACTCCATTTGCTGACAGGAAAGCTTCCTTGAGGGGGCCTGTGAGTTACACTGATCTGCAGGCATGACAATAAGTGTCCAGAATGCAATTAGGAATTCTGCTTTCCTAAAAGTTGAAGTAGTAGTTTCGTTTCTTACATCTATGATATTATTAGCCCCAGATAGTTGGATAGGTTCCCAGGGATAATATGATTTCCCTTCTGTCCAGTGAAAACAGCTGCTAGTCATGCACATGTTATAAGTGCCACTACTGAACTTTAGGAATGTCTCAAGGTTGGTCATTGCTGTGTGTTTTAACCATCACAGCATGGTAGGAATGTTGATTGCTTTTCTCATTTGGAAGCTTGCAAAATGCTTTCCAATATTATGAAAGCTAGTTCTCAGGGAGAAGGCTTTTGTGTCAGATCCAGCTAGATTCATCTGAATCCTGTGTCTAAAGTGTATGGTATCTAAAGTGCATAATACCTACCCTCAGCTTGTGGGAGACAATCAAGGAAAACAGCAGTAGCCTGCATTATCTCAGAGGTTGTTTGACCTCCCCTGACCAACAACTAGAGAATATGTTTCTCATGTACTAGAGAGTTTAATAGGTAATCTATGGCTCATTGGAGGGGACATTATTACCCTGAGGCATAACATTATTAATTATATTATGTTTGAATAAATATAAAATAATATGATTCCCTATCACTTTTTTCAGGCACTCCCAGTGTTGTTTATTCTTCCCCTTCTGAAATATTAAATCTTATATTCTCTTTTTCTTATAATATTTTCTAGGTATAACTTGACAATTATCTTTAAGTCCTATGTTCATATGGACCCAGCTTCACAATTAAATCTCTATGTTATAATAAATATGGTTTCTAAAGAATGTACTAACAATGAGAAATAGATACTGATCAAAGAAACTAATTGTAAACCCCATTTTTTAAAAGCAACTTTAAGAATGCCTAAATAGATGGAAAAAGAGTGTACTGTTTTAATGTTTAAATCGAAAGCAAAAGGCAGAATAGGTACTGGCAACTCGAGAAATTTTGCACACGATGGGCAAAGCAGCTGAACAAACAGGTGGGAAATTTGTTTTATGAAACTCACCTTACAGAATTT
Source organism: Mastomys natalensis (assembly GCA_021653895.1). Lineage (NCBI taxonomy): Eukaryota > Metazoa > Chordata > Mammalia > Rodentia > Muridae > Mastomys > Mastomys natalensis. The sequence continues at coordinate 1,450,399 of JAJTUV010000425.1, read as the reverse complement.
CACCCAATAAAAAACATAGGCCAACAGTATTAATGTTTCTAACTCTATGCATCATCACAAAAGGCCCTTTTAATCATATTGTGAGGGCACATTTGGTTCCATTTGGACACAACTTATGAACACTAAATTTTTTATTTGAATTCCACCTCTTGACAAAGTGGGCAAGAATCCAAGCAAGCTGACATGGTTAACTATTGGTTTAATTCATATAGACCTGAGTTTTAATACAAACAATTCAAATTCACCAGAATGCTATATACCATGAAATTGTAGCCTTGTATTTTATTTGCTATTCTCAATAGAATGACAGGTATTTAAAAAAACTTCTTTACAAATAAATATATTTGATCACAGTTCAAATGAAATAGATGTTCTAAAATCACAATGAGAAACTGAGACTTTATTTTCATGATAATAAACTAATGAAGCAGGAATTAACCAAGATCTCATTTTCCAAACTGAATTTTATAAGATTATTGCAACAAATCTGGGTTTTATCATTATTCTTAGCTCAGATTTGGCTAGAAACGAAGATGTATAAAGCAAAACCATTTCACCTTTTCCTCATGAATTTCACAGTGTCTGTGAATGAAATTAGACAAAAATCCTTTGTTTTCATAGTCTGGAAATATAGTATGTTCTTACATTAACCAATACAAGTGAGTTACTATAACATTTAGGCAATTCACCATTATCACTGGTATTTCCAATAGCAGATAATTTTCTTTAAGAGATATTTTGGTTGCCTAACACCAAATTCTGGTAGAAAAATATTTGCACTCTGCCTCATTTTATTTTGTTTTATATTTTATGGCACACGGGTGTTTCTGGTCTAGTTATCTATTAGGAAATGCAACTGTGTTTTAGACCCCTCACAGTTATGTTGTTGTTGCTATTTTCCATTTTGAGATGTGGTCTTTCAATGTTACTCAGGCTGTACTTGAACTCCTGGCTTCTGTTTTTTCATGTACCTCCGCCTCCCAAGTACGCTTAATACAGACAGCTACGACCACACTCAAGTGTCCCTCCTTTGTTAAAATAGAATGTTATGATATTACTTCAATAAGAAACTGTATATTTAAACAAGTGACTCTTCATGTGGGTTTCGCTTTTATGTTACTTGTTGTTTAATGTTAGTAATAGCATTACTATTATAATGACACCTAGCTGATTGGTATTTATCAGCGCTGCTTTGTTTCCTTGAAATTGGCTGCAGTCAGCTGAGGACCACTGTTCTCATGCAGAACTACTGGCAGCAGCAAGATTTAGCCAACTTACAGAATCACACTGTGCAGGCTGTATTGTTGGACGCTAGTGTGGGCCATCTCTTTGAAGTTAGAGTCCCTACGGAACAGTCTGAGAGGGTGCTGAGTTGAGTATAGTATTTAACAACAGAGAAAAATCTATTGTGAAGGAGCCAGTGCTGCTGCACTGCTGGGTTGGTGTTTTTTCCAAGAGAGCAGAAGTTTGATGAAAGGACAGATAACAATGTACTGTATTGATTTCTAAGGAAGACAACAGTGATTCTGGTACCTGTGTCTTGTTTGTTTCTTGCACATCCTTCCTGTTTGAACACTGTTGCCGTGTTTTTATATGTGAATCCAGATTTGGATGAAATCACACAGAATGCAAAATTTCCATATTGATTTCATGTTATTTTGGTAGTAACAAAAGTTAATCAAACTTCTGCTTATATATTCTCTGGCAGACTCCGTTAGGCAACGACTACAATTTTGTGTTTCTGAGACTCAGGGTTTAACAGCAGATATTTTAGAAATACTGAGGCTAACCTTGTAGAAAGTTCATAAATATCAAGTTTTAATGGAAAAAAAAAAGAGAAAGTTCCAACTCAACAGCAACACACACACATTTCTATAACATGTAAGTTGATCATAAATTGAGGCCTCAGAAGTATGAGTAATCAATTTAATGTAAAATGACATACAATCTATTTCAATCAACTTGCTATGTTTACTTTAATTTTCTGTCTGTTTTAAACAATGTTTCAAGATGGTGCAGTTAAAGATGTCTTTTGACTGGCTGTTTCCCCAATCTAGGGAGCTAACAAAAGTAAGGTGGAGACAAAAACCGAAGGATGCCTTTAAATGAACCGAGAACATCATTCCCTACATTTAGCATTCTGCCAAGAATCAATATATTTCTAATACTAATATGATTAATGCAGAATCACACATCCCAATCACAAATTTATACATGGATTCAGCAGGAAAGAGAAAGAATATGGTCTGGCAGGAAAAAATATCTTTTTGCACATCTATCTCTAATTTTAAACAGGGTATAAATTAAACATTCTTTGATAATAATATGCAATGACAGTATAATCATATGCTAACATTTAATCACCTTTTATATACAATATTACCCTGATTCTTCTTTAAAATTTCATGTTGTATATTGCTGTACATTTTTCTTGCTGATTGATTTTCTTTATTACCAGTGATTTTATTTATGCTGCTAATTTTTTTCCTAAGCGTATATTTTAATGAGTAGTTTTGTTCAGCTAACGTCTATAGAATAAGAAAATTCAGCACACCTGCCTAAATAAGATGCTTGAGATCACTGAGGAAAGAAATTGACATTTTACTTTACCCTCAGCATGGAGCCAGGGGCAAAGTTTGATCTGAAAACTTGCAAATTAACCAAAACTGTCACTCAGGAGTTATGGGCCTGAATGCTGCAAAATATGTTCTTTGAAGTCCTCATTTCAGCAAAATTATTAAAAACTTTATATCTAATTAAAATTGTAACTGCATTCCCATTTTTCAAAATCTCTATATCCTCAGGGCCAATTGGGACGAGGGAATCCGCACCCTCCTCTATGCAGCTCACCAAGCTGCTCCTATAGCAAATGCACATCATTACCATCGCCCCAGCTGAGAGGGAGCGGCCATTATCATGCAGCATTATTAATCTTCTTGTCTTATCAACTTGCAAATCACAAGCTATTGAGCCTCATGGCATGGTTCTGGGTCCATAGTTATTCATTTTGTAGGTCTACCTAGCCTTTGAGTCTCCTTAATCACCTGAAGATTGTCAGTCTCTTACCTTGGCCTGCCCCTGTGGCCTTGCTCAGCGCCTGTGAAAAGTCCATGGTGTTCTCTCCCTCTTAAAAAAAAAATCTTTTTTATTTAAAAGAGTAAGAGGGAGAGGGGAGAGAGAGAGAGGGAGGGAGTGCATGAGAAAGAGAGTGAGAGAGAGACAGTACTGAGGATAAATTTCATTAATGGATGTGAATTAACATCCTACTGCCAAGAGCTGACCCTTTCTCCTGACACGTGTGTCTAAGGCATCCTTGTCACTCTTTTCCCCATTAATATTCTGAAAAAGACAGTGTATTGAAGAGGATAGAATAAGATAGTTCCCTTAAACAGGCACTGTTGACCTAAGGTTGGGGATTTTTCTTTAATTTGCTTTTCTTAAAAATAAAATATTAATCACATTGGAAAAGGCAAGCAGAGTTCCTTTACGTTTTTTTTCTCAATATATTCCATTTCTAATATTGCATTCATTAAATTAAGTCATTGAACACTGTGAACATTTTTAAGTGCCAAAGGAAGATAGAAATGTAATTTTCAGGGAAAGGCGAATGAGACAGGCTGAGGTATCCTTGTGACAACTCCTATTTCTGCCAACCACCATGGACATGCCATAGACACTGGTCTTCTGAGATCTTAAATGATTTCTGATCACTTCACTATTAAAAGTTTTTAATTTTGTAAAAGTACAGTACTCCAACATGACTTTCAGCTGAGAGCAAAAACGCACTGACAGGGGCTCCACCATCATTTCAGATGTGGTGACCGCTGCTATTAAATATTTTAGCTTATGGTTTAGAGTTGATGCTTGCATTTATTGGCAATGCAATGGAAACTTTAACACAAATTTTGAATAGATTTTTCCCTCAATATACATGTCCAGAGCAACGCAGAAACATTAAAATTCTTCTTACATTTGGGGATAACTCTCAGTATCATATACAACATTAAAATGATATTGAAATCAAAATTATTTTGCCCTGAAGGAAAAAAAATACCACCAAGTGCTTATGACATCTGGAAATAACCTTGCTCCTCTATCATTAAAAGCATAGGTAACTGAAATGGAAACACTGATGTGAATTTCGAAAGAAATGCAAAGCACATGGGATTAATGCATTGAGATTTTATTCTTTAGAGGCTCACATTAAAAATGCAACTTTGGATGTTGTGATGTGAACTTGACAGTAATGATGAAATGCTGGTGGCCAGTTAATACACATACATGCCTTAAAACATTGCTAATTAGAGGTCTGGTCTCAAAGTATCACCAGAGGTCTAAACTTTTCAATGAAGATACATTCTATGAAAGTCCAATTGTAACGCTGCATATCCATGAGCCTTTTTAGGAAGCAGGAAACCCTGCAAAATATTGATGATTCCAACTCTATTTGAAATAGCTTAATATGTACGAAGCTACATGTCAGTCCTTTAATAACAGTTGTGGGGGTTTTGTGGTTTCTCATTTTAAATACTGTAGAATATGCAGACATTATTAATATAAAATTAGTTCAAACTTGTTCAAGTGTAGAGTAATTTAGCCAATGTATTCTATTCATTAAAGTAGCCAAATAGGATTATTTTCCTCTAATTCTACAATTTATAAAGATTTGACAGTTTTATATGAATAAATGGTAAAATGAATCATTTTTTTCTAGGTTAGTACACATTTTGGAGAGTGTCAAATATCTTTTAAAACAATTAAGAAGAATCAAAACCAAATTAGCCAAAGCATCAAGCAACTAACCACTGCTTCCTGAGAAGGGGATTACTACCCTCAGGACAGCACTGTGAACTCGAGGATGAGTACTTTCTCTGGACTGAAAATTCCACCTTGTCTTTCTTATAGCACATAAGACATATAAACATAAGCTCCTGATACAGTGTGAGTCCTGAATGGTAGCAGGTTAGTGTTATGCTCCTGTTTTCTAGAAGAAATTATACTAGCTTTTGCTAGTTGTCTCTTCCACCATCTGAAGCATGAATCAGGGGGTTATCCATTCAACAAATACTTTGTGCTTATCACATGCCATGTACTGTCTTTATTGCATATGATTCACTGAAAAGCAGGACTTCCTCTCTCCTGCAGTTAGCATGCCAGTGATAGAGATAAATATGAGATTAGACACTGGGTAAATTATATAGCAATGTGGAAAATTATAGATGCAAAGGCATAATGGAAAACCCAGTGGGCAATAAGGGATTGGGTGTTTGATATTGTTAAATAAAATAGCACGGGGGAAAAAACTTTCGTATGAAAATAAGAAGGTAAAATGTGAAGGTTAAAAAAAAAAAAAAAAAAGAAGAAGGTAAAAAAGAGATGGTATTGTGGATAGCCCCAGCCTTGTATTTTGATCCTAGTTCCCCCCCCCCTGAGAGGGGCTCCAGAGAAGGACTGAATCAATGTTGTGGATAACCTCAGCCTTGTATTTTGATCCTAGTTCCCAGTGGATAGCCCCAGGCTTGTATTTTGATCCTAGTTCCACCCTTCTAGGAGGGGCTGCAGAGGATGATTGAATCTGTACACAGATGACATTTTGTGAACCTTCTGCCCAATTAAAACCTGTAAAATAAAGGCTAAAGCCAGTGATTGGCAGTAGAAGGCAAGGCAGAGAAAAAGGCTTAGGGGGAGGAGAGAGTGAGAGGAATTCGATATAAAAGGAGGTAGAAGTAGAAGCCAGAGAGAGAAGAGAGGGAGTCGCCCGGAGAGTAGAAGCAGAAAGAGAAGCAGAGAAGCAGGAGGAAGCTGAAGCAGAAGGAAGCGGGAGGTAGAAGGAAGCTGACAACAGAGCTTGACAACACTGCGGCCTGGATAAAACCGCAAGTTATAAGGGATCTCATAGCCGGGGATTAGAATAGTATAGTGGTAAATCTGCCCAATCCAGGCGTGCGATTTATATCAAAATTATCGACTTGTGTCTTCCTTTACTGATCTCATTCGGTTATGAGACTTACAGCGGCAAATTTGAGGGTTAAATAATTTCCTCTACTATAAGATGGCTCAGTTAATAAAATGTTTGCCACATAAATATGAGGATATGAGCCAGGTATTCAGAACCCATATAAAAAGCCAAGTACCACACCTGTTAATCTACCTGATAAGGGGGAGAAAAGAGATTGTGTGGGTTTCCCAGGCGGTGTGCCTAGATGCCTTGGCAAGGTATAGTTGCATGAAAATACCCTGTCTTTTGGTGAAGGGCAACTGAGGAAGATACTCAATGTCAGCTTGCACTGATCATAACCTCTGAATTAAGATGATTTCCCAGGTAAGGAAGCTAAATGTCTTCTATTGCTTCTCCAGCTGGTCACAGTGCTTTTGCATTTGGTTTTAAAGTTGGGATTCATTCTTATTGCTGTGACCCCAAATAAAGTTTTCTCATTTTAAATAATGGTCCAGTATAAGTTGCTTTCTGCAGATCAAAAGAAAGACCTTGTCAGAAGCTTTTGGAGCTATTTAGTGTTTGGGAAGGAAAGGACGGTAGTGCTTATCATAGCCTCAATACACTTTAAAGCTCCATAGATAACATTGTCTGGCAGAAGAAATGTGAGCTACAAAAGAAAAAAAGAAAGAGAGAGGTAAAGAGATTGATGGGAAAGAGGAAATGCCAGAATATTAGCCTAAATATTCTATTCCTGATTTTGTCTTGAGTTCTTGCATATTTAAAGAAAAACATGTAAATCCTCCTATCTCAAATACGCAATTCTCCTCATATTCCCATCTGTCATTAAGCCCTTCTCATGGCTTCCTTCCTAAATTGAGAATATGTTGCTTCTAATCACTTGTTTACTTTTTAACAGATTTAATGCCAGGAACCATTCTATTTAGTTTATTTTTATTATGGCTCATACAATTATACAGCATATTATATGAGATTTATTTTTCCACTTATAGAATAATTTTAAATACACTGTTCTCTCAATTATGCAGGTTTTCAATAAAAAAAAAAAAAAAAAAACCCTGATTCACAATGTTGAGGACTCTATTGTGTTCTTTTCTGTCAAATTTTCTCCCTTTCCATAGAACTAATAAAGATTCTATATTTTTGATTGATTCTTCCTTTAGATTAATTTTGAATTGTCTCTTAAAATGGAATGAACACTTATCAAAGCTCAAGTCAAACTTTAAGGATAAAGGTATTTCACTATAGTGACATTGGAAGATACTGTATATCTTAAGCATATGTAAACTTATTAAGAGTGAACTATTTTGCTGGATAGATGGTCCAGCAATTAAAGGGAATATATTGCTCTTATCGTGGGTCTGAAGTGAATTTACAGCACCCATGTCAGGCTACTCACAACCACCTGTATCAACATCACCAGTGGATCTGATGCCCTCTTTTGGGCTCTGCAGGCACCTGTACTCATATGTACATATCCACACATATACAAACAGCTAAAAACAAATAAGTCCTTTTTAAAAATCATTATAGCCCTTTCAAGGTGTGCATTATGTCTGCTGTTAGGGTGCCAGTTGTTGTTAACTTACAGTATAGAATTAGGAGTCTTATAGTCAGTTACTGATGCATTGGATTCTGGGGAAATCTTTTTTCTGTAGATGGCCACCACTCCCTGTGTCCTCTTGTTACCTTTCTTTCTCTTACTTCTTTTCTACTTATTGTAAGGAACATCATTCTTTTTGAAATAATATCACCCTGGGTTTAGTTTAACTGCCTCATCAATGAGGTCTTTGGTGGTTCACAATGAAGGATATGTTTGGGCACCTCTTCTCAAGAAGAAATTATTACATTTTGTAATTTCCATTGCTAAAATGAAAGTACCATGATCATTAGGCATATTTATGTGTTGAAAGATTCTTTTCTATGAAGTAGGACTTGATTCCAAAAGAAGCAGTTAGTTGCCCCAACAATCTTCATACCCCTACTGTATCATTCAGGGCTTGTAACACATGAGGTCACAGTCATGCAAGACAGTTTATGACTTTTCCTTTCTAGCTGCCCATATAGCACCTTCTGGCACTCTGCAATCTAGCCAGCAGTGAGAAAACTCCCAGCTCAGTTCTAGCTCAATGTCCCCATATATCCTATTTTTAAAGCAATAAGATCTTATCATCAAGACCTGGTTGGCAAGTAAGAATAATGGCAATACCCTGTATTATATTAGGGACTTCTATGATCAGCGACTTGTAGGAAAATATCCTCCACACGGTGCTGTGGTGTTTGTTTAATAACCTGTTGCTTCAAGACAAGCATCCCTTCCACCCTCCACTTCTGCCAAATGCAGGGCACTGCCATTCAAATTCTTTTTAAAATATTGTTTCAACATGGATTTTTTAATATTGTTAGATTTGTAAATCCCTCCCCTCTGTGTTCTAACATCTTGAACCTCTCTTTACATAAACCATTTGACTGCCAACATTTCCCTATCCAACTTTATATCATATTTGATTTACTAGTCCCTCTCCCTTAAGGATTTTCCATCCATGGTCATTTTATATCTTCCAAGACTATGTACACCATGTAAATATACTACTCCGAGTATGTAACTAGGATTCAAATATGAAAGACACAATGCAGAATTTGTCTTTCAGATCTTTTCACTCAGCATAAGTTTCTAGTTCACCTACAAGCAAGTATCATACTTGTATTTTTCTTTAGAACTGAGTAAAATATTGTATATATGAACCATATTTTCATTACCCATTATCTTATGGTTTCTAATGCTTTGATGATTACTATTATCAAAAAGCAACTTGGGGAGGACAGGGTTTATTTGGCTCATACTTCCATATTAGTGTTCAGCATAGGCGGCAATCAGGACAAGAACTCAAATAGGGCAGGGACCTGGAGGCAGGAACTGATTCTGAGGCCATGGAGAGGTGTGACTTACTGGCTTGCTCATTATGTCTTACTTAGCCTGCTTTCATATAAAACTGAAGACTATCAGCCCAGGGGTGGCACATTCCACTATAAGCTAGGACCTACATCAATCACTAATTAAGAAAATGCTTTACAGTTTGATCTTGTGGAGGCATTTTATTAATTGAGATTCCTTTTTCTCAAAGACTTTAGCTTGGGTCAAGTTGATATAAAACTATCCAGCTCAACACCCGTCATTTATAGGTGCATTTCTAGGCTGATTCATTTTCCTGTTTTAAAGACTACAGCAACGAAGATGGATGTGCCAAGGAGAGAATGTATATCTCTTTAACAAGAGACAGAGTATTTTGGATATATGCCTCAGAGTGATATATCTGACTTATATAAAAGTTCTATATATATTCCACAATGGAATACTACTTAGCTATTAAAAACAATGAATTAATGAAATTCTTAGGCAAATGGATGGAACTAGAAAATATCACCCTGAGTGAGGTAATCCATTCACAAAAGAACACACATGGTATGCACTCACTGATAAGTGGATATTAGCCCAAAAGCTCATAATATCCAAGATACAATTCACAGACCAGATAAAGCTCAAGAAGAAGGAAGACCAAGTGAGGATGTGTTAGTTCTTCTTAGAAAGGGGAACAAAATACTCAAGGGAGGAAATATGAAGACAATGTGTAGAGCAGAGACTAAAGGTAAGGCCATCCAGAGACTGCCCCACCTCAGGATCCATCCTATATATAGACACCAAACCCAGACACTATTGGTGATGCCAAGAAGTACTTGCTGACAGGAGCCTGATATAGTTGTCTCCTGAGGGACTCCGCCAGAGCCTGACAAATACAGAAGTGGATACTCACAGCCAACCATTGCACTGAGCATGGCGTCCTCAATGGGGGTTAGAGAAAGGGCTGAAGGAGCTGAAGGGGTTTGCAACCCATAGGAAGAACAACAATATCAACCAACCAGACCTCCCAGAGCTCCCAGGGACAAAACCACCAACCAAAAAGTACACACTAAGGGACCCATGGAGCTCCAGCCACATATGTAGCAAAGGATAGCCTTATTCGACATCAGTGGGAGGAGAGGCCGTTGGTCTTATGAAGGCTAGATGCCCAGTGTAGAGGAATGCCAGGGCAGGGAGTTGAGAGTGCATGGGTGGGTAAGGGAACACCCTCATAGAATCAACGGGAAGAAGTATAGGATAGCGAATTTCCAGAGGAGAAACTGGGAAAGGGGATAACATTTGAAATGTAAATAAACAAAATATCCAAAGGGAGGAGGTAGAAGACTTGGTTTACAGAAGACAACACAGGCAATGTATATGGAACTGCATCTTAGTTTCAAATATACTTCCTTGAAGAACATGGTTGTTTAATATATTAACTCGATAGTTAATAGTTGACTTATTGTTTAGAGCTAATGAAATCACCCAGGTGAGTAGAAAAATATCTATATCTGCATGAGCAAGAAAATTACTAATTCATATCTTCCTACTGATGTGTGCTCATGGCAATCTTGGATTTGAGAAGGTATGGCAATGAATTCCTATCATCTGTTTTATTTCTTCAAAAGTACAATGTAGAGTATAGTAGTGTGGGAGAGAAATGTATTTTTATTTGGGGTCTACATTCTACCTCCATTCTCCAAGGAGTACCTCAGTTCCTCTTCCTTGGCATGAGTTAGGGCAGCTTCAACATTCTCCACCTACATGAGGGTTAGAGCCACTTTGTTGAGCTCAGGGCCAAGGAGTGAGGCAAGCTTCCACATACTACACATCCCCCATCTGACAGGCCCTCTGAAGATACTACAGTTTGCCAGTGACTTCCATTACTGATTCACAGCCAGGAAAACCATATCTAAGACCCTTACATTTTAAAGTAACAATGCTAGACATGAGTAGCTAGCATGTCTCAATCCAGTCTGTGGTCAGACCAGATTTTAACCTTGTTGTACATTGCATGTTGATGACTTAAATTATCTTCTTGCTTTCTAGCTAGATGGATTCTTGCAGACCAGGTCTCAAAAATTAGCAAATTTGTGCTTGTCTTGAGCTGTCACAGAGGGATATGTAGAAGGGACTTTGTTTCGAGAAGTTTCTAGCTGATATTTCATCAGGAGTCTTTTAAAAATGTCTTCTTACTGTTGCTCCTGGTCAATTCTGAGAAGAGATCACCACTGATACATGCATGTTACGAGGATTGTAAGATTCCTCTCTGGCTAGACTGGAAGTCTGTTCAGCGTTGAGTCTAGTGCTAATTGGGTTTTTGAATTTCCAGGACTTTTTTTTTTTTTTTTTTTTGCCTATGTAGCTCCTTCCACTGGTGTACCTGGAATAGGAGTTTTCCCTCCCTCCCTCCTTCCCCTTTCCCTCCTTTACTCCCTCCCTCCCTCCCTCCTGTCTTCCCTCCTTCAATTCATCCTTTCCTTTCCCTCCTTCCACATCCCTTCCACCTCTTTGTTCTGTCTGTCCATCCCTTCATTTCCTTCTTCCTCCCCCTTCCATCTTCAAATTATCTGGTACAGAAAGTATATGTTGTATATTCTGTAGATCCATATTTCTCTTACACTGAAAAATATACTTTAAGTTATACAGTAATACAGTTATATTAACACTGTACTTAAAGGTTAGCACTTTGTGCTCAAGACTAAGAACTATGGAACAGACACTCATTTTTCTTTCCTTCTGTTTGACTTTCTAGAGTTGTTTTGTTATTCTCTCACTCTCTCACATACTCTGTCTGGCTTGTTCTCTTTCTCTTTTTCTCTGTCTCATTGTCTTTGTCTCTCTCTTTCTTCTTTCATGGGTTTTGTTACTGTTGCTGACATGAGACTCTTTCTGCTGTCACCCATTTCATGCCTGGTTTATTCCCCGGAGATTTTAACACAGGTGTCACCTGCCATCTTCCTCCTTACGATCATTCCTGTTTTACAAGTTTTGCTGTAACTCTTTTGTAATGGATAGGATGCAACTTGGATAGTTTTGTTCAGTGACTTCCCATCTGATGTTCAAAGTCATCTTGTATACTGACCTTGAAAGGGTACTTTAAACCTTCCTGAATGATTACCATTTACAGCATGTCCAAATCCAGTTTTCTATATATTATTGACATTCTCTGTTTTAAAAAAAAGAAAATGTCTGGGAAGAAGGACCAAAAAATAGGCAGTAAGAATTTGGAGAGTGGTAGAGACCAAGAGTAGTAAATTAGTAGTGGAAAGGGCCATGTATGGAAAGGCTTAGTTAGCACCGTACTCTTCATTTGCTGTTGAATGCCCATCTATATAATAAGTATCATGCCCAGTCTAGTGTTACTATGATTGGCTTCATACACTTGATGGATGTATAAAGATTTCATGACTATACAAACAACTGCAAAAGAAAGAAGATAAAAGTTCAAGTGACAGGTACTCAATACTGTGTGTGTGTGTGTGTGTGTGTGTGTGTGTGTGTGTGTAAAAGATTCAGGGAACATTTTTATAAAGGCATTAAACTTTAGCTGATATATGAATAATGGCAATGTTAAAAAAATCATATATTGTGTAGAAGATAGAACCTTCCATCAATAGAAAAAGGTACTTAGAAAGACTGATGCACAGAAGAATGGTGGAAGAACCTTGTAGAAACTGTATTTCATGGAGCTTGTGAACCATAGGAGTGACTTTAGTCCCTGTAAAAAGGCAATAGGTCCAAGCAGGACTTTGACTGCATCATTTTGAGCTGTAGCTGGTGAACAAGTCAACTTGCTTCAGTAATAAAAATAAATGTCACTGCACTGTCTCAAACATTTATTCCTTTCTTCTACAGTCATCCAAGCACCCAAATGATGGTTTTCAGGAGTTAGCTTTTGAACAAACTGGTGATCCACTCCAGGATCCTGATCATGATGATCCTCTATTTCTCCAGTATCCTGCATCTAATGTGTAAGAAGGAAGACTAGAAAACAAAGACATACATTTTTGTTTTTCATAAGTTGTTCTCAGACTTCTACTCTCATTCTATTGACCAGCACTAAGTCACATGTGAAACTCCTTGTTTGCAGAAGAGGCTATTTTCTATTCAACTTCTCCATTGTTGGTATGTAGGCATTTATCTAAAGACAGCTTGGAGGAGAGAGAGCATAATAAGCATAGAAAATGTGTTCTCAAACATCACTTTAAAATGGGTGACATAAATGTGAGTTAATCAGCAAACATGGCAACAGTCAAGTGTTGACACGCTCTAATAATTTAAAATACTTTTCTAAAGAAAGTCTTCACTATCAAGTGTGATTTAACTAAAGTTCAGTTATTTCTTTTACATACAACTTAGAAAAAGTGTATGCTAGAAGTGACATATCTATGAAACCTTGACATACAGACAGTTATCAACTAGACAGTTACAAAACAGGAATTGGGGTGGGAAAGAGGAGTTCAAGGTTCTTACTAGGTTGATTGAAAGATATCTTGGTTCCAGATAAAGCTGATTTGGGAGGAAGGATAGTGAGTTGACTTCATGAAACACAACAAACTATTGCTAAGCCCTAGTTTTGAGCTGCTGGAAACACAAAGATGAAAAGGCACCATCCCTGGAAATCCATTTGTGTAATTAATCCTAATGATGGTTACTACATATGTGAACCAGTGACTACTCAATTAGAGAATCCTACATTGTATCAAATGGCCCAATTTATGTTTCAAGAGATAAAAGATTGATAATGTGGTTTTTGAAATATGAATTCTAATGTTTCTCATGGAAAATAAGGAATGTTTAAAATGAAGAGAATTAATTGTATATAGCAATTGCAAATATTAGAAATATGAAATAACATCTATCCTCCCTTATTTATTAGTTGGCTACTATGCACCTTAAATTCTTTTAGTGTAAATACAACATGAACTATATGAATAATATAGAAATACATGCAAAATATATGTGATAATGTGAAATAATCCTTCCTGTAAGGAACATGTTACATAGTTGGGTAGAACCAGAATAATAAAAGCAAATCCATACAAACTTGTAAGTACCTGCTAAAGGAAAAGTGTTTTAGCAAAAATAGTAACACAAGGAGAGAACATTGTTGGCTGTGCAGAATCATGGAAGTTTAAGGAGGGCATTTGTAGTATGCATAACTAGTAAGTTAATGTCTGAATAAGTATCTCAACACACACACACATACAGAGAGAGAGAGAGAGAGAGAGAGAGAGAGAGAGAGAGAGAGAGAGAGAGAGAAAGGGAGAGAGGGAGGGAGAGGGGAGGGAGGGAGGGAGGGAGAAGAGAGAGAGGAGAGAGAGAGAGAGAGAGAGACTAGTGTGTAGTTGAGAGTGCTTTGGGGCAGAAAGTACTAAAACTGGGTAGTTTTTGAGGCATTTTAAAATTTATTGTTTGTAGAGTGCTTTATTCTATGCATGCATATAATATGTAGCAATTCATTCAGAGTGTGTAGCATTTTCATTTCATTAAAGATTATGCATTTAACAGTCTTTGCAAACAGTGATGCTGTAATAACATGAATACAGGGTTTATTAATCGGAAGTGTATAATCGGTGCTTGGGATTCTACATCAAGTGTCTGGTTGGGGCCTTTTTGCTCTTCACTTCTACGTATGCATGGAATACATATGGGTGTCTTGAGAAATCTACACTCTGCTGTCCTATGCTGGAATTCTTACTTTAGCATCATTCTTTCTACTTGTGATAAAAAGAAAAAAAAATATCCATCTTTGCTTCATAATGGCTAGACATGAAATTCTCTATCAATCCTGGGAAGAGTAACAGAACTCGTTAGGTTACTGAGAATGGCAGCAGGAAACTGTTCCTGTCCCCTCAGCACTGACACTTGCTAATATGTTGTCCCTCAGTAGCTCCCTTATTTGGGCTAGATGCCTCTGTTGGGACTCTGCCATCTACCCTTTTATCTGTACTGGGGTGGACTCCTGGACGGAAGATGGAATATTGTTCTTCCTATGGGTTGCAAACCCCTTCAGCTCCTTCAGCCCTTTCTCTAACCCCCATTGAAGACGCCATGCTCAGTGCAATGGTTGGCTGTGAGTATCCACTTCTGTATTTGTCAGGCTCTGGCGGAGTCCCTCAGGAGACAGCTATATCAGGCTCCTGTCAGCAAGTACTTCTTGGCATCACCAATAGTGTCTGGGTTTGGTGTCTATATATGGGATGGATCCTAAGGTGGGGCAGTCTCTGAATGGCCTTACCTTTAGTCTCTGCTCTACACATTGTCTTCATATTTCCTTCCTTGAGTATTTTGTGTTTAGCTTCTGTATCTGTGCTGTGTTTCCTGTCTCCTTGACTGACAGAGTTCTCATATCTCACCTGCTGAACTAGAGATTCTCCAGAGATCATGATTCTCCTGCCTCTGTGCTCCTGTTTCTTTGCTTCTTCTGTGTAGAGAAAAAGGTGACTGCTCGAATCTACATATGGTCATCTCAGAATCAAGTATGACTTTGTGAATAGAGTAGGAACCAAGACAGTGTTGCTGAAATGGAGTGAACAAGGATGAAATGAGAAACATGAGTAATGAGAACTTCAGGAATGTAGATCCTGTAGAGCCCTGTGTTCTGCAAACTGCCAATTTTATTATGAGTGAGTGATGTGGGGAGTCATTGTGCCATAGGAATGACGTATTTTAGTTTATGGTTGAAAAGAAATCTCTCAGGATTCTGTGATAAGGCTGTATGCCAGCAAAGGAAGAGAGAGAGAGAGAGAGAGAGAGAGAGAGAGAGAGAGAGAGAGAGAGAGAGAGAGAAGCAGTTAGACTTCTAGGCTGTCTCAATATGTCCTGCTTGATGAACTGCACATTTAGATACATGAAGAGCAGATAAGCCTAGCACATTTAGATACATGAAGAGCAGATAAGCCTAGAAAGGTAGGTCAAGATCGAGTATGATGACTCTTGAATTAATTTCCAAGATACAGATACTATACGATCATGTTTTAAAAATGTCAATTCTACTTAAGTTCTAAACAGGAGCCCCCTCTTCTGTGTGTCTTCTCTCTGGGTCAGCCTCACTTTCACATATGCAGCTTTGTCATTCCCCAAGAACCATGGTGGCTGATAAGCTCTGACCTCACACACAGAACCCTTTGACAATTAGAGTGACCTACCATTGCCTCTTCTGATTGGTCTTGCATGAGGGGCAGGGTCTTATTATGGGTACTCTCCACTAAAAGCATTCTTTCTAGATAGACTGTATTTTTCAGTTGAAGTGGGTCATGGAAGGTAATTACCTTCCATTCTTCCTCGTGTCTTTATCTTTTAATTGAAAGAGCATATCAATATGAAATAAGGTGCAAATTACCAAGTCAAGCATAAAATTCGGAAAATGCAGTCCCTGATCTGCATATAGCCAGCCACTTTAAAACATTATATCTCTGTTTTTAGTAGTGAATAAATGATGAATTTGACCAACCAAACTATTGCTTCTTACCAAGGTGAAGTCATGCCCAGTTTAACAGTTGCCCTTAAGCAACTAAGAAAGCACATTCAAGTTACTCAGAAGCACATGTTCATCTGTATCTGAAATCTGAGAGGTTTTGAGTCTAATCAGAGTTAATGATGAAGTAATTCTGCTTGCTTTTGCCTGTATTCATCCAGATAATGTAGGCATAACTATACATACATTCAAGGAGATTTCAAGTTTAGGTTCCACGTTTATCATGTGTAAAGCCTTCAAAAAGTCCTTCAATCAGTAGATCACATTGGCCTCTTTAGCAGTTAAAAGTCTCCCAGGTGTGAAAATGTAGTGAATTTGGCAATCAAAAGTTAATCCAGCAAAGAGAGTGGGCAGGCTTGTACAGGGAAGAACCAAATCACAGGTTATAAAATTTGGGGATGGGGTTGGTAACAGAGTTCTTTAAAATCTATGATTTCAGTTACCAACTACAGTCTATTTTAAACAAGGGATTATGAAATGAAAGTAATATTTTAAGATAGATAGCAGTGCTGTATAAGCAAGCTGAAGTAGGTAGAATACGGAGTAATGAAAAATTACAACATTATTTTTAATATAAAAAACATTCATAAAGTAGTAACTGTGAAAATGGCATTGGGGTTTAAAAAAATCAATAATCACAGTTCTCAGATTTGAAAGATTGGCCAAGCACCATATGAACTACTTTCATTATTTTACTTTATCTTCAGAATTCCCATCAGGATAATAATAAACCCATAACACTCAGTGTACCTATGTGGAATCTGTGGCATAGACAGGAGAAGAATTTTTTTGATATTCATTAGGAGATAAATAAAAGAATAAATGAATACGTTCAATCTTCCTGACCATATAACAAAATAAATTAGAATTATTTTACCTATGTGGACTCTATATTTGGATTTGAAAAAAAATGTGGAAGTAGAAAAGGTACTCTTTGGGAAGGGAAAGGGGGAGGGGTCAGTAGCAAGATGAACCAATGACCAATGAGTGTTGGTATGTGGTCAAAGTACCTTATAAAATATTTGAAAATATCACAATAGAACTCACTTTCTACAACAGATATCTGCGTGTGTGTGTGTGTGTGTGTGTGTGTGTGTGTGTGTGCATTTGCCTGAAGACACACCTTGACAAAATTCCAGTGTGATTATCTGTTGGCTATAAAATTTGGATTCTGTAAGGAAACCAAGAGAAACCATTTTAACATAAATGTATTTGAAAATACCAAGAAGCTGCTTGGGTGCACTGGACTAATGTCATGAAGATGTCAGCAGGGGTCTATAAAGGATGACATTTATCCCACACTAACTCTGGATTTGGATACATGGTTCAGGTTCTGTTTTTTATCACAGTAAATCCAAGGTTGTAATTAGTGAAGATATCCCCCAGAAACATACCTACAGACATGGTTGAGATCCCCAAACCATGATTCTTTCAGTTTGCTTTAAAACAAGGCAAAAATCATGAGTTGCCCATAACTAAATTTTAAACAGTCACAATATCTGAATTTTGTCAACCTTTGCATTGCATTAGTTGATCAAAGCAGAACAATGATAATTCATCAAAATTATCTTAATAGTGAAAATATTATTTTATAACTAAATGAATAAAAAAGTCTATGTAGTTAAAAGAATACTTTAAAATATAGATCAAAATACTAACCATATATTTTACTTGATAAAAGTGATTGTTCTAATAACAAGTCTGCAGCCTTTAAATCACTGCTGATTAATTCTCAGTTTTGTGGCTTTAGAAGCACGCAGAAATGTACATCCCAGTAACTCATCAATCAGCACAATCATGTGGTCAGGAGCCTCTCAGTTAATTAATAATCCCACTCCATATTCATATAGCTTTTTAAAAATCTGATATTTTAAATTTGGCAGACATATTTTATCTGCAACAAAGAAAACAATCAGAATCTGGAATAAGATTTTGCATTTAACACTTTAATATATGAGATCAAAGACACCCGTCACTTTTTTTTTTTTTTTCAGAAAAGAGATGTGATTACCAAGCTTAAGTGTGCTGTATATTAAATGAAAATTCTGATCATAAAGAAAGGTAATATCTACTCAAAAGTATAATTTCTGTACTTTGAAAATCATCTCAGCAAGAATTATCTTCCCCTATCAAATTGTAGCACTTGTCAAAATCAACTGTAAAGCATCTCAAGTGCTCTTCTGAATCAACAAAACAGACGTATAGCGATGTGAGGTTGCAAGGGGAAAGAAGCAACTGAGCCAGAGGCCCATCAGTGCCCGCAATCTCTTGAACCCACACTTAACACAGTAGACGCTGCGGGTCTTTGGGATACTACTCACAAGAGGGAAATAAGACTGATTCTTAATAATATGTAAAAATATGTAGAAATTATTTTCTTTCTGAATTGCTGCTAGGCATTAATCCTTTCTTTATGTTCCAGACATGTATCAGAGTATTTTTTAAATCTAAAAGGTTATGACATCTTTTCATATGATGTAATTTGAAAATTTTGAAGGTGAGTCTTGAAGACAAAAGAATATTCTGTGACAGCTAAATATTCCTGCTTTAATCACCGTTTTTTCAACTTTACTGATAAGCAATCATATATATTTGCTAATATATATGATTATAATAGAAAATAGACATGTTTGCATATATATATATTCACATACATATATATATACATATATACATACACACACATATATATATTTATTTAATTTATTTACATATTTATATATATGTATAAAATTTTATCAGTTAGGACATAGGCTCTGAATTCAGAATGCCATGTGTAGATCTCACCACTTCATTCCAATGTTCGAGTGTAGTTGAGTGAGTTAGTTGCCCTACTTGCCTCATTTCTGGTAAAATGAAGAGAAACACAGTACCAAACTGGAGAGGTTGGTTTGAGGATTCCACAGGACAACTTTTGAATGATGCTGAAAACAGTGCCTTGTATTTAGCAATAAAAGAGGAAATTTGGATTTTTGTCATGTTGTTAATATTTTGATGCAAAAGGTTTCTCTTCACACACTTGGAGTGATTAACTAATTTTACTCATGTGCCTCAGTTTGCTGTAAGATATAACTATGAGCCTAAGTGGTCAAGATTGTGTTTATTTTTTTTTATTTTTATATGAATGAGTACAATATAAATACAGCTAGAGAAATTATAATATTGCATTTTTGTTATAATTTCTGTTTTTAAGGCACAGATTTTCTTTTTTTTTTAAGATTGTGTTTATATACATATTTTGATAGTAAGAATGGGAATGATCTTCTAGACTATTTAAATAAAATACTAACTTGAAAGTGAATCCAAGTCAAAGGTCAACATAATTGAAACAGACATAAGTCACCTGACTATTTTTATTGTTTGTGGTTCTACTTTTTATTCAATTTGGTTTTTATATGACATAATCTATTTATTGTGTAAGATGTGGTATCTTGTTTATTATTATCCAATGGTAAGAGAGGGAAGAAAACTTCTTTCAAGTTTGTGTGTATGTGTGTGTATGTATGTGTGTAGGTATGTTTGTGTATGTGTGTATGTATGTATGTGTGTATGTATGTATGTGTGTGTATGTATGTATGTGTGTAGGTATGTGTCTGCCTGTGTATGTATGTGTGTGTGTAGGTATGTTTGTGTGTGTGTGTGTTTGTGTGTGTGTGTGTGTGTGCGCACGTGCACCATCATTCTCAGCTATAACTGTCTGTGTTTACTTTCTGTTTATTTTCTCTCAGGATATTAAGTTCTCAAACTCAGGAGTATGAAGGATGTTCAGAAAGTCAGCAAAAAATCTACCACACAAAAATAGTGCGGGTATGGTGTTTCTGGTGTCACCATTTTCTACCACTCTGACATAACCGTTTCTTCTGTCCTCCAGTTGGAAGAATGCTAGCAAATCATGCTCCTGATTAACTATTTGAATCTTTACCCTGAAATGTATGGAGACACTAGTTCCTACTATAATATGTTTTGAAGTGAAAACTAAATGTGGCCATGAAAGTGAGACTCTGATGGACAGGTTTATTACTTTTATAAAAAGTGATGTCAAAGTACCCTATTCCTTCCCCTCTACTATTTATTCACTCATCCCTACCTTTAAAATAAAATTACTACTGCCCTGTAACCACTTAGCGAATACACAGATAACTGCCACATAACAAAAAAGGTTTCATTCAAATGATGTCTCTGCAATTATGGCAATTAAATTTCTCTGGTTGTTGAGGCCAACAACTCTGTGGTTCTTTCGTTTGATAATCCAAGTAGACTCATATAAACTCTCCATCACATGAAAACTGGCTTGTTTGTTGATAATTTTCCAAGTTTTTTCTATGATAAGCATTTTTAGACAGAGTCCTTCTTAGAACACTTAGGCTTAGTCAATGACTAACTGAATAGAAGCTTATTGACTTAATACATGGATAGAGTTTCTTAATTAATTTTATGGAATTGCTGCTAAGTTTCATTAAAATATCTCAGTTTTAATTTTTATTATTTAAATCTATTTTAAATCTAAATCTATTTTAATCATATTTCCCTTCCCTCAAGACCTTTGTCTCCCTGACATGGCAAGTTGAAGTTATCCTTCAAAAAACAAATGAAAAACAAGCAAGGCAATAAACAAAATTCCATGAACACTCCTGTGATCACTATTAGTATCTATTGTATTGCTAGTTCCTCAACCTAGAACTGACCTTAATATTTGCATGTAATTTAAGTGGTATAAAAGCCAAAAGGAGGAGGGGGGATGGAATAGGGGTGTTCTAGGGGGGGAAATGGGGAAAGGGGTTGGCATCTTAAATGTAAATAAGTAAAATATCCAATAAAAAAGAAAAAAACAAAACAAAAACTCAATATAACAATAACCCCTGCTAAAAAAAAAAAAAAAAAAAAAAAAAACAAGAAAACAAAGTAAAACCAAACCAAGAAAGAAAAAGAAATAAGACAAAAAAGAAAAAAGAAACCCATCAAACTGTTAACTAAATAAAGAAAAGAAAAATACTATGGTCTCTACAATAATACATTTGTGCTTTTGTTTCCTACTTCTTTCTGTTACTTTTTCCTTTTATTCTCCTCTCATATCCTGACCACAGCAAATCCCCCCTCTCTTTGCTCCTGCTCACTACTTCTCTCCCCCAAATCCACTCTTCCTCCCTTCCCCACACCTCCCAGAGGTATCAACTAAACAGGGCATAACAAGTTATAATAAAACTATGCACAAACCTTTATTTAAATCAAGGATGGACAAGGCAACTCAGTAGGAGAGAAACAGTTTCAAAAGTAGTCAAGAGTTTGAGACACCCCCACAAGTTAGGAGTCCCACAAGAACATTAAGCTACACAACCATAATGCACAATGGCTGAGACTCATTTAGGCTTCCTGATTGTTGGCTCAGTCTCTTGAGCCCCACTTAGTTGATTCTGTGTGCTGTGTTCCTGTGGTACTCTTAACCCCTCTGGCTCCAGCAATCTTTCCTCACTCTTCTGTAGGTTTCCCGTGACTCTACCTATTATTTGGCTCTACATCTCTGCATCTGCTTCTTTAGTTGCTGCATGACACCTCTCTGACAATTGGGTTAGGCACCAATTTATGAGTATAGCAGAATATCATTAATAATCATTTCACTGAATTTTTTTCAGTTGTTTTTGTATCCTTGATCTCTAGGGTGTCCATAATCTGATTTGTGCTCATTCAGGCAGTGTCAGGTGTGGGCTTCCTTTTGTGGTATGGGCTTCAATTTGAACTAATACTGAGAGAGACTACTGGAACTGGGGGCCATTAGGAGGCAATGTTGAAATACCTCTTTATATCACTGACAATCATACAGTACTCTCCAACCCCATACCCCCTGTCAGCTGCAGATTTCCATTCATTCTCTTGGCCCTCTGCCCCTCTGGGTAGTCTATCCCCACTCCTGAGAGGTTCTATCTTTTTAACAGAGCCATAATTGAAGTATTCTTCATTTTTACACTTCATAGGTGTTCTTGTAAGTCTATACCATCATGACCAATGTTGAGATGGCCACTGACCTCTCCTGGCCATCCTCTTCCAGGATCTGGTGTGTCCTATGCACTTTGATTGCACAAACACTTTCACAGCACTACCAATAACAGGGTCACTAGAATTTCAGATTCATGGCCCTCCTAACACATGGAAAAATTCTAAGAGAGAAAAAGGAAAGCATAAATTTCCATCATCCAACAATAACTATGTTTCATTGGTATTTTCAGAATCTGAATCACTGATTCATAGCCTCTCCAGAACTGCAAGATTCCCTTTAATCGAATTAAGTCAATAAGAAAAAAAAAAACCATGAATGCTCACATCTGTACATATGTATTCTTCCATCTAACTATCCAACCATCTTATGTTTCTATCTATCTACCTACCTATCTATCTATCTATCTATCTATCTATCTATCTATCTATCTATCTATCATCTATTATCGATTTTAAGTGTGCCTTTATCTGTGTCCTATTATTAAATAATATAATCAGTAATGATTGGTAAATTATTTGAAAGTTCAAACTGGATTAAAAAAGATTACTTAAGAATTTTAACATAGCTTTTAAGTGTCTCCATTTTGTGCTATTTGCTAATAAGCACAGTACTGCATATCTTAACACACACACACACACACACACACCTTCTTGGAGAAGCTTGTTGTGGGATAGGGCTGATGAAGCATAGAGGAGATACTTTCTTAACCAGCTTAATACATTAATTAGGTTCATGTGGTTGATGTAGTTATAATACATCACCAGGAGCTTGTTTTTACCAGATAAGATGTCTTGAGCTAAAGTACTGATGGAAAGCAGGATTTAAAGAGGTTGATAATGTATAAAGAGGAAATTTAAGTAATTCCATTTTCCTGTCTTCTTACTTTTTCCTATATGTGAAATAAACACAGCTGTAGAATCTTTCTCTGTGGCAGAAGCATTATGTTTTGAAAGTTAATAAGTAAAGTTGAAATGCTAGTTCTTATGGAATTTGCTTCTCTATTGGATTAGACATTTTGAATCTTACTGTCTGATGGAATGGTAGAATTAATTGAAGATAGAGCTGTAACAAAAAGTTTAGGGACACATGATCTCCATACCTTAGATTAGGTATGGAGAGTCATGTCAGACCTAAGTCCCAAGTAACTAGTCATGTAGTCAATGGTTAAAGTCTAAGTTGTGAAACTTATGAGAAAGACAGAACTCAGGCTCCAAGTTTCCAATGCAGAGTCATTATTGACAGATTCAATACATATAACATTATAGGCAATCATACTGAAAAATCATTTCAAAATTATACAGATAACAATCACTGATATGCCAGTGGAGACATAAACAAATGCTAGTAGGAATTTAGGGGGGTCACTTCTGAGATATTTCAAAGTAGATAGAAATTAATTTTGTTGTGACTATATAGAGCATGAATTATATATTGATGTATTCACTTGTGAATAACTCTCTAAAAACAAGTTAGCATGAATACATGCCAGATGTAGCTTTCTATAACTTGTAACTTCTAAATATAAAAGTGTATATGGTGTAAAAAATTTTAAAGATATCATATGCTCTGTATGTCTCAGTAAGACACTACATGCATTTATCTATTGTTTCTCAGCTTATTTGTGGAGTATCAAGTCTCGTACTGAATCTGGAGTTCACTAATTCATGGAAGCTGCCTGGTCAGCAAGTTCCATAGATCCATTTGTCTCTGCCTCCCCACTGGGGATAAGCTGTGCCACTGTGTGTGGTTCTCTTACATGGTGATAAGAATCCAAACTCAGGCCCTAATGTATATATGATAAGCATTACCCATGGAGCCTTTGGCCAAAATCCCTCATCATAAGCTTTCCAGACTGAATTATTTGGAACATTAATAGTCATGCAAATAGTGACCTCCTGGCATTTCTCCTTTTGACAATATAAGGTGGGAAATACCCTCGAATGACTCATTTTCTGCCAACTTTCCTCACCACTGGAGTTATGACTTTTGACTTTGTGAGTGGGGTTAACAGCAATAAGTCAGATCTGACTACCACTTAGTAAATTGATGCAGGGCAGTTTGACAGGCTTTGGGCTGTTTTCATTACAATGTGGTAGTATTTACTGCATCTTGTCCACAGTAGAGAAATTTAGCCAAAATTCAAAGGTACAGGAAAAACATGTATTGTGACACACATCCTTTAAAAAATTTAGAGAGGCACAAAGAAGAAAATTAAAATCATCAGTAATTTCCTTACTTTTAGTTTTTAATGTTAATGTCTATTGTCCTTTGTGGGCACACATAAAATGAATGTACATAAATATATATTCAGAATTGTATAGATCTCTTTAATTCTTGCTTTCCTACTTCGATATAATTAGTTGTTCTTGCAAAGTATTATTTTTAGTTCTGGTGACCTTGTTTTGTTTTTTATAAAATTTGCTATAGCAAGGATACACATTTTTCTTGATACCCCTCCCTAGATTTGATATTTTAGTAAACATAACTTGTTCTTCTATTTTAGCCAAATTTATTTTTATTAATTCATCAAATATATAAGGACAAGAGGAATCTTTTGGAAATCATGAATAAATTCACTATGTTCACCGTAGTGGTGATTTTGTAAGTATTTATAACACACCAAATGTTAGCAATAGTTATGCTTTTATTATTCCAAGTTTATTGCATTTCATTTGTGTATATACAGAGCTACCATTAAAAAGCATAACCTAAAAGAAGATTTGTAAAGCATATTCAAATACAGAATAAACTATGATTATATAGGAAAGTCTGTTTCTTAGTTATGAACATGCCGTTGGATACTTCCCAGATACATTGAGAGGATAATAATAATACTATGTGAGCAAGGAACAGCCATGCAGTGGAAAGGGAAAAACATAGGTGGTGGCTAGGAACTCCAGACAAAGAGGAGAGATAAAATTCATGATTATGAATTGTGAAAAACATTATAGACAGTCCATCGAACAATATTTTTTTAAAGGAAGGAAACATAAAGAAGATTTAAGAGAAGGGATTGGAATAGTAAGAAAAGAAAGTAGAGAATCAGAGGAGACTAAAAACTAACCCCAACATAACACTATATCCTAAGGGCAAAGATTGTGAAGTAAGTCTGTGACACTCTATTGTGCATGTACACAGCCATGTGTATGAATATGTATGTTTAACTTGCTGTGACTGTTGTGCAGGAAAGGGTTTGTACATAATTCAAGAACTAATGTTGTTCTGTGTGCAATAAGTGAATGGCCTGTACCATAAGAGTGCTAAATTAGTTTTTCATGATGTCCGATGCTAACTTTTCACTGCTACTCCCCATACGAGCACTTAACAAGCAGACTTCATCAATCTCCTTGATTGATTGTAGATGGCAAAGAAAAAATGGGAAGACAATATTATGCCTCAGATGTTCTAAGTTAGAAAATCCTGTACATGACGGTTAACTTTCATTGAGATTCTTAACACTTGAAATAACAGCAAGCTAAGAAAATAGTTCAGTTGCGGAATGTAAGGAGGTTGCATGGTAATGGGATAAATGACTCAAGTAAGCAGATGCATGGATTTGTACCCGAGCATATGGACTGGAGAATTGGCTTTGAAAAGAACTTAGAGTGATGTAGTTTTAGACCAAGACTGGAGACAGGCTTACATTTACAACATTGGTACAGAATGTGAATAGAATCGGAGAATTAGCCAAGACTCCAGTAAGGAAGCTGGCACCAACTAAAGAGCTAGAAAGTTCCTTACAAGTCAGAGGAGAGAAGATCAGAAATTGTCCACATGTGGCTTAGTGTATGGGATTCCATCATTTTTTTTTTTGTATTTCAGCATTAAAATGTAAAACAAGCAGAAACTTCCAGGACATAAAAGTCCAAATGTATTCTCTTATCTCAGAGACTGCATGTCTGACATCTACATTCAGGGATTAAGAGGTGGTGTGGTAGGGTTCTTAGCTTTTGAAAGCGGTAGAGGAAAACCTGTGTCTAGCTTCCAGAAACCAGCTTCAATTCATAGTTTCTGGACCCTTCCACAAATTATGTCACTCACCACTATTTGCCTATAGTAGTTTCTCTCTCCCTTGTCCGAAGTCACATGATACATCATGTAGATCGCCAAGATAGTCCAAGTACTCTTTTTAGACTGTTTTCCAATTTAGTTCAGATTAATTTGCAAGAAATTGAATAGTTTCTTTACTTTATAGATAGTAAGTTTATTAAAAATTATTATTTTGTATGTTTGTGGGCATGTGTTTATTTATGTGTGAAGGCTCATGGGAAAGCCATTATGCTGTGTGTCTTCCTTAATCCCTCTCCCCCTTGTTTTTTGAGACATGATCCTTCACTGAACATTCAGTTCACTTATTCTTCAAACTGATCTACCTCCTGATACAGATATATGGTTCTTGGACATGCACCCAATGGATGGTTTATCCTACACCAAGACACTTGTTCAACCATGTTCATTATGACTTTATTCATAACAGCCAAAATTTTGAAACAATCTTGATATTCCTCAATAGATAAAAGGAAAAAGTTTGTTTATTTAAACAATGGAATATTATGCAGCTAATAAATGAAATCATTCAATTTGCAGATATATGGATGGAAAGAGAAAAAAATTCATTCTGATTGAGATAATCAAGACACAGGAAGACAAATATGGTATGTATTTCCTTATATATGGATAATAAATGTGAAAGCAAGGATGAGATTAGGTATAAATTGCTAGAGGATGCACCTAAATCTCTCTAGGAAAAGAAAATAAAGTAGAAAGTTATGGATGAATGGGGGAGGGAATGGTGAGGATCAAACTGGGAGAGGAGGAAAAGGGAGAGAAGAGGCAGCTAAAACTAAGGGTCATTTAAGATGTAGAGTGGAAATCTAATATAATAGAACTTCCTAAAATATATACATATACTAAGGCCATCTAAAAGAATTTGCCAAATAACAAAGGAGAAAGATCCTCACTCATCTGTACATCTCTTGTCATCAACTACAACTTCCAGTATCAGGGATGGGGTACATCTGATTAAGTTGTTGGCTAAAGGGTGCTATGGAAACTCCTAAACAACCAAAACTCTTTCTAAAGAGAAGTTGAGCTAGCCTTCACTCCTATATGCTAGTGTTTTTGATACAGGAAAGTATTCTGTATATGACCAAATGAGGAATGTAAACACCAGCCCATCTACAAATGCTTCTCCCTACAATGGTGTCCTGACATTCATCCATTATTGCATCTTAGTTCAATGATGGAATAAAGTTTTTGAGAGCAAGTAAGCAATATCTGTATTTGAGGTTCACTTTATAAGCTGGAATCCATCCTCACTACTGCTTGTGTGACCAAGAACCTAAGACTAGATAGCACAAGGACTGTGGAGGAAAACCAAATTCTACTGCTTGATTAAAGGAACTTAGCAATAAAATGACTTCTCATGATATTCTGCTGTATTCCTAGAGCAGTGCCTTCTTTGCTCAGCCATCATCAGAGAAGCTTCCTCCTGAAGCAAACGGCAAACTAGACCCAATGTCAGATATTATACAGAGAGTGAGAGCTCTTGGAACATTCAGCCCATCAAGAAATCCTTTCCCTCAGGTATCAGAGAACTCTTGGAAGAGGTGGCAGAAAGAGTATAACATCCACAAGGGATGGAGGAAACATGGTCTTCTAAATACAACAGGACCTATGCACATAGACTAAGTAAGACACCATGCACAGAACCTGCAAATAAAATTTTAGTTTTCTCAAAAGAGTCTTATGGGAAAATCAAATTATTCTTCAAGTTAGTCCTCATGACCAGGATTAGATGACATAAATGAATCAACTGAAATTTCGAGTTCCTTGCCTCATAATGTTATCAGAGTTCTCTCTCTCTCTCTCTCTCTCTCTCTCTCTCTCTCTCTCTCTCTCTCTCTCTCTTCTCTCTGTGTGTGCGTGTGTGTCTGTCTCTGTCTCCCTTTCCCTCTTCCTCTTCCTCTCCCTCTCTCTCTTGAAAATTTTATTTATTATGTATCTATTATTTATTTTTCTCATTATTTTTTACAATACTGGCTCTTTGCATAAGTATGATAGCTCCCAGGCTTGTACTTTTACAGGAGTCATGATGTGCAAGTGAGTGAATCTCTGTGTCTATTTCTGTTCCTTTTGCCCTTTCTTGGGCTCTTCTCCTTTTGTTTGTTTGGTTTTTTTCCTATTATGATATGTTTATTTTTATTTTATTAGATTACATTTTATTGCTAGCCCTTAGCTGCCTGTTTGTTTTTTAATGAAAGACAGGAAGGGATTTGAGTCCAGATAGGAGGAGAGATGAGGAGGAACTTGTGGGAGAAGAGGGAGGGGAAAACATAATCAGAATATAGTGTATAAAAATATTTAAATGAAAAGAAAAATAAACCTTATTCTTTTAAACTACCTGGCTACCCAGGAACAAAGATCCTCTTGTCTCCACTTCCACAGATCTGGGACTACAAGTAGTCCACTACTACAGCTGTCTTTTAATGAGAGTTGGAAATTAAACTCAGGTCATTCTATTTGTGCATCAGGAACTTTACCCAGAGAGCTGTAATCCCAGCCCATACAACACGACTTCTTTATATTTATCTCTCAAAGAAATATTTTTAATTAGTTCCTAGAATTCAACATTGTTCAAGTTTGTTTGAAGAAAGTTGTGGTTTTGTATAACTGCAATATTGCTTTCTTTTTAGTTTGATCTTGTTCCCCCTAATTTTGACACTTTAAAATTAACCTCATATTTCATAAATATGCTATATTATTAATGACATTGTACCTTGCTTTACTAAAATTGCCCTAAATTCCATTACCATTTTGTTTCTACATAATTGTCATTCTAAATATCAGAATAATATAGGCCAGGCTCTTTTGGTAAGTTATACAAATATTTTTTACAACTGGTGGCTATACTCTTTCACTAGAGTGGGTGTGATGTACATAGATGAATTGCATGTACATAAATGTTGATAAGGTAGACAGAGATGAGATTTTAAACAGGATTCTCCCTACCAGATATTTTATGTAGGTGGTATAATTTTTAGCATTTATCATTTAATTTGTATATTTATTGAGCATTTGTTGTGATGATTTATTTATGCTCGGCCCAGGGAGTGGCACTATTGGAGGGTGGTCCCTGTTGGAGAGGTATGGCCTTGTTGCAATAGATGTGTCACTGTGGGTATGGTCTCTAATACCTTAGTCCTAGATGTCTGGAAGTCAGTATTCTAGCAGCTTCAGATGAAGATTAGAACTCTCAGTTCCTCATGCACCATTCCTGCCTGGATACTGCCATGCTCCCACCTTGATGATAATGGACTGAGCCTCTGAACCTTAAGCCAGCCCCAATTAAATGTTGTTCTTATAAGAGTTGCCTTGTTCATGGTGTCTGTTCACAGCAGTAAAACCCTAAGATATTCATTATCATAGTACTGAGGTGCTGTAACAGGACTTATAGGTACTAGGAACCATTATGTACCGTAACGTGTAGGTACTCAGAATAAATCTAATCTTCTGATTTTCTGCAAGAGCAGCAGGTGCTCTTGATTGCTGAACCATTCCTCCAGCCCATAATTTTTATTTGGAATACGCACCATCACTGAGCACCATCTTAAAAATATTGGAACAGGGCTGGAGAGAGGGCTCAGCAGTTAAGAGCACTGATTGCTCTTCCAGAGGTCCTGAGTTCAATATCCAGAAACCACATGGTGGCTCACAACCATCTGTAATGGGCATCTGATGCCCTCTTCTGGTGTGTCTGAAGACAGCAACAGTGTACTCACATACATGAAATAAATAAATAAATAAACAAACAAATAAATAAATCTTTAAAACTAATATTTGGAACAATATATTTCTACAATATACTTCTAACAAGTGCATAAAAACAGCAGTTTTTATAAAGCTTTGATACAAAGATGAAAAACAAATGGAAATTCTTGCTATCATTATTTCAATGTTATTTCTTTCCATACTTTTAATATTATATAGCACATACTTAAAAACAAATCTCTCAAGTTCTATCACATGCCCTCCCTACTCTCTTTTAAATTCACAACCTCTTTTCACTAATTATTATATGTATATATACACACACACATATGTATTTGTGTGTTTTTAAATGTAACCTGTTAAATCTATGTAATGATAACTGTATGGGTGTATTCAAGGCTGGGTGTTTGACACGGGTACACTGATATTCTTTGCAAGACAGACTCCTCTCCTCAACCTTTCCTAGTTGCCCCATTAGTATTGAGTCAAATTCTTCTTGCATTTTTTTTTTAATGGAAATTTTATGTAAATTTTTATACATTTCAGATGTTCTCTCCTTACCCCATTTCCCCTCTCCTCCAGATCACTATCCTTCTCCTCCTCCTACTTCACGTTGGTGTACCCCCTTCACCCTCCCTGTACCTCACTCCCCACCTCGAGTATCCCCCCACGACGCCAGTCTTCATGGACAGATCTCTTCCCACTTATATATAGCTCCCTTGCATATATAGCTGGCATGGGTCCCTCCTAACGCTCCCAGGCTTGTTTTAGACACTGGGGGCTCTGGTTGGTTGGGATTGTTGCTTTTCCTCATGGTGCTCGAATCCTCTCAACTCTTTCAGCCTTTCCCACTCTATTTCTCCATTGGGAACCCCAACTGGCATATTCTTTTAAATAAACATTTCCCCAAAAACAATACAAGATCCTCTAAGTATTTCAAATTCTTAGTTCACTTTGTTTCACCAAATTCTATCTTCATCTTCCTCCTAGACACCGAAGGTCTTGTCAAGACATGGTCTTGTCATGGCCCCTCCACATGAGCTCTACTGCTGCCTTATTCCCAGGGCACTGCCTATCCATCCATTTACCTCTGTTCCTTTCAGTCCTGATCATTCTCCTGGATAGAGCATGTCTGATCTAAGCTCTTTTTAAAACTACTACTAAATTAGCTGAGCATGTTTTCATAATTTTGTAATATCCTTAGCGACTTATAATATTGGTCCAACTTCCTGGTTGGATCCTTCTGATAGCCAAGGATCTACTTTAAATTAATTTGTGTGTCTGGCCACTGTCTCAGTTTCCATTTTCTTACTCAATTCCAGACTTCTTCCCAGCTCTTATTCTAATAAATTAGTTTTTCTTTTTATCTTTTTTAAATTTTTATTGTCTTTAATTTTTTTTAACAGCCCAGTTGTTATCACCCCCCTGTTCTGCCCTTGGACAGTTCTTTATCCCATTTCTCCTCCCCGCACCTCCATCTCCAAGAGGATATTCCCACACCCCTCACGCCCCTTCAGGCCTCCTCTTTCCCTAGGGCCTCAATCTTTCAAGGGTTAGGTGCCTCTTCTCTCACTGAGGCCAGATCAGGCAGTTCTCTGCTCTATGTGTCAGAGGCCTCGGATCAGTAGTGGTATGCTTCGTGGTTTGGTGGCTCAGTGTCTGAGACATCTCACGGTCCAAGTTAGTTGAGACTGTGGTCTTCCTATGAGGTCTCCTCCTCCTCTGTTTCTTCCAGCCTTTACTAATTCTATCACAGGTGTCCCTAGCTTCTATCCATTGGTTGGGTGTAAGTATCTGCATCTGACTCTTTCAGCTGCTTTTAGTGCTCCTCGTAGGGCTGCCATGCTAGGCTCCTGTCTGTAAGCATTCCATAGCATCAGTAAAATAGTGTCAGACCTTGGTGCCTCCCCTTGAGTTGGATCTAAATTTTGGCTGGTTACTGGACCTCCTTTCACTCAGTTCCTCCTCCATTTTTGTCTTTGCAGTTCTTTTAGACAGGGACAATTCTGAGTCAGAGTATTTGACTGTAGGATGGCAACCCTATCCCTCCACTTGATGCTCTGTCTTTCTGCTGGAGGTAGATTTTACAAGTTCTCTCTCTCCACTGTTGGGTATTTCATCTAAGGTCCCTCCTTTGAGTTTGAGATTCTCTCACATTTCAGGTCTCTGGTACATTCTAGAGGGTCCCCCCACCTCTCCAGATTGTACATTTCCATTTATTCTTCTGGCCATAGGGTCTTTAATCCTGGTCCCCCCAATACCTGATCACATCCCCTTTTCTTTTTGATTCTTACAAAACTGCATATAGGCAAACACTCATACAAAAAAATAAAAACAGTATTTTAGAAATGGTTGAGATACAATAATTTTTACTATAGCCATAGAAGGATCTAGAATGGGGACAATGATGAGTCTGGCTCATGGTTGTGAAGTAGAACTAAGATAATAAGAACTAGCTCAACATGTAAAGCAAGTCTGGAGAGAAAACAGGGTCAAAACATGCTCTGAATACAAGATTTATTATCATATTTAATGTGGAAAAGGTGAAAGAATTAATCATAGCATATGAAATTAAAACTAATCATTGCAATATAACAATGAGGAAATACTTCCTAATATTCAAGCCCTGTAGACCAGCGGTTCTCAATCTTCCTAATGCTGCAACACTATAATGCAATTTCTCATGTTGTGGGAACCCCAACCATAAAATTATTTCATTGCTACTTCATAACTATAACTTTGCTACTGTTATGACTCACAATGCAAATATTTCATATGCAGAATATCTGACATGCAACCCCCAAAGGGGTCACAATCCACAAGTTGAGAACCACTGGTAAAGATAGTCATGTTAAGGCTTTGGTGAAATACAGAAATGTAAAAATGTATTCACACAGACATTCACTTAACTGCTTTGACACAATTATTATATTACAAGGAAAAACTATAGCCTGAGTTTTATATTTTCCATTTAATCAATCACCATTGATTTTTTTACCTTATCATTATATAAACTTTATACATATATTTGTGCCCTCCTGATATTCCATTTGCTTTACATTATTGTATTTAATAACCTATATATTATTCCATTTATATATTGTTTCTGGTATGCTTCAAAACAGGCTTCGTATGTCTATTTTATTTGTATTCAGAATTCTACAGCTAGAATAGACTGTCAGAAATTACATGATAAAACTAAAAAAATATAGCTATTTGAAAATTCATGATATGTCTTGTCAAATGTTTTCTATGGGATTTGGCTAACTTCATTTTATGGCAGTGACTTTTGAGATATACAGTTTGCTATGCTTGCATAAGCAGAGAACATTATATTGGTAGCAAGATATTAAAAGCAAAGTGTATGCCAATGCCTTAAAATAATGAATACCAACAAGATATAAGCCAGATCATTGTGTAGGATTTAAAACCGTCAATGTCAAGATCAAGGAACATGATTTCTGAATCTCTTATCCACCTGGAAATGCAAAAGCACAGAAGTTGAGAGAAGATCTGAGAGAGGGTCATGAAACGCATTTGACTTTGGAGGGAACTGCTAAATGCCACTAGACCATTATGCAGCAATCTGAGGCACCTTCAGATGAAGTGGAACTGAATTGCCCTCTTCTCAGTTCCAATCTTTAACATTAGCCTCTGTAGTACTGGTAGGAAATGCTGAGGTGCGTCCCAATCTAGTTGAGGAAGAAGTAGGCTGGCATCTGACTTCTTCCTACGAAAATTCCTACTTGATAAAGTGCCTGAGTAGTCAAGAAGCAGCTTCCATTTTCTCACAGGAGGAAGCAGGGGAGAAAGAAGGCACAAGGGCGGGGAAGGCAGAATTCTTTCACTTTGCTTTGTTTGTATTTACTAATTGTGTGGCGTATTACCTTTAACATGTATATTGTGTGTATATATATACATACATATATATATGTATATATATATATGACATATACTTTTATTTTTTTATTGTAGACATAGACCTTTTGTATATGATTAATTGAAATTTCATCCTAGACATCACAAAATAATTTCATGCTGGAGAAACTGTATGAGAAACCAGCCACAGAAAGCTAATCGAACTTTCAAGGAGTCTGAATACCAAGACTGTTTAGTCTCAACTTTGTCCCTTGGTAATTAAGCGCCACAGAGAAACACTCAGCCTCAGAATCCCAAGGCTTAAGTGGATGAAAATTTAGAGCACCAGTATGGATTAAAGGAAGTTGACATATAGACTGAATGGAGCTTTTCTACCTTGGCTTCACAGTCACACCCTCATATCCCCCCCACTTCATGTTCTCAGCTATCTGCAGGGAAAGCATGGTTGATAAAATAAGCACCTAGAGAGCTGGCCAGCACACTAACAGCAGTTCTCTCTAAAACTGGTAGATAATATGAACAAGAGAAAAAGTTGACATTTCCTTCTAAAGTATGATCAGTATTGAACAGAGAGAAATCTTTCCAGTGTGTAAACGTAAACTTCTGAGATGTTTCATGTTTTCCCCAAGAAACAGATACTATAATTTTCTAAACTTTAATATACTCCATCTCTTTTCATTTACTACTGCATAGAAAGCAAAGTAGAGTCTTAATCATTCCACCAGCAGTGTAAATTACATGTCTTTTATTACCATACTGTCTTAACACAGTGTTTTCTTTCATGTTATAGCCAGAAAATTTTGCTTGCTAGAAATTTGTCTCTCCCGTCTCCAAAATGTCTTTCAGGGATCGACCCATTCAATTCTCATTAATGACAAAGGCATGTATCTAAAACAGTGTGCACAATCTAGAGCATGTAAGTGCATATAAGTATTCTGAGGGCTCGTCATTCTCTCTGTAGATGAGTCTTCCAGGTCTTGGACAATTCAGCCTTGCAAAATTCAGGAAGAACTCTCCAAGTGCTCCGGCCTAACCCTACAATCACTCAATGCAAATCTTCAGTTGTCTTTCCAATTGAATACAAGGGATCCAATAAATAAAAACTCTATCATATATGATACATTGTTTAGCCCAGTCAAGACCAATAGCATAACTAATCATCTACAAATTATACACAGTCACCTAATATCAAATTGCAAATTCTTACTACCTTGCTTCCACAGTTTTAGATAAATTAAATGTCCTTTCCCCCAAACCTCTTTGTGCCTAATTATATAAAATAATTTTGTGACTGTAGCTTTAATTAATATAGCCTTATGGGGAGAGAAGTGTCTACTTAGACACTGAAAACTATGAGACATTGCTTATTCAAACCCTTGATTAAAACAATACTTCCAGTTGGAGCTTTATACTCTACTAGAGAACAGAACAAAACCCCCATGATTTAGTTATGCAACATTACTCAGTTTAACAGGCACTTTATGTTCTCTCAGTTCAAATGCAAATGGCAAAAGAACATTCCTCACCCATCGGAAGACACAGACTGTATTTTGTTAGGATAGTCATCTTGTTATGTCCCATTCAGCTCAGCCCCATTAAGTTTTTTGGGCCTGGGATTGCTGCCTGCTCTGAGGATTAATGTCTCAGTATCTCCCCCTTAGTTTATGGTTACATTTCAGGAATGAAATGATCATTCACAAAGTTGGCTTCAGTTTATGAGCTGTTAAAGTGATGGTTGGTCTGATATGGCAAAATCATAACTGTTATCAGTAGGAACACCCATGTGCAGACATCTGCTACTGTGCTTTAAAATCTGAAGATCCATTTTCCTCCCTTAGCTTTCATTTGCATGATCTCAGGTCTTATAGTCAGTGGAGCCTGAGCTAGTCCAGGTCCTAAAATGATGCTTCTCCATCAAACATCACATTTCTACTTTATTCATTAGACTTCTGCCTATGCACAGTTTTCCATTTCCCCACAGCCTTAATCAAAACACCATATGCTGGTTTTTTTTTTTAAATTCTGTATAAATAAAGAAATGTTATGAGATGAAAGGGGACATTTCTTGGTTATTCGTTATCATGGAGGTCTTTGAGTATGTGTGTGCATGTCTATAGATATATGTCCCAGACTCTCCTAATGTTTGTTGATGAAAAGAGCCATATGACAGCTCTGGAAATCAGTCTGTAGAACTCAGCGTAGATTTAGCAACTGGGGAAAGAATAAGTCATCAGTATTAGCAAACAATATTTTTTAGAGCATATTTTAGTGACTCAACTAGTTTACAACCAAATCCCTTAATATATTGAATAACTTGCTAGATGCAAAACACTGTTGGAATAAATGGAAAAATTATAAACAAATGAACAAATACATCCAGAGTTTTTAATTTATTGTCTGTTTATGTGGTCTGCCAGTCTCTAGCTCTTGGCAGACATTAAACACACCACAATATTTTTCTTGGGGAGCTACTTTTTGGCTAACACATTGCTTCTGTGTCAATGACAAATACAAATGAATGCTAAGAAAAAAACCACAAATTTCTTTATTAAAGCTCCACTCTGAAATAGAACAAGTCAGGGTAAAACTGGAGCTCTTGATGGGTAAGTTTGCCATGTGTTCCTTATATAGAAATATGTCACATAATTAAGTTATGCTCATTTTTTGTACACATGACTCACATGTGGCTTGTAAGACCTCTATTTTTAATTAAATTAATTCAATCTAGGGCCTGCAAGTTGGAGAAGAGTTTGAGTATTTTTTTAAGACTGAAAGAGTAGTCATTTACATATGTATTGGGTTAATGTCTAAAGGTCCCCTTAACTGCCATATATTTTTAAAAAACTAACTTCTGGGTCTCAAGCATTGATTTAAAAAAAAAAACGTTGTTGCACACTCTTCCTACTACCCTACATTCCCACTCATCAAATGCCTATTCTTGAGCCAACTGACCTTGCTTCACAGTATCTGCTGTCATTCTAGCTTAATTATTGCATAGTATGCAAAACATCACCAGCATGCGTTTCGTCTACAGTCTCAGTTTCTTAAATGTGAGTCAGCTTTAAAAACTCAGTGCATTTATGAAGTTACATGTGTCTCCTGGTGACACCTGTCCCCACTGCCACAGGTTTCATTCTGTGCTTACTTGCTAGATTTACCCCTAAGATTTTAAACTGGTTGGAGAAATAGGCCATCAGTTTTCACTGAACTGATATTTTTGGGTCGTGGTTCAGTGGGCTTAAATCTCCTAAATAATCAAATGGTATTCAGGGAAGTAGGCTACCATCCGATCCTGGTTGGCAGAGTCAAAAGTTTTCTAATGAGAACTGGTTGCTCTTGGGAGCCAAGAGCCCTGTGTGTCTGTTTCCATTTAGCAGAAAAATTCTTACTCCTCATCATTCTCAAACTCACATTTATTTTCCGATTTTTTCCCACATTCCTGATATCAGCCAAATAAAGTAGTTCCATTTCCTGTCTATTTTAATATAGTATTTCTACAGAATACTCCCAGACATTGGATTTTTTTCTGCATCTTTTAGTATGGGTTAAGTACTCTTCTCTGTTTTTAATCTGTAGAGAAAAGTTCTGCTCCACTGGCTTTTGGTTTGTGTTTGTGAATAGCCTTACTGTCACAGAAAGCTGATAGTACAGGATAGTAAATGGGATGTCTACACAGTGTAATAAAGTTTTGATAAGTGCAAGGTGTAAAAATATGAAGGAATGGAAGGTTATAGGGAAGAGGAAGATGATCTCTGCGTAGGAGTGTCAAGGAGAAGCCCCAGAACCAGACAAAACATGGAAAAGGGAGAATCTCATAAAAAAAAAAAAAAAAAGTCATACAACGTCCTAGTGTTTGGACAGAGCCCAGCATAAGAAGACAAGGAAGTGCAGCCTATAGCATGAAGTTTGAGAATGAAGACTTGCCTAGGGACTTGAGAGTGGTTGTTAATAGGTAAAATGGCACAATTGGCTACACATTTCAAAACATTAATCTCCCCACACCCACCTTATGTGTGTATGTCCTTTGGTCTGTCTGTGTAAGTGTGTGTGTATGTGTGATGTACATAACCCCAAGTATTTTCTTCCTTTGATTTTTACTTGGTTTTTTAAATAAGGCCTCTAACTGAACCTGGATGTTATTGATTGGCTAGGCTTACTATGCAGAGAGCCCAGGCTACTTGTCTCATTTCTCCAGTGCATGCTAAGGTCAGTTCTTTACATGGGTACTGGAGATTGTAATTCAGTTCCTCATGCTAACATAGAAAGTATTTCCCCAACTGAGAAAGCTCCCTAGACCCCTTACATAGTTTATCTTGGCATTAAAGTTTAGCCTAAATGAAGAGGTATGGCATTAATCAGTAAAACTGGACAAAACATTAAGGCACTGAAAGGATATGGCAATATTGATGGTTAGGAACTAACCATTTTTTCTATCCTGGATGAAGGAAGACATTTAGACTGCTAAAATGAACA
Organism: Mastomys natalensis; assembly: GCA_021653895.1. Lineage (NCBI taxonomy): Eukaryota > Metazoa > Chordata > Mammalia > Rodentia > Muridae > Mastomys > Mastomys natalensis. The sequence goes on along the minus strand of JAJTUV010000425.1, from coordinate 1,411,947 downwards.
GGAAAGGTAAGAATTCTAGGAATAAATTTTCACAGTCATTGAAATGGTGGATACATAAGTTTAGCACATTGAGGTCAGTACATCCAGCTAAGAAGTCTCAGCCTGTATATGTAAAGACATCACAGGATTATAAAATAATATAAATTACATACATGAGCAGCTCCGATGCACTTTATGGCATATAGTCTATGGCAGATATGAAGAAAAAGAAAAACTCACTGAAGTTTAAAATTGGGGAGCTGAGAAATCTGACGTCTAATTTTCATTAAGTTCTTGATTGCAGATTTAATGGGACGGCGTATCAGAAAGAAGTCAGATTGCTATATTCATTAGGTGCACATGTAAAGCAGATGTGCTACATTTGGAGGAAGAGAGAAACAGCATTGAAACTCAGGGGAGTAATGGGAAGGAAATCAGGGAAACTGTAGCCTAACATTATGTTATCTGGCATAGAACTTACTCTGTGTAACATCAATACAGTATGTTGAGGAATAAGAAGAAAAATTTTCATATCTATATAGGCATAGATTTTTAAAGACATTCTTAATGCTTGGAAAAAGCAGACTATAGGATGGATTTGGGCACAGAAGCCCTAAGACTTCATTCTTCATGACAGTGGGTAGTGGAGCAATGGAAACTATGCTACAGGGAGATTTGATGTAGGGAGATTCTCTGGAGAATTCAAAGAAGACAAAGTGAACATTTATAAAAGAATTTCTTATCACCCCCAAATACCCTAACATTACCCTGGAACGCAAGGTTACTACATTCTTGATATGTCTAGATTTATTCTCAGTAACAATTTTCCAGTTAATTCTATATCTCTATCTATCTATCTATCTATCTATCCCTATCTATCTACTCTATCTATCTATCTATCTGACACAGGATCTCACAGTGTTTCCATGGTACTTAGTTTGTAGCTTAGTTTAAAGTTCATCTCAAGTTCCTGCAGATCTTTCTGCCCTGAAGTTCAAGTCCAAGCACATGCCACCATATCTAGACTGTTTTATCTTTTTTAAACATGTTTTGATTCATTGCTCACAACTACAAAGTAGTAGACATCCAACCTCTATGCAGATTGAGAAGTTATGAATGTTCTCACACTACATGTAAAAATTTCTCCATTATAGGCAATGGTTCTTCTAAAATTTTCTTAAAATACAACAAATTTAAAATAGGCCCACGGACAATCAGAGAAACTTGTTTCTTGATGATGCTATAATCTTCCTGGTTTCGCTTTCCTTGAGAAGCTGACTAAATCTGAAGGCTGTTATGTGAAATCTAGCTACCACATTTGGCCCTCCTCTGTAGCTGCTGCTACAGGCAGCAGTGCTAGACTTCAATCATAGCACTGGAGAATCAGACCAGATTTTGAGTTCTACCTTTGTAACTCTTGGCTTTTATCATTGTTTTTCAAGCTTCATTTAACTTGTACTAAATGCAGAGCCCACTGTTGCTGCAGTAGGTATGGAAAAATTTTAGTCATTCATACTAAATTCATTCAGTAAATATGTACAATGCAACCCATTAACTCTGGTCTTTTTTTGAGGTCTGGTGAACAATAAAATACTCAATGAACTTCCAGTTTTAAAAAGCACATTCAACCTTGGAAGTCTACACTTCATAGTGTCACTGCCATGATTGGCTGCTGTTAGATTATTGATAATTACTTTTGATGACACAACGCACATGTGTGTTCCAGCTCTGTGAATTTGGAAATAGAAAGGCAGAAGAGCAATTCATTGAGGCAATTACTGTCAATTATACCCCAAAGGTTTAATGCTCTGCGAGGAAAACTTTAATAAGACACCAAAGATTAAAGAGCTGAGAAATGGACAGTTAAAGGGGAAACTCACTGCATGTTAGAAGCTGCTTCCTGGCAGCCAGGTGGTCTGAAATAGGCCTGGTCCCATATTTTGTTTGGCTTTGGAGTTTTAAAAACAACATTTACTTGATTGTCTTTAAACCTGACCATATTCTCTGTGTCTCTACTTTGCCCAATCCTCTTACAAGTCAAACTCACTGTATTGGAATCATTTATGCACTAGAGGTTGTTTGCGTTAATAACAGGATAAACTGAAAAAGAAAAAGGATAAACTTAATGGTATTGTGATATTGACTCTGGAATTAAAATAGTTGAATTTCAAAGTTGAATAAACTGTCTGGAGAGCTGGCTCTGCAGTTAATAGCATTTGCTTCTTTTGTATAAGACACAAACTTGGTTCCTTTTTTTCTCCTCTTCCTTCTTGTATTGAAAATAGATTTTATAATACAATACATTCTGATTATTGTTTCTCCTTTCCCATCTCTGAATTTTCCCCCCCCCCACCATTTCTTCCATAGGAATCCATTCCTTTCTGTCTTTACTTAAAAAACAAATAAGTGTCTAAAGAATAATAATAATATAGGTCAAGACAAAAATAAACAAAGCATAATAGGACACAGTAAACACACAGAAGAAAAGTAGCCAAAGGGAACACAAGATACAAATGTTTATATATTCAGGAAAACCTCAAGAAATGAAACTTGAAGCCATAATATATATGCGAAAGACCTGTAAGATTAAAAAAAAAATCCCGGTCAAAATTTTGTGAGAAAAGGAACCATTTAATGGATGCCATTTAATTTGTTTGTGTTAGCCATCTACTGCTGGGCATGAGGCCTACCCTTAAGATTGGCTTATATCCCCAAGAATATAAGCATTGGATAGAACTGTTTTATGTTTTTTGTTTGTTTGCTTTTTGTTTTTTTCATTTGTGAATGTTTATCAATTGGACACCGCTTCTGAGTTTAGCATGGGACTTTTGTCTACTTCTCTCAGTGCTAGGCCTCTACCTAGCATCATGTGCAGGCCCTGTGCCTGCTGCCACAGTCTCTGTGAGTTCATGACTGTGTCAGTCCTATGTTTAAAGTGCTTTGGTTTTTTTTTTTTTTTTTTTTTTTTTTGGTGTGCTTCATCCCCTCTGACTGTTAAATTTTCTGCCCCTTTTTCCACACAGTTCTCTGAGACCTGTGAGGAGAGATATGATAAAGACATCCCATTAAAGGATGAATGTTCCAAGAACTCTCACTCTCTTCACGTTAGTCAAGTGTTGGTCTCTGTATCTGCTCATGTCTACAGCAGGAGGAAACTTCTCTGATGATGGCCAAGGAAAAATTGATCTATGAGTGTAGCAGAATCTTGTTAGGAGTCATTTTATGGCTATTTTCCTTGAGCAGAATATGTGTTTGAATTTGTCCCTAGATCCCTGGCCTAACTGACTCTCTGGCTCTGGCCACCCGAACTGTTTCAGGGAAAAGTTCTATCTTAAGGAATAGACCTTAAATCCAACCTAATATTGGTTACTCCACAAGCTTCAGGCATTACGTCAGTTGTGTATCCTAGCACCCACATAGTTGTTCAGAACCATTTTTAACTCCTATTTCAGGATATCAGAAACCTTTTCCTAGTCTCTTTTAATGTCATGCACACACATTATGTATATACATACATGCAAGCAAAACACTTATACACATAAAATAAAATTAAATTGAAAATAAAATCAAGTTAAATGGTTTATTAAATCTGCAACACAGCTTCCTGAAGCTTCACTATCTCAACTTTAAAAGACAATATTAAAAAATGATGTTGCAAGCCTCACTTACACATGGTAAATATAGGTAGAATATAGACCTCAAACAAGATAGAATATGATGATTATCTACGGCTAGATAAATAGCTCGGTGGTTAAGAGCACTTACATCTCTTTCAGAGGACCACAGTTAAGTCTCAGCATTCAAACCTAGTAACTCAGTCTTTCCTGTAAGTCTAGCTCCAGGGAACCCTGCACCTAATTCTGTATGCACAGACAGAGAAACATACTCATAAACATACATTTAAGAAATAATAATTTTAAAATATTATTTATTATTTCATTTAAAAAGTTTGTTTCTTGGATTATTCAATTCCATATAAGCTCCACAAAGGATCCAGTTAATTTTTGTACTCCTAAACTCTTTGGCCTTTCAGGATGAGTGTCCATCTGTCAGTAGTTCACAACTGAACTTCAAGAACAGAGATTTTAAATACACTGATAACTCTAGTCCCAACCTCACAACTTCTAAGGTAGTTGGTTTTCATGTAGGCTGGACTATAAATGCTTTTATTTTGCTTCAGATTCCTTGGTTGATTTCAATGAGCAAATATTGAGAAGCATGACTTCTAGTTATTCAATAGAACTATTGAATTGTAAACTGTAACTTTATTTTATCATGCTTAATATATTTGGCAACAAAACACAGCAGTTATTGCTAGTTATTTTCTTTTTCCAAGCACTGTTTCTCTATTGTGTCATTATAAGTATTATCTGCAAATGGAGGCTGACTAATGGTCCCTCAAAGATGCTGTGGGACCTTGAGAAGCAGTGAATATCTTACTTTACATAGTAAAAAGACTTGAAAGTTTTGTGATGCAGGCAAAAATCTTGAAAGACATTTTTCTTGGACCATCCAGGTAGACTTAAGATAAATATAGAGACCTAAGGAGAGAGGAGCCCTGAAGTTCTAGCAAGGAAGAAGATATAAAGGATATAAAGGCAGATACAGAGTGGAGAACCCAGGAATACAAGTGGCTTCAAGGACCTATAGGAATGAAGGAAACGTAGTTTCCTGAAACGTTCAAAAGTCTTGTCATTAATTATTAAATGCTTTACTACTTCATTTACTTCTGAACCCACCACCCAAAACTATAATAATAAATTCATGCCTTTTAAACAACTGCATAGTAATATATCATATTATTGCTTAGAAATTAGTATTCTTAAGATCAAGTTAAAATTACTCTCATATATGACCTTCTCAGATTTACTAAATCAGAATACCTAGTGATGGGGACAGTAATTTTTTTTCATCACTTTGATGCACAGTGAAATTTAAGAACTCCTTTTCATAGATGATCATGTTTGTTGGATCAGTGTTCCTTCTTCAATAATGCATAGCTCCAATCATTGTGCTGTGTAGAAAGTATATAAGATATTCAGCTTATTTTCCCTTATTATGAAGGTCCTATATTATAAAATAGATTAGAAATAATTCCATGTAGAAGAAAATTTAAGTAAAGGCTAACTGTAAAGATTCCCATTGTTTTAGATGATTGTTGAGCTTGTAAAAATGTATGTTCTTACATAGTTATTATCCTTCATTAGAAAACACAGACTTAGTCCTTATTTGCTGAATATTTAATGATAAAATTCACTTAGCATCCCTTTATGTTATGGTGAGTTTGAACAGGGGACAAAGTCAATGTAAGGATCCAGAGTGTATATTCTATTGAATTCTTAAATTATTTGTGGGAAAAAATAAAAACACAAACAAGCAAACAACAGCAAAAGTGCTTAATTTGAACTTGAAATTAAACAGGCATCATCCAAGTTCACAACTTTGAAAATCCCTGCATTATCAGTGAATGACCAGGAGATAAAATAATTAACATTTTAACATAATGTTTGCATTTTGAAAACACCTTGATTAAAGTGCTCTCAGGAATGGACACCATAGGTAATCTGTAGATGTGAACATATTCTGCTACCTTGATTCCTTTAATGAGAGCTTCAACCAGCTCCACAGCTGCTTGGTAAAACACATTTGAACCTGCTGTGTGTTGAAGCTTCAAGGTAGTGTGTCCTTGGCATAAAAACTAGGTACCACTCTGCAGGTAGCAGCGTATAAACCAGTAATACCTCTCTTCAAGATCTCCGATATATTGAATGATGAACTTCCTGACACTTTGACATTGAATAGTGACTAGTTCCGCTACTATAGCTTCACCAATCCTACAGTCCTCGAAACTGTCTATGAACTTTTCATTTGACCCATCTGGGCACTCTCCATTTGTCACTTGAACCTAAGGACAATCTTCTGAAAATATTGAAGTCACTTGATCTTCTGTTATTTATAGCATGATCTGTAATTTCTTCGTCAAACTACTTAACTACATTTTATCACTCTTTTAAAAATATGGTGTGAGGCTCTAAAGTTCAAGGAAGTATAACAATCAGTTGAAAAATACTCACCAGACAAGTAATCATGCACTCCTGTGTCACCTGACGTGCAGTGAACAAGCTGATGAATGAGTAGGGATTTAAATGGTAATTATCATTCATCATTATAATAGACTTATTAATTCATAAATTCTTGGTAAGCCAATTTTCCATAAAAAGGTTAATAATAAAAGTGGAAAAGAAAAATAGCTAGATGTGAAAAAAAAAAAATGTAAAAGCTAAAATACCTGAATGCCACATATCCCTTCTAATTATTCAGCAGTTTTATATTAAAATGTTTCTTGTTATAGGACTGTATTTTCTCAGCATTTTAAAGGAAAAATCAGTAAAGTGCATATTTACCTGTTTACCTTCCTTCATTTAAACATGTTTATATTTAGCAACTGAGCTGGAATATTTGAATGGTTTAATTTAATCCCAGATAAACTGAGATCATTTCCAATGGTGTTTTTTATTTTCAGTAAATAGCAAGATATTGCATTTGAAGTTGCCCTACACTGACAATGACATTTGGCACAGTAGCAATATCATGTGTCTGTCAAACACAGAAGTGAAAGAGAATGACAAGTCAGGCCAAGGAGCATGAATAGGTAGGTCTGCATTAGCTTCAAAATAGCCCATCAGCTATGATGAAATCAATTTCAATAACGCCAAATAAGAGGGTATTTTAATTGGGCTTGTGTCTCTTATCAATGCTATGAGAGAAAATACAGTACAGAGAAACAACTACAGAGGAAAAATGAATATCAGCTTGGAGCATGATCAGTATACAGCCTCTTCTAAAGATAGGGCCTTGTAAAATTAACTTTAAAAAAAAAGGTCTTAAGCCATGGTTAGTGTTGAGTATATTCAGAAAAATAATATAATTTTTTTGCATAAATTTTACTATGAGTTTTGGACACGAGCTATACAATTCCATGACTGAGAAATTTGCACTGTAATTTTTTCTTCCATGAGAGAGAATTAGCATAGAAATTTCCTAATAACTGAGTCCAGTTGAGCCAAATGGCAACCAAAGTAACCAAATTTAAGTTTAGTTAACTCCAGAGTCAGACATGAAATTTCACCACTCAAATGTTCATCTAAATTTTTTCAAATCCCTTGATTATAAACCATAACTCTTTTTCTATCAAGTTGGATATAAAGTCCACACTATCATAAAGGTTAGGAGACAAAGGTAGCATAATATTAACAACCACACTGACATGTATATTTGTACAGGATTTCAGGTAAAAAAATAATTATGAATGTAAAATTCCCCATTATATACAAATAAATTTTAATAACCTGGAGAGGTACCGATCGTCAGGCTGGAGACAGGTGACATTCTGCTAACATGAAGTTTTGTTTAAGTAATAGTTTTATAATTAGGACCACATTGCTGGCGAATGCTTGGCAAACAGGGCTTCTAACGTTTTATACACTTTGGAAAGAAACAAGGGAACATTTACCAAAGACTGATAATAGCCAAACATCACTAAGAAATAAAGAGAGTCTGACTGATTAGCTGGCAGATCATTTTTTTGATGTCTATATTGGAACATACGTGTTTTAGGGTTTTTGCTCACATTTGGCTTGCCTTCATGTCTATGCTGTACCCTTAAATAATTGGATGTCATATCAGACTGCAATGGGTACATTTCTCAGTAATCAGAGATCTGAGAAGATAAGCAAGAAACTCTGATGTCTTGCTCTACTGAAATCAAACAGATTATGTTAATCCATTGAGTCAATCAAGTTAATTCATTAGGTTTATCCATTAAGTCATCATTGTTTTTGCTTTATATAAAATTGCCTTCGGTCATTAAATACCAAGCCTTTTAGAACATATTTATAATATTGAGGTGATTATTTTACAGGAGTAAAAGCATTAAAGCTGATGCTCTGCCTGGAGTTCCCCGCTCTCCTATAGTGCTGCATTCAGTTCTTCACTCAAGGAAATCAATATATTTATGTTTGGAGATAAAATGCTTTCCATCATGAAAATTACTCTAAAAATTCTCAATAAACTTTGAAAACCATCCCATTCTAAAATATTCCTAAGTACAATACAGAGAGTGTATTGTTAATAATAGAAGTGTTATGTACCTCTCCCTCAGTTTCAGGGTGTTTACCATACACCCTTTCCAGACATCAACATGAAATTCACAGTTTACAATGTTTTAAATATGACCATAAACATTTCATTCTCTACTCAACCATCAGTTATTGTTGTTGCTTTATTTTATGTTTTCTCAGTGACATGTAAATAGTGACTTATTTGCTCACTTGTTCAAGGAAGATGTTTGGCGTTTTGTTTTGCTTTGTGTTGCTTTGTTCTGCTAGTGGAGAGTTGACAGAAGCACTTATATAAGAGAGGCTCTCAAATTTGCCTTAGAAGCACAATTTGCAGGATTCTGGCCTCCATCTAGAGTCACAAGCATTCCATCATGACTGGCATGGGAAGATGCAAAGACTAGAAACAGCACAGCATGACCGCCTACAGCATCTGTTGTATCTGCCCCATCTGTAACTCATTCTTTGTTTCTTCAAGTTCCTCTAACATCTCGCACACCTCTGAAGAACTGGCAGATGATGCAGATGGGTTTATTTTTATAACCTCGTGGTTTCACTCTATTCAATATTTGGGGGGAAATACCAACTCTCATGCTGACTTCTTTCATTAAATGTATTTCTTTAAATATACATACTCTGAAAGCCGAGAACTTTATATTTATCTAGCAAGTCAATTTAGTGAAGAAGATACCAAATCTCTTAGCACTTAACAGCCAGGCACCCCATCAGGTTCTATGAAAAACAAGAACATGCTTATTGTGTTAACAATAAGATACTGTTTGGCGTGGATTCCTTCTCATCCACTAGCACTGTACATGAAATCCAAAACTCATCTGTTGAGGCACATAGCCACCAACATTTCTTACTCTATCTATCTACATTTCTTATTTCTATTAATATTGGCTTGAGAATACACATGCATAATTAAAGCCAGAATGCACTCTCCATCCTGGAGGTTTACTATATTCTTCAGATAACAAATTTATGATCTTCCAAAGACAATCAGAATTTTAGGATAAAGGAAGCCTCAATGTGGATAGGAATGAACAAATATTCTCCAACCTGTTCTTGCTGATACTGCTTTCCTCTCAACATAAACTTACTAACATATATTACAAAATACTACTGAGTTTATTTGGAACTTATATCACAATTATAATATATAATTATATACCTACATTCTATTTTTAACAGTATTTAAGTACTTCTATGAAGGAGCCATTTTTATTTCTTTCTGTCATCACAGAATAAAACATTTCTTTCATTTTTTTTCTGTTGGCAGATACTCTCAAAAACACTCATGCACAGCACAGTAATCTTATGTTAAATTCTGTCATTGAAGAGTATGGTTTATACAATTAAATCCAAACAATGTATGAGTTGTTTACAAAATATAATTCTGACATTAGAATTTCTGTATTAAAATCTTCAGACTAAAGTGCTTGCCTCATGAAGGCAGAAATTTTTCCTTTGTGTGCACTGCCATACCCCCAGTAGATATGCCTTGCAGAGTAGACACATATCAGTTATTTTCTAAATCAATTAGAAAAAAATGCTATTAACTCTTAAATAGTATAGAATAACTTTAAAAATACTACTCAGAATTTAACATTTACTATTCACAAATAGTATAGAATCTTGACATAAAAACAATATAAATATTTAGAAAGATCCACGCAAGTCTGAATCTTAGAAAATTCTTAAATAGATTTTGGGTTAACTTGGAAAGTGGGAATCCATGAAGAATTTTTGTTTATAGGCGATCTCTTCCTGCATATAGCAGATATATGTATAGCTAAACTAAGTATATAATAGTTGAAATATTTTCATAATGGCTAGCAATGAACTGCTGAATTCATATTTCCCCACCCCGTCTCTGTAGACTTGAAGACTCAGGTTTCTCATGAATTCCCGGACTTCCCAAAATCCTGCAAAAAATAAGTTAGTATCTAGCCTATCAGTGGACTGCTAGCATTGTCTGCAAAGATGTCCATGTCTGATCTGTATCTTTGCTTTTTGACACTAAATATCCTGTCTTTTTAATTAAAATTTTAATATTTTCTTTGATTCTTTCAGTGTTTGCTGTGATAAAACACCATGATCAAAACTACTTAAGGGAGAATAGCTTCATTTTCACTCACAGTTCAATGCTATAGTCTGAAGCAGCTGGTCACACTGTGCCTGTACAATCAAGAACAAAGAGCAGTTGCTATATTTAATTCCCCAGGTTTAAAGTATATGCTCCATGCAGGCAAGGATTTGCTTCTTGTGTTCAGCCATAGTCTTAATGGATATGCTGAGTATGGTAGGAACATACCAAGTGTTTACTACACAAGTTAGAAAAGTGTGCCTCGATTCATTAAGAAACTTGTTGCAATTGTAGGAAGGGATGAAAAACATTATCAGATGGCAGTAGCACATAACAAGGTGAATGGAATAGATAAAACTTAAGAAAGAGCTACTGTGCTTTAGTATAGATATCAGAAAACAAGAGTACGAGATTAGCAACTTGTCTATGGTGTTTCACTACAGAATGTGGAAAAGAGCTTTGCTCAACAAAGATAGGAAAGAGCCAGAAGAGGGACAGAAAAAAATCAGGAGAAGAGCTCAGCCTTGGGCTTGCCTTGTATGATTTTCCAGGTCAGCAAATGCAGGTACATAAGTGTAAAGCAGGCACCTGGATAAACTCACATGCAGATCAGCTAATGGTCATATTTAGGACAGGTATCAATCTAATTGGTAAGCTGAGGTAGTGAGTGGATTCAGGCAGTACAAAACCAGAGAAGCAAAATAGAGGAGGCCCTTAGTGTCTGGTCAAAATAGTAGTTGAGTATATATTGTTGTCATAATCAGAACAACAAAGGAAGTAAAGTGAACAAAGGTCCTAGGGTCACTTTCGCACTTTTTCTGTTGACATATTAAGATAACCAGAATTAGTCAATTCCCATATTAACCTAAGTTGGTTTGGTTTTTTTTTTTTTTTTTTTTTTTATAAATCTTTGAGACAATCACTTGGGATCACTATCTTTTAAAAAGCCATTTCCCTGCTGATTTCTTCTTTTAAATCCCTGAACTTTTGACTCTATAACTTTTTCTTTTTCCTTTTTTTCTTTTTAAATCTATTCACTTTGTTCATGCTTTCTTCTGCCCAGACCTTTGCTCTATTTTACATAATTTCAAGCTTTATTTTAAAAATCATTCAGCTTTCTCTGTCACTGTCCCTGCCCCAAGAGCACTCTGCAGCCCTGGCATGTCTCAGGTGTTGGAGAACTTTAGTCTTCCTTGTAATGAGCGGTCTTCATTTTAGACACAACATCAAGAGCCAGATAAGCATGTCTGGTCATCTCATTGGGCAAAAAATGCAGAAATTTTACACAAATCACTCAACCCTCTTAAGTGAATAAGAGGCAAGATAGTAAAACGGAAGTATAAGAGTTACAGACTGAGGCAAAACCCCCAATGTATAGGTTAGACCAACTCTGATAGCAGATGATCAGTGCTGTCATTCAAAGGATAATTTTGAGGTCACACTATTACTGCAATGGGTTCTGATAAGTTTGTACCTTCAGTCTATTGAGATTGCAAATGATAATTATTATTGACTATTATTTGCTATAGACTTAGTGTCACCTGTCTGTAACAGTACCCAATTAAACTTCTTGATTGATCCCTGCTGCTGCAGAACTCCTCACTACTATCCCCAATATTCTGGGCTCCCCAATGAAAGACACATACACACAGCCTTTATATTTTTATATGTCTTAAACAGCTCAATGTCTGGGCCACTTCCTAGCCTTCATGTGGCTAATCCACCCCACTTCAATATTCCAGAGTTATTACTTGCTAAAATCTGTATTTAATCTTTGCTGCCCTAGACCCAGTCGTGCAGCCTTCTCAAGCTGTGTTTCCCGGGCTCCTACATGGTGGCTATACTCCCTGTCCTGCAACTCCTGGGCATGGTGTCTTGCTTCTCATTCTTCGGGCATCGCGGATCTCTCGTTCTTCCTCCTTCCTGGGTCCTTTGCCCAGAAATCCTCAAAATCCTGACCTTGTCTCCATGCCCAGTCATTGGCCACCATAAACTTTATTTATCAATCAAAACCAACTGGGGGCAGAGTTCCCGCAGTGTTTTTAGATGAAGAAATGCGGATACTCCTGTAATTTTGGGGAGCCAGATTTACATAATGCAAGCAACATTACACAAAACCCACAATATCTGTCTTCTCAGGTTAGATACACAGATGCATGGACAAACACACACACTTGCACACAGTAGGGAGGGGACAAAATACAACCCCACCCACCAGAAAACCACAGACCCGTACATGGATGGAGAGATGGATGGGTGGAAAGATGGATGGAGATAGAGATAGATGAACAAATATACGAAGACAGATGATAGATAGATAGATAGATAGATAGATAGATAGATAGATAGATGAGACAAAGAAGGCCATCATCATTAGATACTTATCATTAGAAATGATACAAAAAGAGCTCATGTTCATCAGCTTCCTACCACATGAATAAGATGAGGAAAATTGATAACAGTATTAGAATACAGTAATTTCTTAGTCATTCATGGCAGCAAAAGAATTATTGTAAACTGCTTAGTAAAGAAGTTTTAATAATAAACACAAAATGTTTATGCCTCTGACATCAAAATAATTTGTAATTCATATATGGTGAATGTTTTCATTGGTTTATCCACAAGTTGAAATCACTTATAAAGAACATCCTTAAAACTCAATGGTTCCTCTTGGTTGTTGGCAGAGGTTCTAATCATATTTCAACGTTTTGAAACGCCAATCAATGTTTCAAAATTCTACAAGTCCTAAAGTGATTACTTTGCATCCTCTATTTTTGAGAAAAAAAATGTGGTAGATCCAATATAAAGGGACTATGTGATTAATGCCTTAGGAACTTTGAGTTAAATTATGACTTTTGAGAGGCATGAAAGAGTTCAAACAAAATTCAAAAATACTGAAACCAAATCTGCACATAGATGACAGTATATGTATGTATGTAGATCTGTTCTGTTTCCTCTTTATGCATGGTAAGGATTGTTTCTAGTGCCTGTATTACTCATTTATAAAGTAAATGTGCATTCAATTAATAAGTTATACCCATAGTCTCTCAAATTCTTGGTTTCAAGACACTGAGTTCACTAAATAAGCTAATTTAAAGACTAGCTAAAGGGAAAAAAAAGAAGGACTAGACACTTTTCCCAAACAGAAATACATGTGGATAGAATTTGAGCTAGTAAGATTTTTCTCTGTGGAATACAAAATATAACTGAGCACATATTTTAAAACATACACAATGGAAGAAATCAAACTAAATGTGTGTGTTTAACCTTTTCAACTTTCCAAAATATTGGATGCAAAAGATTGGGGATGACAGTCAAGTAGCCAAGTTAGAAGTTTTCACTTTGCATGTTATATTTATCCTTCTCTCTTCAGGATCTAAATGAAAACAGATGAATCCTTCATGAGGTATTTAACCACATATATATATATATGGTTTCATTTCAACAGAATCTATTAAATGTCTGGCTATATTAATAGTTAATAATTAAACAATAAGTGTGGGTAAATTAAACTACCTTTGTTAATGGTTGGCTAAAGTTAGCTGTTTCTCTTTCCTTTTTTATACCCATCGCTCCCTAAGACTAAAAAACATACAAAGAAAATAAGCAAATGAGACATTTAGACATTATATTTTCTACTTACATTTGACTCATGTACTTTTTTTTTATAAAACCCTGTATATTTTTTTCAAAATAAGAGAGAGGGTTGAGCATATAACTTAGGTTTAAACCAGAGTTCAGGAAGCAATTCATGTGGATTTCTGTGAGTTTTTAGGCCAATCTGGCAGACACAGTGAGTTCCATCCAGTAGGGCTGCAATGTGCTACTCTGTGTCAACACACACACACACACACACACACACACAAAGATGAAAATTAGAGACAGATGACAAATGTATGTCCTTTAATATTTATTTACTTGAAATTTCTATGCTAAGTAGCCAAGAAAAGTATATTTAATTCTCAGTTTCTTGAGTTTCAGAAAAGGTTTTGTGAAAATAATATCCATTATAGAAGTTTATACAATGTCTTATATTTATACTGGGTAAGGAAAACATAATGGATATACCCCAGCACATATAACATTAGAACTTCATCTGGCTCAATGCTATTTGCTCTACATTACACCTCTGACATTTTTCATATTTCTTCATAACCTTAGTCAGTAGGTTGCATTATTAAGTCAATTACTATAAACATGAAGGATTTACAAATTATTGCATTGAAGAGTTAATTGCATTTTATGTATTTGATGAAAATAAAAAAAATCTTTGTAGTCTATCTTATATGATGAACAACTAAACAGTATCATGGAAATAAAATATTCTTAGGAAGTTTCCATAATATCACAGAAAAGAAAAACAAATTCTATTAATTACCATTAATGTACTTATTAAAATTTTTTATGCAAGTATAATTTGTTCATTTCTATGTATAAGACATTTCTTGTTTCTGCCAGAATTTTGAAAATTATATATGCTTAATAATCACAATATATAAAGGAAGGCATATTCATACATCATGTGTGCATAGATACAGATAAATATACACACATACACACTTGTTTAGTATTGTATTGTTTCCTTCAGGGGATACTTTAAAAATGCCAATCTGACATATTTCTAAAGGTAAGAAATGGCAGCTGTAATTTGTGAAGATTGACAAGCAAGACAAATGCAATGGCATTAAACCAATGAGTCAGTCGTCAGCACAGTTGACAGCTTTAAGACTTGGAATTCCTATGGGCCACAAAAGTTTGGAGAACAATTGTTATTCTACCATGATATTATAAAAGTAAATCTAATCATTACTAAAATGTGCGGAGATGCCAGTTGTTAACAAAATATACTTGGTTAGCTGAATTGTTTTCAGGAGGGAGAGCAATCTAAACAAACAAACAAAGAAAAATCAAAAATCTAAAGCTATAAATATGTGATTACATTTTTATCATCAGAAATATTAAGTAATAATTATTCAACACCTTCGGTACTACTAGAGATATGAAATCAATGTGTTAATAGCAATAAGATGTTGTGAAATACAATCTCTACACTATCAAAGATGATCTTACAGAGTATTTGCAGTGGCAGATATTACAGTCTACAAAGGATGCCACCATCCAGGCAAACAGCCTCCCAAAATATGTCAAGGAAGTTACTTTATGAGAAAAGTACAGAAATTCTCAGGCATTTGCTGAAGACAATTAAACCATCACTCAGTAGAACTTACCATTAAATAACAATACATGTAGGCAGATGAGAAAACCAAAATCAATAAGGAGAGGGAAGAAATACCCAAAGTCAGCCTGCCACAAATTCCAGACAAGCCGCTTTACTTGAAATCTCTCTCTCTTGCTACAGTTCTAATGTTCTTTTTAGTTTCATCACCATCATACATACATACATACATACATTGCCATATATATATATGGCAGTGGGCTTTTAGAGGCAGCTGGGTACCTGGCAGAGCGCTGGCCTGGAACCCCGGAGACCCTAAAAGGACAGTAGGTGTGCCTTGATCCTGGGCCCTGGTTGCTTTCACATAGCCACAGCCCTCTACAACCCCTTCCACAGAGAGATTTGTGGGCATCGGTCACATAGCACAGGTAGAGGGAATAACTACAGGCCACAGAGCCTCAAGACAACTCCATATTCATGAGATACCTAAAGGCCAGAGGGCGTAGCTGATTAAGCATTTCTCCCCAGCCCCTCCTCCTCACAAAAGGTGTTTAACCTCAGGCCTACTCTGAGAATAGGGGATATAGCTTCATCCATTTTCCAACATGACAATAAAGATCTTAAGACCATATCTTAAGACCTTGACTACTACTTCTCTTTGGGGCCCACCGTGGGGACCATGGAGAGGGTCTTCAACTACCAAGCCACTGTCTAAACTCTCGCTGATAAACTCTCTACAGTCCAGCCATGGAGGCCACCAACTCAAGCAAGCTAGCCAAGCCAACCAAGCCAGCCATGACTCAGCCAAGAGAGTCACCGTGACCAAGAGTCTCCAAGAGTCTCATCCCCAGGTCGCAGCTGGAGCTTCCCCCACGCCGGGTTGATCCAGCCTATATGCCCTGTCTTAACCCTTCCGTGGCCTCTCAGTGACGCCTGAGAGCCCAAGGGCTTGAGACCAGTCAGTGTCTGGCCACTTCCTGGCCTGGGGATCCCCACCCTAAGAGCTCTGGTCCCCGTGGAGTCTCAGTCTGTGTTCTCTACAACCCTGAGTGTAGCCCTGCGGCTTCCCACAGCCCTAGATCTGCCTAGCACAGTGTGGAGTGAACTCAGTCTAATTCCTGTGCCTCTGATTCTCTGAGCTGAGGCCCCAGCCCTTTGGGGCTGCAGACACACTGGAAACACAATTCAACCCACCGGACCCTTGCCCATGCTCACGATACAACCCAACATCTATCTATCTATCTATCTATCTATCTATCTATCTATCTATCTATCTATCTATCTATCTATCATCTATTTTTGAAACAAGATTTCTCTGTTCAGGCCTTGATGTCCTGGAACTTACTCTGTAGGATGGGCTTTGAATTCAGAGATCCACCTGCCTCTGCCTCTCAAGTCCTAGGTTGCTGAGATTAAAAGAGTGCACCTATTATCCTTTTCTTTTTTACCTCCCCCCCTACTTTGAGTGATTGCCATTCTTATCTCTGCTCCCTGTTTTAACATTAAAGTCACTTTATTCATGTTCTGTATTCTGGAAATTAGTAATCTTTGAAAATTAGATTCTTTGAATACCTACATATTTTGTTTAAAAAAAAACTCCTATGCAATAAATGATATAATAAATGCTGTAGGCACAAGGATGAAAATCAATCATTCCTTATACCAGGAAGCTGCCTGTCTTGATGTATAGTATTCCTACTAGTTGTTTACCAATGTACTATGTGTAAGACATGTACAACTCTTCAATATCCAGCATACTGCCTTACAGAAACCATAACGTTAATGAAGAATCTTTAGGGGAAAGACATGCTAATATTTTGGTGAAGCGGCTTGGTTGAGAAGTGAGATAAGCATGAAAGCCTCTTAAGGGTACTCACATAAGACTCTTCTGATTTTATTTCCCTGGAAATGCATCTTATTGACAAGTAAAAATAATGTCATTGGTATGTCATTCTATTACTGTACAATTAGCATAAAAGTATCTCTAAATTCAATGATGGCAAAGACTGTCTTGCAGACTGAGAAGTCAATGCAACTGTGAAGGGAGCTTATCCAATGATCAATCACTTCAGTCAGGATTAGCTAGAGAAAAGGTTGCAGAACTAGAGAGCAATGGTTATCAACCAGAATTGCTTTGTTTTTCAGGAGACAGTTGCCAAGGTCTAGGAATACTTTTGGCATCTAGTCTAATTGGCATCGCTGTTGCTGTGAGAGTAGAACACACACACACACACACACACACACACACACACTGACAACATACTAAACACAGGTTTAATTTGTCCTGAAGAATCAAGAAGGATAACAGGCCAGCATGGTGAGGTAGAGGTATGACCTTGAGTAGTAAACATAAGATAAATACAAACATGAGACAGAGAAAGCTAATTAGAAGGACTGTGAACTATAAAAATCTCAAAGTCCACCCTCAGTGACATATTTCATTAAGTAAGATCACAATTGCTAAGCATCTCTAGTAACCCGCCAACTGCTGACAAAGTGATCAAATACCTGAGTCTTTGGGGAACATTTCTCATTCCAGCTACCAGGTACCAAGAGTGTGGGACATTCTACTGACAATGTACAGAGATGAGCATGTCACAAACTATTCTACAATGTTCAGTGTGCAGTGTAGCTTCCTATCAAAAAGAATCATTCAGCTCAAAACAGATACTGTGCTGAAGTTGAGAGACCTTGCATTACACTACGCAGTTACAAATACTATTATAAAATTTTTCTGTTGGCTTTTAATACCTACTGCCCATGTACTACGAATACTACTACATATCAGAAAAACAAGAAGGAAGTAGCATATCCAAGTAGAGAAATGGCATGGGAAAGATTATCATTCAGGGATAAACTAGAGGGCAATTGTTATCAACAATGGTTATTGCTGTCAAGGAAACATGACTTTCAACACCAGATATAAAAAGGTTTGAGCATAAAGCAGTGTGAATGTATATGCCTTGGCACCTTCTCGAATTGTCTATCATTGACTTTGCTGACATTATCAGCAGATATCAAACTGTACTTTCTTCAACCCTTCAACATGGCTTACCCCAGCAGCTCTTCATGAGACTCTAGGCCCTAGACTATTGTATATGGCTGGTCAGGCAGCAACAAACACTGAGCAGCTACCAGGTTCTCAGCTTCTCTGTTATGCAGATGAAATAACAAGCCACATATTTTGTAAGTCAATAATAAATCTCCTTTTAGTACATATATATCCATTCTATTCCTTCTGTTCCTCTAGAGAACTCTGCCTGATTCTAGTTCCCAATGTCAACTTTACAAATAGCAAATTGAGAATGCTTGTGCACAATCAGTTCTTGAGGACTGAAGTGTTCTAAATTTATCATGGGACTCAAGGTAACCAATTTCCTTATACTTATTGAATTTTGTGCACATGTACTTTTGCAAGCATCACAGCTTCCCCTTTGTACTATTTAACATGCACATTAGTTAAACTGAATGGTAAACTCTTTGATAAGAAGATCTATAGTAACAAAAAGCATTCAGGTATTAAAAATATATGTTTGCGTATATTTGGTAGTTTTTGTAAATTTCACCTTTTACACACTATTTTAAAAGGTGATTAACTTTTATGCATTTTCGCTTCAGTCATTATATATATATATATATATATATATATATATATATATATATATATATATATATATATATATCAAGCCAAATGGCTTTTGTGCATCCCTATGTGAAAATAATACAGGAGGAAGTATAACTTGCAAGATCTTTTCTTAGTTACTTTTCCACTGCTGTGAAAGACCAAGGCAATTTATAAACAGAAATATTTAATTCGAGTACACTTACAATTTCCAACGTGAGTCCATAGCCATCATGGCAGGAAATATAGCAGCAGACAAGCAGGTATGGCACTGGACCTAACATCCTGATCTGCTAGTTGGAGGCAGAGAGAGGGATCCTGGGCCTAGAGTGGACTATTGAAACCTGCAAGTCCACCCCAGTGGCAAACCTTCAACATGCTCATACCTTCTAAATTCTTCACAGAAACAGTCCCAATAGCCAAACATTCAAATATAAGAGCCTATGTGGTCTATTCTAAACACTAACAAAAGTGCGATTCTCTACAGTGAAAACTAATTGTTCTCTGTTTTGTATTAATAAGTAAACCTCTTTAATTGGTTTTGTTTCAGTCAAAGGTATTCAACCAGTCAGTTGGTTTATTAGGTTAGTTATGTCCTCATTTCTTCATATCAGATTAGGCAAAGAGCTAATTCTTCTTTTATATTATTAGGGAATTCTTACAGGGACCAGTTCTTCTTAGAAAGGAGTCCATTACTGATTCATTCCTAAGTAAATTCTTTTGGACTTAGAACATATGTTTTGAGAGCAGAAATATTTAATAATCTCTTTTGTTCCAAGATGTGATAATAGTGAAGATTTTTAATATTACTATAAGAAAGAGTAAAGCTTAAATATTGGCAATTTTTTTTTTGCTTCATCTAAAAAGATACTGTAGTTATCGTTCTGAATCCTAACAAAATCACCACATCTGATCCTAGTCACTTGCCCTGTCTACTCACGTAGATTTTAGAGAAAAGATATTAGATAGTACATTTGTTTTACTCAAAGACAAATTATAAAATATACTGCTAGGTGTATAAGTGATTTTTCTCTGTGTATATCTATATAGATAAATATTCACATATATTTCAACAAATCATAACAGCATAAACGCAGATGAAATAATCTCCCTAAAATCATGGAACAGCAGGATAAATTAAACAAATTCTGGTGTTTTAGTCATAGAATACTGTTTTACAAAATTTGAAGAGTAACATTGCTACTGAGATATAACAGTGACTGTAAACAAATGCACAAGGAAATTTTTAAGCCATACCTGGAGAATGCATTTGTTTCATACTTATTCAACCTTCTGTTTATTTGTCTTTTAGCAGTTAAAAGTTGTGTTCACTTAAGTAGGCTCTGTAAATATGACTCAGTAAGAGTAGAAAAGAAAAAAAACTCTACCTTTTACTGAGCCAACTCAAACTCTAATCTGAGATCAAAATGATAACTCAACAATATTTAACTTTAGGGGCTTACATTACTTATTTAAAAGGTTTGTTGCAACAGGCAGTAAACATAACTGTATATTCTGCTAGGGTAGAAACCTTAAAACAATATTTAAACTGGCATTATCAAACACTTGGTAAGTCCAAAAGAGAAGGAACATTTCATTTTTATGATTAATCATTTTGGGATGATTTCTTTATTTGACATTCAGAAATTATTTGTTCATTGGTTCTTACTCAAAGAGAACTAGAAAAAATTTTTTGAAAATCTATAATATCAGACAGAATCCCTTAGGTGGACATGACACAATAATACAATAGAACTTGATGGTGTCAACGGCATATGTTTTAAAGTATTGAACTTTATAACTTTCTTTAAGCTATATCCTCTTGGATTGGAATAATAGATTTTGCCTTATAAGAAAGAAAGAAAGAAAGAAAGAAAGAAAGAAAGAAAGAAAGAAAGAAAGAAAGAAAGAAAGAAAGAAAGAAAGAAAAGAAAAGAAAGAAAGAAAGAAAAGGTACATTTTACTATACAACAGCTCCTTTAAACCATATTGCATCAGTGTTAAATTCTGAATTTTAAAGGTAAAAATACATGTGTTTAAACTGAATAACTCTGGACATTGGGATGTTTCCACCTAAAACTTGGTTTGAGATTTGTCAGCACAGATGATTTTTAATGGTTTAAACTACCTCTGGCTTTTCAAATGACGAGGTAACCAATAATTTGGCTCTAACCAGGTTTTAAGCAATTAGTTTTAATCTGTTTTAGTTTTAACAATAGGACATTGGAGTAAAAGAAGCAAATTAGGCTAATTAACATTTTTCATTATTGATAGACATATATTTAGCTCATAAAAGTCTGGCTACTTTAATCGGAATGAATCTGGATAAGTATCTTCTTTCTATGAATAAAATCTCAATATGAATTTATGAAAGATAAAAATGAAAAACAAGAGTACCAAGACATGCCCCTTCTATCTTTTTTATAAATAAGTGAATGGTATTGCCACAAGAAAGTTAAGTTCTGTAGTTAATTTTGAAGTAAGCAAACATTTGCTAATTCAAGGGAAAATAAAGAGTTCATATCATGGCATAGCCTTCGAAATTTATTCCATTGTAAAGTTTAGAACTCTCAATTGCCTTGATCTAGATGTTGCAGAAGTCATTGGTGGCAGATTGCCAGTTTCCATTACCCTTACACAATATTAATCTTATGTGAGAGTTTTAAATTGCTATTAAGTACCGAAGCGTATTCTGGGATATAATACCCATGTGCATTGCCTCCACCAACAAGAGCACTTAAGGCCTGTTAATGAAGAGGTTGAAAAGGAGGCTACATATGGGGCCCACAAAATTCTAAATATCTGCTCATGTATGACTATTCTGCAATTACTTGTGGTTTTGGGGGTAATTGTGCTAACTGAGGTCTTATATTTCCATTTTATTTATATTTCAATTTATTGCTAGCACCAACATAGTCATGGAAAGACAGCTTTGGAGGGCAAGAGGTAATGAAAATTCACTTTTCCAAATACCTCTCTCCAGTCTAAATTTTCTCACATTTGAATTAGTGTAAGAGAACCAAAATTTAAAATCTTGCTAATTTAGAATTGAACAAGAGTAATATGTTTTAATGAGTGGATTATAATCAAGTAAAAGTAATTGAATTCATTGCAAGAGTTTACTAATCAAGAACATTTTAACTCTCTTACATGGGATGGGTCTCAAGTTGGGGCAGTCACGACACTATTAATAATACTCGGCTATGTTTGCAGACAGGAACCAAGCATAACTATCTCCTGAGAGGCTTCATGTAACAGTAGACGGAAACATGTAGAGACCTACAGCCAAACATCAGGAGGAACTTGGGCAGTCATGTAGAAGAGTGGGAGATAGAATTGAGAAAGGCAGAAGGGTCAAGGACAGACCTACAGAGTCAATTAACCTGGGCTCAGGGGGTCTCACAAAGACTAAACCACCAACCAAACAGCATCCAGGAGCTGGACTTAGACCACCTACACATTTCTAGCAGATGTGCAGCTTGGTCTTTATGTGGGTCCCCTAACAATTGGAGCAGAAGCTATCTCTGATTCTGTTGCCTGCCATTAGATGCCCTTCTCCTAACTGGACTGTCTGCTTGGGCCTCACTTAGTCCTGCTGGAACTAGATGTCCCAAAGTGGGGTAGTATCCAAGAGGGGTTTCTCCTACTCTAAAGAGAAGAGGAGGGGAAAATGAGAAGAGGAATTTTTAAGGGTGGGACTGGGAGGAGAATAGGGAGTCTGCAATTGGAATTTAGAGTGAATAAATAAATAAATAGATAACATACAAATAAAAACATTTTAATCTTAATATTTACTATAATTGAGTTAAATAAGTATTAAATCCTCATCAGCTCCTTTGAGGAGAGTATTAATGATAAACTAGAACAGGATTGATCTGCTACTATTGCAATATTTCCTAGAAACAACACTTCTCTTGAGTTTTGCATCCATCAAGTGCAAATTGGTTAATCATTTTCAGAATCCCTTGCTTCCCACATTACTAGTAGTGCCATGGGATGATTTTAAAGTAGAGGGGTGAAAGTATGAGAGGAGAAAGTGGGCAAATGACACATGCAAAGTTTGAGCTTTTAACAATCAAGTATAATAACGAAAGTTAGAAAACAAAATAAGAGAAATATATACAGTAACATGATCTTCCCCATGATAGAGAAGAAACAAAATATTCAAGCTTGATAGCTTGGAAATAGTGGAATTTTGTTGTTGTTTTTGTTTGTTTGTTTGACTTACAGAATTTAAGGCTTTTTTAATTCACAAGTTAAACAAGCTCACTTTGGAGATTTTTCTGCATCTCTCCTACTTTCATACGTTCTCAGTAGGATAAGCAAATCGATTTAAGGAGAAGGAAAGGTCTAGGTTAACACAAGAGATGTGGAACTATGAAGAGACAGTGGATGAAATGGAATTGAGAGTGCTGGCCATTTTAGATGTTCAGTCCACATTGTACTCTTGATTGTCAGATCATGTTGGTTTCTCTAAAGAATCATTTTTAATGTGAAATTATTAATTCATTCATTTAAATAAGTTCTCAGGAAACTATGTGCAGGTACTGTGCACGTCAAGGTAGATTAGACCCAATCGTCATCTCTCAGGAGTGTACTGTAGAGATGAATAATATTGGATTGCATATCCTTTGCTACAATGTCAAATGCCAGAAGCCTATGACACAATTATCATCTGTCATAGAAACTGAGTATTATATAATCAAGCTATGTCATTGAGTGCATAGCCACTCCATGGTGCTCTTCCTCTATGAAAAATTACATTTGTCAATGTTCATTGCCAGTTTTTTCAAAAGACAGAAAATACTGACATGCTGAAACTAATCCAAATTCATTCTAGATATTATTTTATGTAGATTAGGAGGTGACAACGGTAGTCAAGAGGATATAAAATCAGATGTATCTGCATGGCCTGTTTTTTCATTTTTTATTTTTTATTTTTATTTTTATTTTTTTAGCTTTAACAGCTTAGCTACTTAGCTGTAACATTTGTACATCAGCTAAATAACATCTCAAAGGGAGCTACAGATAGAACCTTGAAGTCTACTGATTGTACATGTGCGAGTTTGTGCTTTCAAAAGATGGTTCTTAAAAAACTCCCTGCTGGAAACTATTGTGCATATTGTAAAAGGGCTATGGCTAAGTGCCAATTGAGCAGTACTGTGTACTTGCCATTTAAAAAGAAGATTTCATTCCACTTGATTATGTTAAATAGAAGTGCTGGAAATTTATACAGAATTACATCAAAATGGCACCATAGTTATATGTCTAAAGAGCTGCAATGATCCAATCCCATAACTAATGTCAATCCTTCTAGTAGAAAGTTTAATGTCAGCCCATCACAAAATGTAATGCATGACAAATATAGAAAACTTAGGAATGGTAAAGATGTAAGTATATATTGTAATAGATTCTAAATCCATGTTTGCACAGCAATTGACCTCCATATATGCATGTATATTCTACAATAACACAAATGGACATGTATTTGAATTTTCAAATATATAAAGTCAGGTCAAAGCCAATTTAAGTAGGCTCTATTGTATACTTTATACAGAATCAAATCTCCAAGCTCACTGCTATAAGGGATCTTTGTATATATATATTAAAAAAAAAATCAGTGTTCCTTTAATACACTCTTCTGAAATTTGATGTTTTCATGAGTTTTGTGGATTTCTTTCAAATCACAGAACACATGAGGTTTTGTAATATCTTAAGAAGTTGAGAAACTAATTACATTTTTGGTAGATATATGTTCTTGTTTAGTAGCTATAAAGTATACACATGTTTTTTTTATTGGATATTTTATTTACATTTCAGATGTTCTCTCCTTACCCCATTTCCCCCTTCCTCCCAGGAACTCCCTATCCCATTCCCCCTCCTCCTGCTTTTATGAGGGTGTATCCCCACCTACCCCCACACACACCTCACCTCCCCACCATCGAATTCCCAACACCCACGACATCCAGCCTTCATGGGACCAAGGATCTCTTCTCCCACCTATAACACCCTTGCATATATAGCTGGAGCCATGGGTCCCCCCTAAGTGTTCCCAGGCTGGTGGTTTAGACCCTGGGGACTCTGGTTGGTTGCTATTGTTGTTCTCATGGGGTCGCAAATCCTTTCAACTCCTTCAGTCTTCACTCTAACTCTTCTATTGGGAACCCCATTATCAGTTTGATGGTTAGCTGTGAGCATCTGCCTCTGAATATGTCAGACTCTTGCAGACCTCTAAGGAAACAGCTATGTCAGGCTCCTGTCAGCATGTACTTCCTGACATCCACATCAACGTCTACCTTTGGTGACTGCACATGGGATGGATACCCAGGTGGAATGGTCTGCAGACGGCCCCTCCTTCAGTTTCTGTCCTGCACTTTGTCTCCTTATTTGCTTCTTTGAGGATTTTGTTACTCCTTCTAAGAAGGAATGAAGCTCCCCCCACCCCCACTTGGTCTTCATTCTTCATGAGCTTTATGTGGTCTGTGAGTTGAATCTTGGGTATTTCAAGCTTCTGGGCTAAAATTCAATAATCAGTGAGTGAATACTGTATGTGTTCTTCTGTGATTGGGTTACTTCACTCAGAATGATATTTTCTAGTTCCATCCATTTACATAAGAATTTATCAAATTCATTGTTTTTAATAGCTGAGTAATATTCCATTGTGTAAATGTACCACAATTTTTGTATCCATTCCTCTGTTGAAGGGCATCTGGGTTCTTTCCAATTTCTGGCTATTATAAATAAAGCTGTTATGAACATAATGGAGCATATGTCCTTGTTTTATGTTAGAACATCTTCTGGGTATATGCCCAGGAGTGGTATAGCTGGGTCCTCAGGTAGTGATATGTCCAATTTTCTGAGGAACCTCCAGACTGTTTTCCAGAGTGGTTGCACCATAATGCAATCCCACCAACAATGGAGGAGTGTTCCTCTTTCTCCACATTCTCACCAGCATCTACTATCACCTGAGTTTTTGATCTTAGCCATTCTGACTGGTGTGAGGTGGAATCTCAGGGTTGTTTTGATTTGCATTTCCCTGATGAGTAAGGATGCTGAACATTTCTTTAGGAGCTTCTAGGCCATTCACATTTCCTCAGTTGAGAATTCTTTGTTTAGCTCAGTACCCCATTTTTAATAGGGTTATTTGGTTGTCTAGAGTCTAATTTCTTGAGTTCTTTGTATATATTGGCTATGAGTCCTCTATCGGATGTGGGATTGGTAAAGATCTTTCTGTAAGGTAAAGTATACACATCTTAAGTGGAAAAAGTTGTCTTGATTCTCAAAAAAAATTAAAAATGAATTTGATTAGGATTACTGGTTCTATGTATTTGTCTTTCTAAGAACCCATTAAATTAAAAATACCAGGAGGTTTTGAAAGTGAGAAAGAAGTGGAAAGAAAGGAATAGTGTGGGTCACGAGCATAGAGATGCGTGCAGGCTTCCCAGGAATGTAGGAGGAAAACAGAGTCTAGATTTCACAGTGACTTTCATTACATGTAACATATATTGCTCAGCTACTGTTACCCAGGGAAATGAGAACATTTTTGAAAAATGAGTCAGCCGGAAGGGAATGGAACCTGCAAAACCATCGCTCTTGTCTGTTCCTTACAGGTTATTAATACGAAGAGCCAGCTTCTGAGAACTATTTTAAAAACAAAACAAGAAAAAAAAAAGAATAGAGAAGGGATTCTTGGGTAAGTACAGGATATAAGAGAAAAATAAACACAATTTCACTTTGATTCTTAGTTATCACCATGAGGTGTTAGAAGGGACGAAAAAGTTATCTGTCTTTGCTCAAGAGACAATACTGCCAACATAATTCATCTTCATGGGAAACCCTCCTTTTGTTAACCTGTTTGTGAAAATCCTACTTCATCCTGGAGCACGTGTTGTGCCTTAGTAAAGAAAAAACATACTAATTCCTTATCTAAATAAACTTAAATAAAAAATATTAACTGTTAAAATTATATCATCCAAATGAACCAAGAGAAAAACATTAGCTATTATTTTCTAGAAGTAAGTGTATATTCTTAGATTATTCATAACTGCATGAATTACATATAAACAGAAAAAATTCTATTTATTATTTTTCTCAAATATAAATTATAGAAAACTAATAGAGGCATTTTTAGTATGCGAGACAAACTCTTAAATTCAATATAACATGCCATATTTCTTGAAAAATTTCAGAAAACTCCTTCATATATTATCCAAAATTTCTTGTTATTTTAAATGTGGTTCCCTTTATTTTTTATCATCAAAGAATTGTCTAAGTTTTAAATTTATATATTTTTGAAATGTTATAATTGACAGCCACATAAGAAAAATATAGTTGAAGTTATTGAGCATAAAGTGGCTTTAGTCTATATGTATATCTATATACTCCCAGCATGCCTGGAGTCCATAGAGAATATAATATGGCATTGTATACCATGAAAACTGAACTGCAGAAAGTTTTGAGTTGTAATGTGTATGCTAGAAATCAAACCTGGATCCTCTGGAAGAGAAGCAAGTGTCCTTTACCAAATGTGCCATTTCTCTAGTCCTTAAATATATGTCTTGTTTTGTTTTTATTATTTATTTATATTAATTATTTAAATCAAATCACAATTTTTACTTTTTCACACAGGGGTTATAAATACAGAAAGGCAGGACGTGGGGAAGGGGATGACACCAGAGCGTAGGTGTTCCTAAAATTCATTTGGAATAACAGATTGGGAAATATAGTTTTAATAGTAGATTTTCTGCAGTTTTATTTTGATCATAGCATGTGTGCAATTTTATATATTTTTATTGAAAATTCTAATAGACATTTTTTATGTGTGGGAAAGCATATGTGAAATTTTAATTTTGAATCATGGTATTTGGAGTGGTATTTACAATTAAAGAGTTCTCATAGATTTTACTTTTGAATCACAGTATTTGGAGTGGTATTTACAATAACAGAGTTCTCATAGATTTTACATGTACTTTTTTATCTTTTTGTTTTATTATAAGTACTGAATTATTCAAATGTATACATGTGAAGGTTGGATAGATTGATCAGCAAAGGTTTTGAGTTCAATTCTCAATAACCACATGGTAGCTTGCTACCACTATAACCGGATTTGATGCTTTCTTACTGCATGTAGGTGTACATGCAGATATAGGACTCATATATTAAAATAAAATAAGGAAAAAAAAATACAAAGTCCAATGTATGCAAGTGTTATAAATTAACTACTACTATATTTCAATTATAGTTTAATTTGTTCCATTTCAAATAAAATAAAAATCTTTCTTGAATTTGACAGGTATTGCAAGATAAAAAATATTTGCCTTAATTTTTTCATTGCTATGACAAATATTTGAAATAATTGCTTAAAAATATGTATTTCATAACCTGCCAATCTCATGGGACCAAAGAGCGCAATGAATGTCGCCTAACACAAAACTGTATATGAACTTAAAATATTAGTGTGTTTGTGTGTGTGTGTTTATGTTTGTGAGAGAGACAGAGACAGAAAGAGAGAACAGAGAGAGAAAGATTTCTTTTCTTTAATTTATTTTTATTGAGTATTTTCTTTATTTGCACTTCAAATGTTATTCCCTTTTCTGTTTTCCCCTCCAGAAAACCCTATCCTATCCCACCTCTCTCTGCTTCTACGAGGGTGCTCCCACATCCACTCACTTCTGCCTCCTCACCCTGGCATTCCCGTACACTAGGGCCCTTCACAGGACCAAGGGCCTCTCCTCCCATTGGCCCAACAAGGCTATCCTCTGCTACATATGAAGCTGGGGCTATGGGTCCCTCCATGTGTACTCTTTGGTTGGTGGTTTAGTCCCTAGGAGGTCTGAGGGAGTCTGGTTGGTTGATATTGTTGTTCTTCCTATGAAGTTGCAAACCTCTTCAGCTCCTTTAGTCCTTTCTCTAATTCCTCCACTGGGGACCCTGTGCCCTGTCCAGTGGTTGGCTGGGTGCATCTAACTCTGTATTTGTCAGGCTCTGGCAGAGACTCTCAGGAGACATCCATATCAGGTTCCTGTCAACAAGCACTTCTTGGTATCCACAATAGTTTCTGGGTTTAGTGACTATATATTGGGTGGATTCCTTGGTGAGGCAGTCTCTGGATGGCCTTTCCTTCAGTCTCTGCTCCATACTTTGTCTTCATATTTCCTCCCTTGAGTATTTTCTTCCCCTATCTAAGCAGGACTAACACATCCACACTTTGGTCTTCCTTCTTCTTGAACTTCATGTGGTCTATGAATTGTATCTTAGGTATTCCAAGCTTTTGGGCTAATATTCACTTATCAGTGAGTACATACCATGTGTGTTCTTTTGTGACTTGGTTACCTGACTCAGGATGATATTTTCTAGTTTCATCCATTTGCCGAAGAATTTCATGAATTCATTGTTTTTAATAGCTGAGTAATACTCCATTGTGTAAATGTACCACATTTTCTGTATCCATTCCTCTATTGAAGGACATCTGGGTTCTTTCCAGCTTCTGGCTATTATGAACAAGGTTGCTATGAACTCAGTGGAGCATGTGTCCTTGTTGGAGCATCTTTTGGGTATATGCCCACGAGTGGTATAGCTGTGTCCTCAGGTAGTACTATGTCCAGTTTTCTAAGAAACCACCAGATTGATTTCCAGGTGTCCTTGTACCAGAGTGTAATCCCACCAACAGTGGAGGAGTGTTCCTCTTTCTACACATCCTAGCTAGCATCTGCTGGCACCTGAGTTTTTGATCTTAGCCATTCTGACTAGTGTGAGGTGGAATCTCAGGGTTGTTTTGATTTGCATTTCCCTGATGACTAGAGATGTTGAACATTTCTTTTGGTGCTTCTCAGCCATTCGATATTCCTCAGTTGATAATTCTTTCTTTAGCTCTGTACCTCATTTTTAATAGGGTTGGTTGATTCTTTGGAGTCTAACTTCTTGAGTTATTTGTATATATTGGATCTTAGCCCTCTATTGGATGTAGGATTGATAACGATCTTTTCCCAATCTGTTGGTAGCTGTTTTGTCCTATTGACAGTGTCCTTTGCCTTACAGAAGCTTTGTGAAATCTCCCTCAACAGCCAGCATAATTGGGACCTCCACAGAGAGATTTCTTTGATGTAAGTTGATTGCATGACTTTTGAGTTAGTGCTTTATCATCATATCACAAGGATGGGTGTCCATGAAAGATGTAATTTGGCTCATAGTTTCATCTAGCTCACTTTTGAAACCTTGGGTGAAACAGAACACCATGATTGAAGAGCACAGTGGACAGAGTTACTCCTCTCATGGCATCTCAGAAACAAAGAGAAAGAGGGTGGATAAAAATAAGGTGTGGAGAAATGAATGTCTTTTTGCTACACACCCCCAAGGGTCTACTTTTTTCAACTAGGCCCCATCTCCTATCTCTTACCAACCTCAATAATGTCATCAAACCATATAGCCTCAGTGATGGACACTGATCTGGTAAGATAAGCTAAAATAAGCACTTCCACTAATTTTTTTTCACTCATGATAAATATAAAGCAAAGTAGGATAGCATCTTAAACCCATAGTAAGCTTATTGGGAGTCATGCTATATTTTGCAAAGTAAAAAGTATAAATATTATACAATAAAGATAAATAGTGTCATTTTAAATACTTTAAGATAAAGCAAGAATTGAAACCCCACTTTAAATGGTAGTCCTGGGATTTTAGGAAAATTGCTTTTAATGTTGATAAGTGGTTTCAAAGTCTGGAATGGATGGGTAACAAAAAAAAAAAAAAACCCACAGAAATAGGATATGTAGTAATTCAGAGATGGTAAAGTTTTGAGCTTGGATAATCTTAATAAATAATAAGACCAGAAAACAAATTGTAAAATAATCAAGAAATAGTATTCAGAGGCTTGAGACTGACTGAATGATACAGACTATATATCCTTTATTTAAAATACTTGGGATTTGTGTGTTTCAACTTTTTATTTCCCTATTTCAGAACACTTGCACACACATGATGAACTATTGTAGGAAGAAAACCCAATTACAACCCTGAAATTCATTCATGCTTAATATATGCTTTAGAGACCATATGACGGTAACTTTGTACATGGTTGTTAAGAGTTTTGTGCATGAAACAAGCATGAAGTTTGTTACATTGTACATTGAGCTATCAGACCTAGGGAGTTCAGATTTTCAGATTAGAAATGTTGAATAGTGTGAGAAAAAATCTATTTTGAACTCAGAGAGTTTCTTCTATAGTTTGAATATGAAATTGCCCTGATGCATCAAGTGTGGATCACATGCTTTCCAACTGGAGGCACTAATTTGGAATGCGGTGAAAGCTACAGGAGGTGGAACCTGACTATAGGAAGTAGGTCATTTGAGAAACACCTGTGAAGATGATTTCTCAGTCCCATTCTGTACTCTGTGATCTGTCTACTGTGAGAGGTAAAAGATTTTTTACACCAGTGATCTTGATGTCTCTTGCTCTTCCCAAGTGCTTGAGGCCAAACAACAATGTCCAACCTCTCTAAAATATGAGCTATTTCTACCTCCTCACTGTTTATGTTAGGTATTTTTGTCATTGTCACCAGAATCATAATCAAAACACTTCTAACTAGTTCAGAGTAGGTTGAATTTAAAAGGTATGCTATCAATAAGCATGGATGTCCTATAATCACTTGAATATATGCATTTATACAAATATATATGGATATCCAAAATTACATATAGGTAAAATCATCAAGAAGATAAATTAAACTTAGGCAAATGAGTAAGATGTCTTCAAGACAGTATGTTTACAGAAGAGGTCAGAAAGCATATTAGAGACAGAGGGACTCAGCAGTACCTAGCCATACTGGGAGCAATCCACCTACACCCTCAGGAAAAACATTCAACCAGTGAACCAAATCAAGGTACATATGGGAAGCACTGACGCAAGATTTCCTGTGGTCATTGAATACACAGTGGGAATGTGAAAGAATCCATTTGGGGAAGTGTCACCTGCAGTCAGTCAGGGAACACGCTGCCTTAGGGGTGTGTCCTGTATGTACACGGACACATTTGTGAAGGCCACTGTTTCCATGGAAAAGGGGAATGTCTTTGGCTTATTTTTTCTTTTGAATTATTTTAAAGTAATAAAATGAATTTGACTACAGTTGCTGAGTTGTTTTTTTTTTCAATCTTCTATATAGTTGATGTTTCTACTTTTTAAATATTTTTTCAAAGAAATGTCACAGAGCCAGAAAGATGGCACCACAGGTGAGCGTATTTGCCAACGGGCTTGATAACCTTTGTTTCATTTCATGTACTCATATGAGGAAAGGATAGAATCTCATAAGTTGCTCTCTGACCTCCATATATGCTAAACAAACAAATCAACCATCAACCAAGTAGTTTAAAGGTCTTGGGATCTACAAGTCTCTCTCCATTGAGTCCGTAATTTCAAAGATATTTTGATGATAGTACTAAGACATTTGACTTGTTTTATACTGGTGCCATTATGAATTTACTGTAGCATTTTTCAGATGCTGTATACCGTGCTGATGCTATTATTTCAAGGCCTTAAGGATATTTGTATTTGTATTTCTTTCGTGTGTCTAATTTTGATCTTTATTGATTGGTATTAACTTGTGGAACCTACACAGGACAAAGTCCTGCTAATTCCTCAGTGATGTTTTGTTGTTGTTGTTTTGTTTTTTTCTCTATTTTTTGTTGTTGTTGCTGTGGTAGTGGTTGTTGTGGTTGTTGTTTTTGTCTTGCCATGCTCTTCATTATTGGCCTTGTAGGGTTCACAGATGAATGAACAGACAGTAGCTCCAAAGGAGGCAATCCAGCCTGGTTCTGGACTTTTTGTCCGTTGGTCTTTGTTTTCTTGTTTACTTTATAATTGGTTTTTGTCCCTTTATAGTATCATCTTATTCTAAACACTTTTTATATATGATTTTATTTTAGAAAGGTTTTACAGTAACAGATTTCATCATAACTCTTTTGAAATGCCTTGAGTATTAGCTATCCCTCCTGTTATTTCTCATCTATACTGCCCTCTCAGCTCCCCACCTCACTTGACCACTTCAGTACCATTATTCCCCAGGGAACAAAAGAAACCATCAATCTTACCCATCTGTGAACTCTACCAGCTATAATGATGATCGAGCTGACAAATTATTCCCACTGGTGCGCTAGTGGCATGAACATCATGAACGGGAACAACTACAATCTAATTGGATTAATGTCCTACTGTCCTACACCACAAGGTGGAACCTAGCGCCATTACCAGACCAAAAAACTCTGGCTAGACAATTCAAAGTACAAAAGGAGAATATACAATTTTTTTTTGTCCTTATAGGTCATTTTTATCTATCTATGTATCTATGTAACTCTTTATGAATATATGTATCTATGCATCTATCTATCATCTATCTATCTATCTATCTATCTATCTATCTATCTATCTATCTATCTATCTATCATCTATCTATCTATCTACCACCTACCTACCTCCCTATTCTTCTCTCATATATTACATCCTGATCACAGCTCCCCTTCTCTCCACTACTCTCAGTCTCCACAACTTCTCTCTCTCCCAGATCCACTTCTCCTCCATTTCTCCTCAGAAAATAGCAAGCCTACCACAGATACCAACTGAGCATCGCATTATAAATTACAATAAGACTAGGGACATACCCTATCAAAGTCATATACGGCAATCCAGTAGAAGGAAAATACTTCCAAGAGCAGGCAAAAGAGTCAAAGAAAATTTTCACTCCTACTCTTAGGAGTTTCATAAGAACAATCAAGCTACACAACCATAATGTATAGGCAGAAGACCTACCGCAAACCCATACAGGGTAGGTGATTGTTGCTTCAGTCTATGTTACTCCCTGTGAGCCCTGCTTACTTGATTCTGTGGACCACGATCTCCTGGTGTCTTTTATACTTCTGATTCCTAGAATCCTTTCTCCCCTCTGAGGAGGTTCCTGAGCTTTGCCTCATATTTGATTAGAGGTCTATGCATCTTCTCTGGCAGCTGCCAGAGGAACCCTCTCTGATGACAACTAGACAAGACACCAATTTATGAATATAGCAGAATATCATTAGGAATTCTTTCATTGGTCTGTTTTTGTTTTCTTCGGTTTGGTGGTGGTGGTGGTAGTGGGGTTTTTTGTTTTGATTTGGTTTGTGTTTTTTGTGTGTTTTGCTTTTGTTTTTGCCAATTGTGTTTGGTTCTATCCTAGGTCTCTAGGTTATCCAACCTCTGGTTCCTGGTCATCCCGGTATTGTAAGGTCTGGGCTCCATTTCAATGTGTAGGTATTAAGTTGAACCAGTCACTTGTTGGCCACTACCACAAATTCAGTGCCACAGTTAACCCAGCACATCTTGAAGGCAGAACAAATTAAAGGTTACAGAATTTGTGGCTGGGGTGCTGTCCTAGTCTGACCACTAGAAGCCTTGACTGATTACAGAAGAAGGCCAGTTCAGGCTCTATATCTGCTATTGCTAGGAGTCTTCACTAAGTTCACTCTTGTCTTCTCTGTCAGTGCATTCAAGGCTATTTTCCACTTTCTCTTCTATTATGCTTAGTATGTCTGGTTTTATATTGAGGCCTTTGATTCACTTGGACTTGAGTTTTATGCAGGAAAATTTATGGATCTATTTGCATTTTTCTACATGCAGACCTTGAGTTAGACCAGCAACATTTATTGGAGATACTTTCTTTTTTTCATTGTACATTTCTGGCTTCTTTATAAACTATCAGGTGCCCATAGGTGTGCAGATTTATATCTGGGTCTTCCATTTGAGTTCATTTATTTACCTGTCTGTTCTATGACAATATCTTGACATTTTTACTCCTATAGCTCTATAGTACAGCTTGAAATCAAAGATTAGTGATACTTCCAAAAGTTATTTTATTTTACAGGATTGTTTTAACTATCTTGAGTTTTTTATTTTTCCATATAAAGTTGAGGTTTGTTCTTTCAAGGTATTTAAAGAATTGTGTTGGAATTTTGATGGAGATTGTATTGAATCAGTATTTTGTTTTTTGTGAGATAGCCATTTTTTACTAAATTAATCTTACCAACACATGAGCATGGAAAATCTTTTCATTTTCTGATATCTCCTTCAGTTTATTTCTTCAAATACTTGAATATTTTTCATACAGGACTTT
This sequence comes from Mastomys natalensis, assembly GCA_021653895.1. Taxonomy (NCBI): domain Eukaryota; kingdom Metazoa; phylum Chordata; class Mammalia; order Rodentia; family Muridae; genus Mastomys; species Mastomys natalensis. The sequence continues at coordinate 1,376,832 of JAJTUV010000425.1, read as the reverse complement.
CACTTGTTTTCAAAGAGTTATTCTATATATTTTATATTATTTGAGGATGTTGTGAATGGTGTTGTTTCCTTGATTTTTTTCTCAGTTCATTTACTATTTGTATATAGAAGGGCTACTGATTTTTTTTATTACTATTTAATCTTGTATTCAAATACGTAGCTAAGGGATTTTGTCAACTGTAGGAGTTTACTGGTAGAATTTTTGGAATTGTTTATGTATACTATCATATAATCTGAAAATAATGATACTTTGCTTTTCCCTTTCTAAGTTTTTATCCCCTTGATCTCCTTCAATTGTGCTATTGCACTAGCTAGAACTTTACATACTTTATTGAATAGATATGAAAAGAGTAGACTGCCTTATCTTGTTTCTGATTTTAGTGGAACTGCTTTGTGTTTCTTTCCATTTAGTTTGATATTAGCTATAGGCTTGCTGTAAATTGCCTTTGATATGTTTAGGTATGTCACTTGTATCTCTTATTTCTTCAAAACTTTTACCATGAAGGGGTGTTGAATTATGTCACAGGATTTTTCTGCATCTAATGAAGTAATCAAAATTTTTCTTTCAGTTTCTATATGTTAAACCATCCTTGAACTTCTGGAATGAAGCCTACGTGATCATGGTGGATGATCTTTTGATGTATTCTTGAACTCCTATAGAGTATCTTATTGAGTGATTTTGCATCTATGTTTATGAGGAATTTATCCTATAATTCTCTTTCTTTGATAAATCTTTGTGTGGTTTGGGCATCATGGTGACTGTAGCTGCATTAAATGAATTTGCCAATGTTCTTTCTAATTCTATTTTGTGGAATAATTTGAGGGGTTTTGGTATTAGCTTTCCTTTGAAAGCCTGATAGAATTCTGTGCTAAAACCATCTGGAATTGGGGTTTTTTGGGAGGTGGAAGACATTATATGACTGCTTTTATTTTCTTATGATAGGTCTATTTAAATTGCTTATCTCATCTTGATTTAACTTTGATAAGTCACATTTATCAAGAAGGTTGTCCATTTCATTTAGGTTTTTCAAAAGGTATAAGTTTTTAAAGCATGACCTAATGATTCATTGCATTTCCTTGGTGTCTGTGGTTATGTCCCCTTCTTTGATTCTTATTTTGTTAATTTAGATAGTATCTTTCTGCCGTTTAGTTAGTTTGGATAGGGTTTGTCTATCATGTTGATTTTCTCAAAGAATCAATTCTTTATTTTATTGATTCTTTGTGTTGTTCTTATTGTTTCTATTTTATTGATTTTATCACACAGTTTCATTATTTTTTCCGGCCATCTACTCTCTTGAGTGTGTTTGCTGCTTCTCCTCCTCCTCCTCCTCCTCCTCCTCCTCCTCCTCCTCCTCCTCCTCCTCCTCCTCCTCCTCCTTTTTCTAGTGCCTTCAGGTGTGCTGTTAATTTGCTAGGATGAGATCCCTCTGATTTCTATATGTTGACAATGCTGTGAACTTTCTTTTAGCACCACTTTCATTTGTGTCCTTTAAGTTTGAGTATATTATAAATTCATTTTTATTAAATTCTTGAAAGTCTTTAATTTCTTTATGTCAGTCCTTGACCCACATGTCATTCAGCAAACAGTTGTTCGATTTCCATGAGTTTGTAAGCTTCCTGTTGTTTCTGTTGTTGAAATCCAGCTTTAATCCATGGCAGCCTGACAGGATCGGGGGATTATTTCAATTTATGTATACCTCTCAGGACTTGCTTTGTGATTGAGTCTGTGATCAATTTTGGACAAAGTTCTAAGAGATGTTGAGAAGAAGATATATTCTTTTGTGTTTGGCTGAAATGTTCTGTAGATATCTCTTAGATCCATTTGCTTCATAATGTCTGTTATTACAATATTTTCCATTTTAATTCTTGTCTGATGACCTGTTTATTGGTGAGAATGTGGTATTGAAGTCTCCCACTATTGATATATGAAGGCTGATATGTGATTTAAGCTTCATTAATGTTTCTTTATAAATGTGGATGTTCTTAATTTTGCAGTATAGATGTTAAGGATTGAAATGCCATCGTGGTTAATTTTTCTTTGATGAGTATGAAGTGTCTTTCCATGTCTTTTGTTATTAATTTTTGTTTAAAGTCTATCTTGTTATATATCATAACAGCTACACCAGCTTACTTCTATGTCCATTTGCTCAGAAAGTCTTTTTTGAACCCCTTACTCTTTTTTTTTTTTTTTTTTTTAGTATAGAATAAAGTTTATTCAGGGCATGGGGAAGGGAGTTGAGAGAAAGGCAGAGAGATTGAGAGAAAGAGAGAGAGAGAGAGAGAGAGAGAGAGAGAGAGAGAGAGAGAGAGAGAGAGAGATGGAGTAGAGGTAGAGGCTGGCCATGAGCAGGTGAAGGGGGGAAGGAGTATGGGGAGGGGGGAAGGATCAGGAGCAAGAGGAGAGAGCAAGCGCCCAATCCTTTACTCTTTAGTAATATCTATCTTTTTTTTCTTTATTTTTTTTATTGGAAATTTTATTTACATTTCAGATGTTCTCTCCTTACCCCATTTCCCCCCCTCCCTCCCAGGAACTCACTATCCCTTCCCCTCTCCTCCTGCCTCCACGTTGGTGTAGCCCCACCCACGCTCCCCCCATACCTCACCTCCCCACCCTGGAATATCCCCCCCCCCACGACGTCCAGCCTTCATGGGACCAAGGAGCTCTTCTCCCACTTATATATAGCTCCCTTGCATATATAGCTGGAGCCATGGGTCCCTCCCTAAGCGCTCCCAGGCTGGTGGTTTAGACCCTGGGGGCTCTGGTTGGTTGGTATTGTTGCTTTCCTCATGGTGTCGCGAATCCTCTCAACTCCTTCAACCTTCACTCTATCTTCTCCATTGGGAACCCCATGATCAGTTTAATGGTTAGCTGTGAGCATCTGCCTCTGAGTATGTCAGACTCTTGCAGACTTCTAAGGAGACAGCTATATCAGGCTCCTGTCAGCATGTACATCCTGATATCCCCATCAACCTCTACCTTTGGTCCTAGGTATATATCCAGAAGATGCTCTAACACATAACAAGGACATATGCTCCACTATGTTCATAGCAGCTTTATTTATAATAGCCAGAAACTGGAAAGAACCCAGATGCCCTTCAACAGAGGAATGGATACAAAAAATCTGGTACATTTATACAATGGAATATTACTCAGCTATTAAAAACAATGAATTTGATAAATTCTTACATAAATGGATGGAACTAGAAAATATCATCCTGAGTGAAGTAACCCAATCACAAAAGAACATACATGGTATTCACTCACTGATTATTGGATTTTAGCCCAGAAGCTTGAAATACCCAAGATTCAACTCACAGACCACATAAAGCTCATGAAGAATGATGACCAAGTAGGGGGGGGGGCTTCAGTCCTTCTTAGAAGGAGTAACAAAATACTCAAGGGAGCAAATATGGAGACACAGTGCAGGACAGAAACTGAAGTAATATCTATCTTTGATGTTGAGTTTTGTTCTTTGTATACAACAGAAAAATGTATCCAGTTTTTATATCCATTCTGCTAATCTTTGTCTTTTTATTAGGGAATTGAGTCCATTGAAACTGAGAGTTATTAATGACCAGTGATTGTTAATACCTATTGTGTTGTTGTGTTAGTGGAGATGGTGATGGGGCGGTTTGTTTGTTTGCATGACGGGGGCGGGGGAGGGAGAGCTTCCTTTCCTTTGATTTTGCAGGTATGAGTTTTCATAAATGTAGCTAACCTCCTTAGAAGTTTCCTGTTTTCATGCCTTTTGAGTTATAACATGATCTGGAAATCTGATAAAAACCATTTCTTTTTCTACTTAAAATATCATGGACTAAATTGTGTTACCTAAAATTCATATATTAAGTATTTAACTCCCAGTACTTCTGAACCTAAGTATAGTTTTGCTCAGGCTTATGAAGAAGTAGCTAAAGAAATGTGATGATGATAAAATTAGTTTTGTTTTAATATATTGGTGCCCTTATGAGACAAGTCTTTATGACACAGATGTGTATAAAGAGACCAGGCAGAAGCCATCTGCAAACTAAATGAAAATGGCAACCTGTAAACTAAGAAAAACATCTAGAAAAGCAACGAACTGACAACCCTGTGGTATTACACTCATCTGTGGTATTTTGTATGAAATTCCAAACAAATTGATGCTCATATTTGTTATTAATCTTTATATAAGTATTTAAGCAGTATTTCTCAGAAAGATCACAGAATCTTGTCACATTGTGCTTTATCACTTTGTACTATGAATCATTGTAGCTATAGACTATTAGTCCATTATATTTAAAGGAAAGAAATTGATAATGAAATAATTTATGAAAATAATAAGCGGCAGCACAATTTATCAGAGATCTTTTTTATTTATTTACATGCCAGTCTTTGCCCCTCCCTCTCCAGCCTCCTCAAAATGCACTTTCTTCTGTGAGTCACTAAGATGGGGTAGTGACATGTTTCTGCTTTATAAAGTACACTCAGCCCTTTCTTTTGGATTAGGAAACCAATAGATATTTTTAAACTAGCTTAAGTTAGTTTTAAAATCAGTTTAAATGTTTGTTGCAGAATAGAATCTTTCAATCTTTAAGCCTGGAACCTCCAGTCCCCCAGCCAAAAGGCATTTGCCTCCTGCTTGTCTCTATGGCCAATTTAGGTGGAAGATTTTTCTTATTGTCCTAATAGGTCTAATCCATTCCTCAAAAATCCTAATTGGCAATGAATGCAATTTCATTCCTTTCTATTTCACATTTTGAATATTCTCTCTCATCTTTTTATCTCTTTGTCTTTACGCTCTGTATTCTGGGTAAGATTTTCAAGATTTCCTTAATCATTGCCTTAATTTTATGTAGTGTCGATTTTGCTCTCTTTGTTAAGAAAGCTGATAGGAATGCAAATATTTTATTTCAGCTTCCTTACAATGGTTCCGCGTTTCATCCTGTTCTCTTTTACGTCTGCCTGCTATTCATTGAGCATGCCTTTCATCTAAGATGATTTTGTCTTATTTAATGTTTCATCTCTTCCTTCATGGGCCTCCTTTTAATAATAAGTACAAGATTTGTCTCTCTAGAACACTTCTGCTGGCTGCACATCCTTCAAATGTTTATTTTCATTTCACTTCAATTCATTATTTTTCCACTTACCATATGATGCAGAGTCTTTCCATGGCATTCCTGGTGAGTATGTAAAAATGTCTTTCAGAATAGGCATATATCAGTATTATGAGAGTGGACATTTGTGTGTCTCATACTCTCTTTAAGATGACTAGTTGAGTTGCTTTGTCAGTTTTCAGAGAGAATGCTGGTTGTCCTCACTGATTCTTCAAGTACTACTCATGTTGACTTTACATTATTAAGTCAGGAGGTTGATCATTTGCCCTCGTATACTTATAGTATTCAGTTTTTGATCATTTGACATTGATAACTGGTAATTACTGAGTAAACGCTTTGCCTCAGGTACCATTCTAAGTACCTTAAATGATTTCACATATTCAAACCTTTAAAAGTATATGGGAACACTATGGTACAGGGAAATAAAGTAACTTGCCCAAAGCCATGTGATTGACTTAGGTACTAAACCTAGGCCCTTGAACATTCTGTAATATAGTCTCTCCTGTGTGCTAAATATTATGGGAGAGGCTTCCTTCATCCACAGCCTGATGCTCTCATCAAACAGATTTCTAATAATCGACTTGGTTATTTCAAAGAGTTTGGTGGTCTCTCTGCTGCTGGGAAATACAACTTCTGAGAGTATTACCTGTAAATATGTTTCTTCCTACAAGTCTCCCTAATAAATGACTACAGTAGTACAAGAGCTAAATGCCTAGTCCAAAAGCAATTCTACAGTGACCAGGCTTTTTTGTGTTTAGCTCTGTGAGGTTCCTCAAAACCACCTCCAAACAGATATTTTTAAAAGCTGATTGGAATGAGATACTAGTGTGTAATTGTTCTGTCCTGCTCAGAAAGTAGCTTTCGCATAGTAAAGAGATGTGCAAAATCTTCTCTGTTAAGACATCAAGTTTTTGACACAAACACACAGTGGGATTGGATGGAAATGTCCCTCTTTGTTCCTGCCTGGCCCTTATAATCTGCCTTAGGGCTCCTTTACTTTGGTCATGGAAATTCCTCCTGGGGTCACACAGACTGTAAAGAATATGGCTAGGTACCTGCACTATAGAAACGGTGCTGGGTTTGTGCATTTGCATAAACATATGAAAAGGAAAGTGTGATCATATATTTTATACGAATTGGAGAGCTACATTCTTTTGGCCCCACAGTTTGGAGGGTCAAGAACCAGAATCACGAAGGGAAATATGCCAAGGTTAGAATATAAATTAGGCAAAATCAAAATTGATCGAGTAAATAAAACATTTAAATCTAGAGCTTTAAATGGTTCAAAAGAAATTGAGTAAAAAAAGAAACACTAGACATGCTAGCAAGCTAAAACAAGCCACTGGATTTGAGAAAGAAGATCTACTGAATTTGTCATTTACTGAAAATATAATGCTTTCCCTCCTATCTTTGGCTGCTTTCATGACTAGCAAGGAGTTTCCAAAGCCAAATGGTCTTAACTAATCTATTATCGGTATTAATCGTCAGGGCAAAAATTAATGTAAATGCCATCATAATGTTCCTGCTCTCAAGTGCTAAGGACTAGTCCTCGGGAACATCCTAGGAAGAAGCCTCTGTCAGATGGACAAAGTTGCCTATGTTTGGCTGACTTTTGGACTTTTACTAAATAAGATTAGGTTATCATTGAGATGCTATTACATATTTTATGAAATGTTCAAATGTTCTATTGTGCATGAGTGAGAAAATAAACAGACAAGAGTAGATTTTGGGACCTTGAGCAGCAATGACACATGATAATATCTGGGCATTTAAATAATGGGAGTTGGGGGACTCCTTGCCCCCTCCTCGCTCTCTTTGCTTATTTGCCTTCTTTATCTTGTTCTGTCCTCTTGTTTCTTTGTCCTCTCTCCATTCCACTTCCTGCTCTCTCTCCACCTGCTCATGGCTGGCCTCTCTCTCTCTCTCTCTCCCTCTCTCTCTCCTTTCTCTCTCTTTCTCCCTCTCTCCTTTCTTCGTCTCTACTACCCTCTCAACTCCCCTCCCCATGCCCTGAATAAACTCTATTCTATAATAAATAATAATGGGAATTGTAGTCTGTGAGAAATTTAGAAGAGGGTCCAGCTAAGCAGAGCTTATATCACCAAAAAGTGTGAAATAAGAAGTGTGCCTGGCTATTGCTAAACCTGCTGGATTCCTATTCAGTCATTGAGTAGGGTTACTTCCATTCAATACACACAGTTTTAAAACAGCATCTGTTTTTCTTTAAATATGTCAAATATCTATTATAGTATTGGTGATAATTTTACTTGTATCACCAAATTCATACTAGTTTCAAGATACGTCTTGAGTGTACATTTCTTCAAAGTAACAACCACATGTATAATAAATATCCTGTAATTGACAAATGCAAATTTTAATACTATATATCAAATGGGAAAGGTATATTACAATGGATTTAAGGATCTCTAAACTTTACCAATAAAAGTACCTCGTTTCTATGAAATTACATAGTGCATTTTATTTTTCATTTGAAATTAAATAGAGTTAAATATTCTAGGTATAATCAAGCTTTGAAGATCATTGCAGATTTTTGTAATTTTACTAAATTTACCTTTAGAATTTTTGTTTCAAAAATAATTTAGCACATAACTTCTTACTCCAGAGAGCTAAAGAATATGATTCAGTAGCACTGTCAGTGTTGGGGACTGAAGATATGTCTGAACACTTAAGAGTACAGGTCGCTTTTGCAGATGAGGTGACCTAATTTCACTTCTTAGTGCCCAGAGAGTTCATAATTTCTTTATTATTATTATTATTATTATTATTATTATTGTTATTATTATTTTAACAATCCAGCTATTTCCCCATTCAGGTCCCTCCCACACAGTTCCGCATCCCATTCCTCCTTCCTTCTGTCTCCAAGAGGATGCTCCCCAACTACCAGGCCTCTCTCCTCCCTGGGGCCTAAAGTCTCTTGAAAATTAGGCCCATCTTCTCCCACTGAGGCCAGACTAGACAGTCCTCTGCTATATATTTGTCCAGCTTCTAGGACCTGTATACTGCCTGGTTGGTGGCTCAGTGTCTGTGAGCTCCCAGGTTAGTTGAAACTACTGGTCTTCCTATGGGGTTGCCCTCCTTTTCAGTTTCTTCCATTATTCTCCTAATTCAAGCATAGTCCCCAATTTCAGTCCAGTGATTGGGTGTATCTATGTCTGTCTCACTCAGCTGCTGGCAGGGCCTCTCAAAAGACAGCCATACTAGGCTCCTGTCTTCAAGCACATCACAGTATCAGTAATAGTATCAGGCCTTGGTGTCTCCCCATGAAATGGATCCCCATTCAGTCAGGTCACTGTACCACCTTTCCCTCACTCTCTTCTCCATTTTTTGTCCCTGAAATTTTTTAGACAGAAACACTTCTGGGTCAGAAATTTTGACTATGGGTTTATAGTAACCCCATCCTTTTTCTTGAAGTCCTGTCTATCTACTGGAGTTGGACTCTTTGAGTTCTCTTCACACACTGTTGGGCATTTCATCTAAAGTCACTCTGAGTCCAGAGGATCTCTCATCTCCTAACTCTCTGGTACTTACTAAAGGGTTTCCCATGTCCCACTTTCTGAGGCTGCATATTTCCATTCATCCTGCTGTCCCTCTGGTCTTCTCTCTTGCTCCACACCAATACCTAATCCTGTTCTCCTTCCCCCCATCACACCCTGATCCCTCCTTCCCTGTTTATTTTCTTTCCCCTACTAAATGGGATTGAAGCATCCTCATTTGGCCTTTCTGCTTGTTAAACTTCTTAAGTTCTGTGTGTTGTATCCTAGGTATTCTGTACACTTTTGCTAATATTCACTTATTAGTGATTACATACCATGTATGTCTTTTGGGGTCTGGGTTACCTCACTCAGGATGATATTTTCTACTTCTATTCATTGCCTGCAAAACTCACAATGTTCTCATTCTTAATAACTGAATAGTATTACATTGTATAAATGAACCACATTTTCTATATCCAAACTTCCATTGTGAAATATTTGCATTGTTTCCAGCTTCTGGCTATTACAAATAAGGCCTCTATGAACATCGTGGAGCATGTGTCCCTCTGGTATGGTGGGCATATTTTGGGTATATGCCCAAGAGTGGTATAGCTGGGTCTTCAGGTAGGCCTATTTTCACGTTTCTGAGGAGCTTCTAGATTGATTTCCAGAGTGATTGTACCAGTTTGCAATTCCACCACCAATGTAGGAGTGTTCTTCTTTCTCTACATCCTCACCAGCATGTACTGTCACCTGAGTTTTTCATCATAACCATTCTGATTGGTGTAAGGTGGAATCTTAGGGTTGATTTAATTTGCATTTTCCTGATGATGAAGGACTTTGAACATTTCTTTAGGTGCTTTTCAGCTATTCAAGATGCTTTCCTTGTGAATTCTTTGTTTAGCTCTCTACCCCATTTTAATTAGGTTATTTGTTTTTTTGGAAGTTGACTTCTTTATTTATTTTGGATTTTAGCACTCTATCAGATCTAGTGTTAGTGAAGATTTTTTTTCCCAGTCTGGAGGTTGCTGATTTGTCCTGTTGATGATGTCTTTTGCCTTACAGAAGCTTTTCAGTTTCATGAGGTTCCATTTATCAATTGTTGATCTTAGAACATGAGCCATTAAAGTTCTGTTTTCCCCTGTGCCAATGAGTTTGAGGCTCTTTCCCACTTTTTCTTCTGTTAGATTCAGTGTATCTTGTTTTTGTTGAAGTCCTTGATTCACTTGGATTTGAGCTTTGTGAAAGGTAATAAATATGGATCTATTTTTATTTTTCTACATACAGACTACCAGTCAGACCAGCACCATTTATTGAAGATGATATCTTTTTTTCCATTGTTTTGGCCTCTTTGCCAAAGATCAAATGTCCATAAATGTGTGGGCTTATTTCTGGGTCTTTAAATTTATTCCATTGATCAATGAGTCTGCCTCTGTTACCAATACCATGCAATTTTTTATCACTATTGCTCTGTAGTATAGCTTAAGGTCAGGGATGGTGATTCCCCCAGAAGTTCTTTGATTGTTAAGAATTGTTTTCACTATTCTGGATTTTTTGCTTTTCCAGATGAATTTGAGGGTTGAGCTTTCCATGTCTTTGAAGATTTGTATTGGATTCTTGGGGACTGCATTGAATCTGTAGATTGCTTTTGGTAGGGTGGCCATTTATACTATCTTAATCCTACCAATCCATGAGTATGGGAGATCTTTTCTTCTTTCTCCTTCTGAGGTCTTTTTTGCTTTCTTTTTTAAAGGATTTGAAGTTCTTGTGGTACAGATCTTTCACCTGCTTGGTAAAGAGTTGCACCTAGTTATTTTATACTATTTGTGGCTATTGTGAAGGGTGTTGTTTCCCTAATTTTTTTCTCAGCCTCTTTATTAGTGATATAAAGAAAGGCTATTGATTTGCTTGAGTTATATCCAGCCACTTTGCTGAATTTATTTATCAGTTGTAGAAGTTCTGTAGTAGAATTTTTGCAAATAGTGACACCTTGATTTCTTTTCCAATTTGTATTCCCTTGGTCTCATTTTGTTGTCTTAATGCTCTAGCTAGAATTTTGAATACTATATTGAATATATAGGGAGAGTAGGTAGCCTTGTCTTTTCCCCGATTTTGGTAGGATTGCTTCAAGAATCTCTCTATTTAATTTGATATTGACTTTTGGTTTACTGTATATTGCTCTTTATTATGTTTAGGTAAGAGCCTTGAATTCTTGATCTTTCCAATACTTTTAACATGTAGTGGTGTTGTATTTGGTCAAATGCCTTTTCAACATTTAATGAGATTATCATGTGTTTTTTTTTTTCCTTTGAGTTTGTTTATATTACATTAATGGATTTTCATATTTTGAACCCTGCACCCCTGGGCTGAAGCCTACTTGATTGTGGACAGTGATGGTTTTCATGTGTTCTTGGACTAAGTTTGGGAGAATGTTGTTGAATATTTTTGCATATTTATTCATAAATGAAATCGGTGTAAAGTTCTCTTTCTTTCTTGGGTCTTTGTGTGTTTTAGGTATCAGAGTAACTGTGGCTTTATAGAATGAAATAGGTAGTGTTCCTTCTGTTTCTATTTTATGGAATAGTTTGAGGAATGTTTGGATGAGCACTTCTTTGAAGGTCTGGTAGAATTCTGAACTAAGGCCATCTGACCCTTGGCTTTTTTTTTTTTTTTTTTTTTTTTTTTTTTTTTTTTGGATGGGATACTTTTAATGACTTCTTTTAAATCTTTAGGGGATATAGAACTGTTTAGATAGTTTACCTGCTCTTGATTTAACTTTGGTATATGGTATCTGTCTAAAAATTCATCCATTTTATCTAGACTTTCCAGTTTTGTTGAGTAAAGGTTTTTGTAGTAAGATCTGATTTTTTTTTTTAATTTCTTCAGTTTCTGTTTTTATGTCTCCCTTCTAATTTCTGATTTTGTTAATTTGGATACTGTCTCTGTGTCCTTTAGTCAAGTTGTCTAAGGGTTTTTCTATCTTGTTAATTTTCTCAAAGAACCAGCTCTGAGTTTTGTTGATTCTTTGTATAGTAGTCCTTGTTTCTAATTGGTTGATTTCAGCTCTTTAGTTTTATTATTTACTGCCTTCTACTCTTCTTGGGTATGTTTGCTTCTTTCTGTTCTAGAGCTTTCATATGTGCTGTTAAGTTGCTAATGTATGTTCTCTCCAATTTCATTATAAAGGTACTCAGTACTATGAATTTTCCTCTTAGCATTGCTTTCATTATATCCCATAAGTTTGGGTATTCTATGCCTTTATTTTCATTAAATCCTAAAATGTCTTTAATTTCTTTCTTTATTTCCTCCCTGACCAAGTTATCATTGAGTAGAGAATTATGTAGCTCCCATGAGTATGTGGGCTTTCTGTTGTTTTGTTGTTACTAACGACAAGCCTTAGTCTGTGGTGATCTGATAAAATGCATGACATTATTTCATTCTTCTTGTATTTGTTGAGGCTTGTTTTGTGTCCTATTATATGGTCAGTTTTGGAGAAGGTACCATGAGATGCTGAGAAGAAGGCATATTCCTTTAATTTGGGGTAAAATGTTCTATAGATATCCATTAAATTCATTTATTTCATAACTTCTGTTAATTTCACTGTGTTTCTGTTTAGTTTCTGTTTCTAAGACCTGTCCGTTGGTGAGAGTGGAGTACTGAAGTCTCCCACTATTATTTTGTGAGAGTCAATGTGTGTTTTAATCTTTAGTAAAGTTTCCTTTAAGAATGTGGTTGCCCTTGAATTTGGGGCATAGATGTTCAGAATTGAGACCTCATCTTGGTGGATGTTTCATTTGATGAATATGAAGTGTCCTTCCCCATCTCACTTGATAACTTTTGTTTGAAAGTCTATTTTATTAGACATCAGAATGGCAATTCCTGCTTCTTTATTGGGAGTATTTGCTTGGAAACTTTTTTCCATTCTTCAACTCTGCAGTAGTGTCTGTCTTTGTCATTGGAATATGTTTCTTGTATGCAGCAAAATGCTAGATCCTGCTTGTGTATCTAATCTGTTAGTTTATGTCTTTTTATTGGACAATTGAGTCCATTGATGTTGAGAGATATTAAAGACAGATGATTATTAGATCCTGGTATGTTTGTTCTTGGTGGTAGTATTATGTATATATGATTCTCTCCTTTTGGGTTTGTTCTGAGATAATTAATTTCTTGTTTTTTCTTTGGTATAGATACTCTCCTTGTATTGGAGTTTTCCTCCTATGGGGCCAAATTAGAAGATATATTGTTTAAACTTGGTTTTGTCATGGAATATTTTGTTTTCTCCATCTATGATAATTGAGAGTTTTGCTGGGTAAAGTTGCCTGGGCTGGCATTTGTGTTCTCTTGGTGTCTATTTGTATGACTTCTGTCCAGGATCTTCTGGCTTTCAGAGTGTCTATTGAGAAGTCTAGAATAATTCTGATAGGTCTGCCTTTGTATGTTACTTGGCCATTTTCCCTTATAGCTTTTAATATTCTTTATTTGTTCTGTGCATTTAGTGCTTTGATTATTATGCAATGGGAGGATTTTCTTTTCTGGTTTAATCTATTTGGAATTCTGTAGACTTCTTCTACTTTTATGACTATCTCTTTCTTTAGGTTAGGGATGTTTTCTTCTATGATTTTACTGAAAATATTTTCTGGCTCTCTGAGCTGGGAATCTTCACTTGCTTCTATTCCTATTATTTTTAGGTTTGGGGCTTTCATTGTGTCCTAGATTTCCTGGATTTTTTGGGTTAGCAATATTTTATGCTTTGTATTTTCTTTGACCATTGTGTCAATATCTTCTATGTTTGAGATTACTCTTCTATCTCTTGTATTCTATTGATTATGTTTACATCTGTAGCTCCTGACATTATTCCTAGGTTTTCCATTTCCAGCGTTGTGTTTATTTGTTTTGTTTTGTTTTTTATTGTTTCTCCTTCCATTTTAGGTCTTGGACTACTTTGTTCAATTCCTTCACCTATTTGATTGTGTTTTCTTGTATTTATTTGATAGATTTATTTGCTTTGTCTTTAAGGGATTCTACCTATGTAACTGTGTTTTCATGTATCTCTTTAAGTTAGTTATTTATATCCTCTTTAAAGGTCTTTATTGTCTTCATGAAATGGGATTTTAGGTCAGCATCATGCTTTCCAGGTGTGTTGGAGTATCCAGAGTTTGCTGTGGTGGGAGAACTGGATTCTGATGATGTCAAAGTATATTGGCTTTTATTGGTTATGATCTTTCTCTTGCCTCTTGACATCTGTTTATCTCTGATATTAACTGGCCTGGATGTGTCTGTCTGGAGCTTGCCTCCTATGTCCCTGAGTTACAGAAGATCTGGAAGATATGTGGCCCTGGCTACAGCAGATCTCCTCGGAGACCTATAGACTGTGTGGTGTGGAGGGAGAGGGGCAGACATGCTGATCGGCCCTGGCACAGGTGTCAACCCAAAGGGAGATGATATTAGTGGGTAGGGGAATTCATAGATTTTTATAACAAAAGCTACAAGAGATCTTATGCCCCATTATGGACTCTTCAAGCACACACATGTACATGTGCACAAGCCCACATGAATGCTCAGAAACATTCACACAAATACACATGCACATAGTTCAAAGAAAATAAATATTTAAAAGTAATATATTAGAATTTATATGCAAAATGGTAAAAATATGTAGAAGAATTTGGAGTTCTAACATTCTTCTATTGTCAAAGTAAACTTAAAGTAAAACTCTGCAAATAATGGTATGTATCTACAAGCCACTAAAAGCAATTAGTGTTTAATATGTATGCATGTATGGAATTTCATGTGAATATAAAAATATTCATGATGATTTATATATATTAAAATTTAATTTTTAGAGTAATTCATTTTTAATTTTGCTTTAAATTCTATGTTGAATTTTGTTGAAATATGTCTTTAAAATTATTCATTTTATAAAGACATTCTATTTAAGACTGAGTGCAACAAAACCTATTCCCATCTCTATATTATCAAGTTATGTTCTCCATGTTATCATCTATTGCATGAAGAAAATTCTCTGATGAAATTTCTGTCCTAATATACATGTAGATATATACACATACACATACATGTATAATTGTAGGCAGCCGTGTTTATGACCAGCACCTGACAATGTAAGCAGCTGGCTTCCAGAGTGGCCAGCTCAGAAACTGGTAAACAAGTCCTTTGAGCATGCGTCGGCCTCGTGCCCCTTCGGAGCGGGCTTATGCTAATAAGGTATTGGCAGCTTAACCTATCCTGGGAGGACACATCACCCAGCCCGCCTAGGGCAGTTATATAAGCAGCTCCTTTCTGCTGCTTGGGGTCCAGGCCCTTCCCTTCCCTTCCTGGTCCAGGTCCCCGTCCAGTTCCCCATCCATATGTCAAAAGTCGTTCCTGGAATAAAGCCGACTGAGAAGGATCCTACCGTGTCGCGTCTTACTTGCCGGCCAAGGCGGACGCGACATATAATGCATATATATTCATATATCCATATGTCATTTGGATTTATTGTATTTTTCCATTTCTTTAGCAGCATAAATTAAGTTTTGTCCTACTGTTCATAAACTGTCTAGTCTAGTCTAAAGTTCTTGGCCACTTTATCAGTGTCAAGTATGCATTCTATATCGTGAACAGGGCTTTAAAACCAACTAAAAATGGTTGCTTGCTTCCTTAACATTTGTACCACTATTGCACCAATATATCTTGCAAGTAGGTTATAAACCCTTCCCACCCAGGACTCAGGGACTTAGGCAGAAGAGGAGGCAGAAACATCCTAGGAGCCCAAAGTTTTTATGACTGCCCCCGCCCCCACAAAAAAATGTCAACAAGACACAAAAAGACTTATATGCGTGTGAATTTAGAGCCTGTGACAGCAAGCCCAAGACCTACTTGGGCTTGTACCTACTTGGGTTCAAAGTACATGAAATTCAGGTAAGGAGACAGACAGTGAGACATAAAGTTCTACATGGAGTCAAGAAGTTATTTGCAGTTGATACTTGTTTGTAAAAGGAATATAGGTTTTCTCCAGGGTAGTATCACTAGTTATACTAACCCCACTCCATCACAAGTTCCATGCCTAAAAGTGGTTGGCTAACAAAAACTGATTTCATGTTTGTTTGTATGCTTTTTTTTTCTTTTCAGTATTTTTTGTTTTTTGTTTGTTTTAGGGGTAGATTTGTTTTGGTTTTGTTTTGAGAGAGAGAAAATATGAAAGCGAGTGGGTAGGAAGAGGGGTATGGAAGATCTGATAAGAGTTTGTAAGGAGGAAAAAAGATGTGATCCAAATATATTGTATGAAAAAAATTAAATAAAAATAATTAAAAGATCATTTTAGTATCCATTTTTGTCAAATAACAAATCTTTTATCACCTAATAATAGAAGATAGGAAGCCTTTTTAAGCACATAAAAGATGACATTTTGATGGAATTCAGTTGAGTAATAATTTTATCAAATAATATATTTCTCTTAAAAATACTATTAAATAAAATATCACACAAATTGGACAGAATAGAAAGAAAAATGTCATCTTAAATCATCTGTCCCACCTTGTAGGGAACAGTGTATAATTCTACAATTATATAAATGTGTTGATATACTTGAAATATGTGAAATATGGAAAGAGTAAATTTATCAATACATTATGACAATTATTTTATGACAGATATTCATGCAATTTCTATGGATCCAAAAGGTACCTGTATAAATAATGTTAAATGCTGAAGCAGGGAATTTGCAAAAGAAAAACTAGAAATAATACCACTAAAATAATTATATTCTTCACAGCAATTCCCTTGAGAAACCTTATTCATAGCAATCAGTAATTTTCAACTGAGTTGTACATGTATCTTCCAATGACACTGCCACTATTTGAAACAAGCTTGGAAGATATCTTTGTTTTGTAAGAGTCATTCCAAAGACTTGAAGAAAAGTTGGTCTCATTTTAAGCACAATACACAATACTCACCATGAACAAACTTTTGCCAGGATTGAGGCTGTTAACATAAAACTGAATGGGTTCAGATCAGATCCAGTAGATATATTGATATGCCATTTTGTACAGTGGTTTTGAAATAGTGTGCCAACCTTCCAAAAATAGTTTTGTAAAGAAGGATAAAATTACTGTTTTCACTGTATACTGATATTCTTGCATCAAAGATTCCAAACACTATTTAACACTATATATATATATATATATATATATATTATATATATATATATACTTGTCTGAATACTATATTTAGATATCAATAAAATAATTTATTAGCACAAATTTGACTATGAAATATAAAAAAACAAATATCATTTGAAGACTAAAATACTAAGAAATGCTTAAGAGAATTGAAAGGTTAGTTACTATGAATTGATATTCAATGTGCATTTATCAAACACTGTACCCCGTAAAAAATATATTATATATATAAGTTTCTTCTGTCAATATAAAGAAAAGTGTTAGAAATAAATTTCACTGGAAATGATAGCGTTAATTGTATAATATAAAATTCTGAATTGAAAAATGAGTTTATATAGCTGGAAGAACTGAAAGTGGTCTTTTAACAAAATGTCACTGGCAGATAATAAAGGAACAAAGAAAATTTAGCATCTTGTCTCTTCCATTTTAGAGACTAGACTATTCAGACAGAGGAATCAAGTAATTTGCAGAGTCAAGAGTCTCCAAGAGGTGAAAATTATCAAAAAAAAAAAAAGCATGATCCACTTGGACCATAAGAATTACACCCAATTCACTTTAGAGACTTTTAAAATACAAATGTAAGAACAGTGTTTCAGAGCTTATATACAATGAGTTATCCAAAGATACAGATGTTCTTGATGCTTGGAATATTTTAGTATATTTAACAAGT
This sequence comes from Mastomys natalensis, assembly GCA_021653895.1. Classification (NCBI taxonomy): domain Eukaryota; kingdom Metazoa; phylum Chordata; class Mammalia; order Rodentia; family Muridae; genus Mastomys; species Mastomys natalensis. Next base: position 1,359,398 of record JAJTUV010000425.1, on the reverse strand, counting down.
ATACAACTATCATAAAATATAAAGGAATCACGTTCCAACTCGAGATTTTCCTAGATATTGTTCTTTATCTTACAGCCATCACTCATCTTCTACCTGGACAGTCTGAGCTGACAGCTTTGCCACTAGATTTTGTTTCTCCAGTGCATTTCCAAGTGAGAAGTGAGATGTCTTTTCTTTTAATGGAATCCTGAGTCTAACTTCTCCAGGTTTTAATGACATTCAGCAACTCCTCTCAGAACAAGTAAACATGAGCAGGTCTTATTTATAAAGTAGAGATTCTGGAAATAGTCTAATTATCTCTCAAACTGTCCTACTTACAAATTCTTTCCCTTTTCCTGTAGCCAACTTTTAATTGAGTAGGAGCAGCACCACCAACTCAAGGCCAACTAGGACACAGAAGAAAGCAATGAGACTAAATGGGAGACGACAGCATGCCATCTGAGGAGGGTAAGGATGGCAAGAGGAGTCCATCCTCACAGGAGCAAGTGCAGCAAAGACTAACCACAAATATGTTAAGTGAGTAGAATAGTTGAAAGCATTTTCTGAACTGAATTTCCTCCTACCATTTCCTTTTCTGTGTTTTTCTTTTTCTTTTCTGCTTCTCTTTTTTTCTTTCATGCCATATACAGCATGCATTTTCCAGACCAAACCTGCCTGAAGAAATATCTTTGAGACCATACAAATGAATTGTCACAGATATATGCTTTTCTTCAGAAGAATCTCAGGAATGCTAACCCATTCTCAACTTTCTCCCCCTCTGTGTGCTTTTGACAACATATAAAGTCATCTTAGCAACCAAAGTCCCAAGCCCTACTACATGCTTATGTTGTTGAAGTTCACATTTCCTTCTCAGTGAAAGTAGCCTTGGATAAGATCTAGATTCTCATTTCGTTACATATAAAATAATATGATATTAAATAACAACAAAGGCTTCTACTATCATGGGTAATTTGAAGATGAGATAGTACATGCATGTGTTGAAGTAATATTTTGTGCAGTGTGTAAAGATTATCCTTGTACTACTCAAATGGTTATTTCTGAACCAGCAGAGATCTGATTACAGGCTAAATTTTGTTGTTGTTAAGTATATACCACCTTAGTATTTTGTAAACAGTGTTCTCTATTATCTTCTAATTGGTTAAAATAAAAAGCCTATGTCCTATAGCAATAAGCAAAATAGTAAGGTGGGACTTCTGTAGAGAGAGAGGCAAGGGAGAGGGAAAGGGAGAGAGAGAAAGGGAGAGAGAGAGAGAGAGAGAGAGAGAGAGAGAGAGAGACAGAGAGAGAGAGGACAGAGACAGAGACAGAGACAGAGAAGAACTCTAGGAAGGAGAGTCAGGCAGCAGAGATTTAGCCAGCCAGACATGGAAGAAGGAGCAGGCTGGGAAGGAAGAAAGGATAACTAAAAAGACAAGAATTTAGATTATATAAATAGAATAACTGAGTCACTAGCTACTGGGGAACAATGCCTAGCTATCAGGCCAATAACTTACAAATACATATAGTATCTATGTCATTTTTTAGGAACTGGGAAAGGCTTAGAAAGGCTCATATTTATAAGCATAGGCCCTGGGATCATACTTAGTACATAGTCAACATCTCCTCATTGGACATATGATGCAGTCAGTCAATGAGAAGGTACCTAGCATGTGCTATCACCACGAGTTTAATTCCCTCTCACTAAAATAAAGTGCAAGTGTTAATTATTTCTCCTGCTGCTGATAATTTTTTTCTAGACATATACAGGTTTATTTCAAACCAACATCCAATAGCTTGTAATTCTGGCCACACATTTTAACTTAATATTTCAATTTCTTAAATTTCTCATGCAACATAATCTCTATAAGCATAGCAAATTCAGATTCCCAGTCTCGTCTATAACCTTTCTTCTGAACACTAAACATCCTAATGGACCTTGGGGTGCTTCTTCTTGAATATGGTTTCTGTTTCTGCTAGAGGTCTCTGTAGAGTGCTCAAGGAAACATGATGGTTTTTAAGAAGTACCAAAACTTAATCTCAATTCTGGTCCATTTAACTGTTTTTTATATGATGAGCTCTTTATGATGTTTATGTAATAGGCTTTATGTGTCAGATGACTAAACACTTGATTTCCCACTCGAAGCAAGTTCAACATAAGTAGTATCAAGCCATTTAAAGCAAAGGATAAATAGAATTTTTTAAGCAAAGGTTCAGAATCCCAGTTTGTTGGTGACTCCTTAAGTAACTCATGTCTTACATCTCATGTTTTCTTTGTGAATCAGTTAGACATGCTCATTAGATCATTTTACCATGAAAGAAACAGATTAAAGTTTCTTCATGTAATTGGCATAGCACCGTCTCACAATTAAAGTGCTGGGTTCACTCTTACTTTCTTATCGTTTGTTTTTGAAATGAAGTGTTACTATTTTGTCTACATTGGCTTGTCTGTGTTTATTATATGTGGTGTATGTGTGTGTGTGCTCGCGCTTGTGTGTGAGAGAATGTGGATGCAAGTGCACCAAGGCTTGAATATGAGGACTGAGGACAATATGAGGGCCAGAGGACAGTCTTCCTGTGTGAGTGACTTCACAGCTAAGAATGCTGATGTCCTTGAGCCCCTGAGGATTTCGTTGTCTCCTAGCACTGGCACCTATGGACCTCTACCATCTCAACTACTCTATCTATCCTGTCATGGACTTGGAGGATCCCAACTCAATCCTCATAACTGTGTAGCATACAAGTAAAATGTATTAACGTATGTAAAACCGCACTCAGGTCGGCTTAAGAACATTACAGAATGCTGTTGAAGAAGTTCAAAATGTAGTCAGGGAGATGCTATTTTTTACGTAAGCTTTGAAAATCATCTTCTCATGACTTTAAGGAGTTCTGGATAACTGTATTTATGATTTCTCGAATTACAGCTTGGCATGTTCAGATTAATACAGAAAATTAAATTAATATACTGATAATATTTGCTCACAGATTTAATTTTTAAAAATACGTAAATCCCTCCAGTTTGCTTCATGTTTGAGGAAATGCCCTTTGAAAATATTTTAATTGTACACAGTAGTAGATTTTCTTCTGCTTTTTGTTAACTAATTTATTAACTAATTTGTTGATTAACTTGTTAGTTAATTAAATTATTATAATCTCTGGTTTACCTTTTATTATGATATACAATCCATATACATATATACATATGCATATATATATGTGGATAGATAGATAGACTATCCATTTATTCATAATATACCAATACTATATATACCAGCTCCATCAACTTATCTTTATTTGTGGCATCTGCAACATGTTTTGTATGCCTCTGTCCAACATACATTATTTTATTTTGCAAACATCTGAAAGTCACCACATTTGCAAATTTTGCAGACCCTGGTACTACCTAGGCTATGATGTTATGCTACACTCTATACAGTACAACGATTATTTTTCCCTTTCAAAAAAAAATTAGGACAAGTTAAAATACTTGTGAATGATAATATACCCTCCAATTTGTAAAACAAACCCTGAAATGCTCCACAGCTTGGAGCTTTAGCAATTATTAGATCACAGTCACACTGTGTCAGGACTAAATGTCTTACATCCTTGCTGCAAGAGAGGAAGATTACAATACATTTGAACAAGAAGGCACTAACTTTGCATTATTTTCCATTCTTCCCCCTGTCTTTGTCAGGAGAACGGATCCATGCTGTGCTATTCTCTATTGTGGTTGCCACCTTTGTCATGGGAATGAGACACCAGAATCAGAATGTTTCCTGTGAGATATAATAGCATGCTTTCCTACTCTCACCTCTCACAAGATGTTGTATTTAGCTGGGTTGCAGTCTCTGAATCCCTTAGGGCATTAGGATGACATTCACCTAAGGTGTCCTTTTTGCCTGTATTCATGTACCAATGTTTGATCTCTTCCGTCACTTTTGCTGTCCTTCTCTGGCTAAAACACACCCCATCATCCTCCCCTCCAAACTATTATTCTGGTCAATCTAATGAATATTGAAACCAGTAAGATAAAAAAAAAAATGTATCTTATTTTAATTATTTTAATTTTAAGTATGAACTACTTACACATATTTTTATTTTCTGATTGTACATAAAAGTATTTTCAACATAAGAAACAGGATACAATAGGGACACTTATAGGGTGTTCATTTACACAAAAATTAACTTATACTTTATTCAGACATTTGTATACTTTAGGTTTTGTAAATATAATATCCAATTAAAAAAAAGTTGGAGAATGATTCTAAATGATTTTGCCTTCCATCCAAGTTAAGATGTAAGCGTTCCATTACATTTCCAGATTATGCCATTCTACTATATAAAATAAAACCAGGGAAGAAACCATTCAATTTTTACAAATGTTGCGACATATAAACAAATGTCATGAATATCTTTATAGAGGTGCATTCTACCGTAAATTGAGGATTCCATCACCATGTAAAAGAGAGAAGGCATACTAAACCTGGGAGGCCTATAGAAATCTGTGAGTACAGAGGTAAGGAAACATCAGCATAGCCCAGAACTCAACTTCTTGTATAGCTTGTGTCTGCAATCTTATTTTAAAATTTTTAATTAAAATGTGATTACACCCCTACTCTTATACCCTTTCCTCCTTGCAACCATTCTGAAATTTCTCCCTCTCAAATTCATGCCCTCTATTATTTGACCATTATTGTTAGATAATATGAATATTACTTTAGGGATGACCACATAGTATTGGATAGCCAATGAGGGAACTCTTCCCTGGTGAAAATAATTTTTTTTCTCTCAGCAGTCACTAGTTGTCTCTCACTCTTTGTCTAGCAGTGGGGTTCCTACCTCTAACATGTCTACTGTGTCTCCTGATATTGTCATTGTTCACATATTGCTTAGGCAGCTAAATTGTTGAGATCTCATGAGTGTAGTTTCCCTTTTGTATTTAGAAAACTCTTACAGCTGACTTCCTGTCTAATCTCTCTTCTGCAGGATATTCAGACATATATAATTCCTTCAATGTCATACAGAGGACAAGTTTAACTAACATGCACGAATGAACATCAGGCTCTTCTTTATAACCAAGATAGATATGTTTCTTTGTGTTTCCTTTAATGAGTATGGGACCATCCTTCATTGAAATCACAAAGATTACCAAATAGACTTAGGAGACAAAGCTCTTCACATTTCAAGTCTCACTCAGCCTAATACATTTCCTCACTGGGCTTCTTCACAGAGAGGTGAGAATAGGGAACCAGATTCTTTAAACTGTGTATGCTCATTTTTCTATTGCTGTGATAAAGGACAACTTAATAAAGAGACAGTTCAGTAGAACTTTCAATTCTGCACGGATAGGAGTCCATTACAGTTGGGAGATAGCAGTAACCAAGAGGTATTTTGATAAGAGCAGCAAGCTTAGAGATCATATCCCCATCAGCAAGTACCAAGCAGAAACTGGAATTAAAACAGGCTATATACTTTCAAAGAGTACTTCCAGTGGCATACTTCCTCCAGCAATGCTGAACTCCCTAAACTTCCCTATGTAGCACCACCAACTGGAGACCAATTATTTGACTGCCTGAGCCTATAAGGGGCATTTCTCAATTAAACCACTATAGGCAGTTTCCTTTCTCTGTTTTTTTATTATGTAACTCCCTCAGGACTCTGTAGCCCTCCGTACCATCACTGTGTCAATCCCATTAAGTATATGTACATGTGACTCAACATATTCAATGTGTGTGAATTATTTTTTAAGTATTCATTACTAGATATGGTTGAAATTTTCAAGTTTTGATTTCTATTACTTTTCTAGGCTGTGGTGATAAAGGTTTGAGATGCAGTGTGTTTGTGTCTTAAAATTAGGTATTAGAAACATCATGTTCAAACAACAGAGTTACCTCTTTGTGTGGGGCAGGCTGGTGAGTTGTAAAGTTTTCTACTGAAGAAATTATTTCTGATATTGCTTCTGTCAGTCAACAGAGTAAGACAGTCCTTAAGTCTAGCATATTAGGTAGTTCTGACCTCCAACAGCTGATCTGCCAAGATCCAATGTTCAGATGGGTTGAGAAGCTTTATCTCCTGCAGGCTTTAGCTTCTAGTCACAGTCTCATGGTTTCCAAGCCTTGCAGCTCAGGGTCAGAGCTTCTTACACTGTAGGGAAGTCAGCCTTTCCTGGAGAACATGTACTCAGGAGTAGCTGAAAAGGACAGTTCAAGTTGTAACAGAGCTACTCAAGTCTTTCTGTCCTTCTTCTCAAGGACAATAGGGCTTGTTAACTAGGCATTTAATTATATCAGGAACACGACTCAAATTATTCTTTTAAGAACAGGAAAGATCACAAGAAGCTAATTTGCCTTTTATGATTACCAAACAAAAGGAGATCATCGGAGCAATTTTCCTCAGAACAAGGATATCTGTAATTTGTACATACATCTGTGTGGCTATTGGACAGATATCTATGACTCATGAGTGTGGAAAATATTTTTATTTCTTTCATTTGCATTTCCAATTAGCAGAACATTTTATACAAAATGGAGATTAATAAATAGTTGCTAAATAAACAAATTAATAAACATGTTATAAATGATTCTCCACTTCCTGTACATTATAAAGTAGTTTATACCTTTTATAATTTAAAAAATACCAAATTCAATTTAAGGAATCACTCAAAAGAGGTATCTGCCTAAAACTAGATAGCAACTAAGTTTCAGACATATCAAGCTTATATTGTAGGAACTAAAGCTTACTTTAAAATCAAAAGGACTCATTAATATTTAACAGAATATCTCAAATTTTATCCTACAAATCTGTGGTAACTTTCATCTAAATGTAGGGGTGGAAGTTACAAGTATGAACACATACATTTCATAATATATATGTGGAGGCCAGAGGATAACATCCATCTTGGTTTGCCATCTTCTACTTTGATACTGGTTTCTTTTGCTCTTTGCTATCTACATAGGTGTACCTACAAGTCCCAGAAGCTTCTTCTGTCTCCTACTATCTCCCTGTAAAAGCACTGGCATTACAAAAGGCTGAGACATTTAGCTATTTATGAGTTCTGGATATACAAACTCAGGTCCTCACACTTGTGTGACAAGTGCTTATCTGTGAAGCTATCTCTTCAGAACTAAGAGAAAAAACAGGTGTGTTTAGTAGAGCGCTTTCCATAACAATCCAAAATATGAAATAATGATATAGAACCCAGGGATCTTAAACCTATGTGATAAAAGAATTTATTTGTAATATCTTTTCACAACAATCATGTTCTTTGTTGACAATATAAGATTAAAGAGTGTTTTAAAATCACAAGTCTGAACTCCAAAACCAGAAGGCACTAATTTTCATGTTATCTCCATGACACATGTCCATGTCCTACAAACACCAGAAATATACATATATTTGTACATATATATCTATAATATAATATATGTAAGTATATTATACACAAGTATATATATATATATATATATATATATATATATATATATATTCACTCACATGCACTCTCTCACACATACACACACACAAAATACAATCATAGGATTTTGATCTATATTAATAATTAACCATAATTCTGTATTGTATGTTTTGTGGAGTGACTCATTAGATTTGATTTTCTAGCCTTTGCTTAGTACTATAAATCTCATTAGGGCAGAATAACTCTATTTGGGGATCAATCAAACTTCAGAAATTAAACAATTCTATTGTTAAGATTAAGTGGAATGTGGTGATTTGAATATGCTTGGCCCATAAGAAGTGGTACTACTAGAAGGTATGGCTCTGCTAGAGGAAGTGTATCACTGAGGGCTAGTCTTTGAGACCCTCATCCTAACTGCCTAAATGCAGTCTTCTCCTGTTTGCCTTAGGAACAAGATATAGAACTCTCAGCTCCTCTAGTACCATGTCTGCCTGGAAACTACCATGCTTCCCACCAAGATGATAATTGTCTGGACTTATGAACTTGTAAGCCAGCCCCAATTAAATTATAAGAATTATCCTGGTCCTCCTGTTTCTTTACAGCAATGGAAACACTAAGACAGGTTGAATCTTCTTTCTTGAAACATAATTATGGGAATATACTGATGCATACAATGATCAAGACAACAGTGTCCTGTTTATTGAGTAGCTTGTATATGAGAAGCCTATACCTGATAAGCAGTGAGCTGTACCTGAGATTGGATTGAGGTCCCTTTCTCTGGGAAGATAAACCTACATAGGTGGGAATACTGACAAAAATTTACAGTTGGGTCAATCATGTCCACTTGATACACAGCCAATAGAAGTGAATTGCACACAGTCCCCTGGTCTCCATTGTCTGGCTCTGGACTCCACCTGCCATCCCACGGAGCCTTGTAGGACCCAAAGAATGACTTGCTTCCCCATGGAAGCCTGTGGGGGCTCCAGGAACAATCAGCTTAGAACCTTCTCCCACCAATCCCTTGCCTTCTGTCTGGCACAGGGCTCCTCCTGCATTCTTGAGGCATCTTGCTGGCATCAGGAACACCCAGCTAATGCCAGGGTTAAATACACAGCTAAAGGATAGCATAAGAACACAATCAACTAAAGCCAGGGCAATATGGCACCACCAAAGCTCAGCTATTTTGTCTGCTACAACAAGTTCTGGATATCCAAAAACAGCAGAAGCACAAAAGATGACCTTAAATCCAGTCATATAAAGATGATATCAGCCTTTAAAAGGGAAATTGATAAATCCCTCAAAGAAATGCAGGAAAATATAAATAGATAAAGGAAGTGAATAAAACTCCAAGAACTTATAATGTAAATAGAAGCAATTAAAAAAAAAACACACAAACTGAGGGAATCGTGAAGATGGGAAGACCTAGTGAAGAGAACAGGGACTACAGATCCAATCATCACAAACAGAATACAAAAAAATGGAAGACAGCATCTCAAGATGAGAAGATACAATTGATGAAATTGATTCATTGGTCAAATAAATAGCTAAGTCTCAAGAGTTTATGACAAAACATACAAGAAATCTGGGAAACTACAAAAAGACCAAACCTAAGAATAATAGAAATATAAGAAAGAAATGAATTTTTGGTGTAAAGCCCAGAAAAATATTTTAAACAAATATTTTTATTTATTTATAGAACATGTCCCTAACCTAAAGAAAGATATGCATATATACATACAAGAAGCTTACAGAACACCAGATACACTGAACCAGAAAAGAGAAGCTTCCTACCACATAATGTTCAAAACATTAAATGTACAAAACAAAGAAAGAATTTTGAAACCTACAAGGAAAAAGGGCCAAGTAACATATGAAGACAAACTTATCAGAATTACACCCAACTTCTCAAAACAGAATTTAAAAGCTGGTAGGATCTGTGTAGATGTCTTGTAGATTTTAAGAAACCACAGATGTCAGCCAGAACTACTACACCTAGCAAAACTTTTAATCACCATAGATGTAAAAAAAGGAAGACATTCCATGACAAAACCAAATTTAACAATCCCTATCTACAAAGCCCTACAGAATATACTAGAAGGAAAACCTCAACTGAAGGAGGCTAACTACATCCAAGAAATAAACAAACCAGGAAATAAATAACCTGACACCAGCAAACCAAGAAAAGGGAAACACACACACACACACACACAACACACACACACACACACACCTACTGATACCAATATTAAAATAACAGGAATTAACCATCTCTGGTCATTAATATCTCTCAATATCAATGGACTCAATTTTCCCAATAAAAAGATGCAGGCTACCAGAATGAATGTGTAAACAGGACCCTTCATTCTGTTGCATACAAGAAACACACGTCAGCAATAAAGATAGACATAACCTCAGAGTAAAGGGCTGGAAAAGTTCTCCATGCAAATGAACCCAAGAACCAAGCTGGAGTAATGATTCTAATATCTAATAAAATAAACTTTCAATCAAAATTAACCAAAAGAGATGGGGAAAAACACTCCAAATTCATCAAAGGAAAAATCCATCAGTATGACTTTTCAATTCTGAACATGCATGCTCCCAATTCAAGACTATCCACATTCATAAAAGAAACATGACTAAAGTTTAAGCCACACAGTGAACCACACACCCTAATAGCTGTAGACTTCAACACCCCACTCTTAAAAAAAGACAGGTCATAGAGACAAAAACTAAATAGGCTTTATTAATCAAGTGGACCCAACATATATCTACAGAACATTTCTGCCAAACACAAAAGAATACTTTGTCCTCAACACCTTATGGAACCTTCTCGAAAATTGGCTATATAGGCAGTTTCAAAGCAAGCCTTAAAAAATACATGAAGATAGAAACAATACCTTGCAGCTTATCAGATCACCATGGATTAAAGCTGGACTTCAACAACTAGAGAAACAGAAAGCCTTCAAGCTCATGGAAACCTAACAACTCTCTACTCAATCACCATTGAGTTAAAGAAGAAATGAAGACGAAATTAAAGACTTTTTTAGAATTCAATGAAAACGAAAGCACAACATACTCAAATTTATGGGACACAGTGTTAGCAGTGCTAAGAAATATGTTCATAACTCTAAGTGCCTTCATAAAGAAACTGGAGATATCTCATATTAGCAACTTAACAGCATTTCTGAAAGCTCTAGAACAAAAAGAAAACAAACAAAAAAACAAAAACAAAAATATGCAATAGGAGTAGAATGCAGGAAATAAAACTCAATGCGGAAATCAGCAGGAAATAAAACTCAGTGCAAGAATCAATTTAAGTTACAAACAAAGAGAACAGTTCAAAGAACCAACAAAACTAAGTCCTAGTTCTTTGAGAAAATCAACAGCATAGACAAACCCTTAGCCAAACTAAAAGGCAGAGAGGCAATATCCAAATTAACAAAATCAGAAATGAAAATGAGGGCATAACAACAGACACTGAATAAATCTAAAGAATCATTAGGTCTTACTTCAATAGCCTGTAGTCTACAAAATTGAAAAATCTTAATGAAAGAATGATTTTCTTGATAGATTCCATGTACTAAAGTTAAATCACGATCAAGCAAACAATCTAAACAGAACTATAACCCCCAAAGGAGTAGAAGCAGTCATTAAAAATCAACAACAACAAAATTCCAGTGCCAAATAGTTTTAGTGCAGAAATCTACCAGACTCTCAAAGAAGAGCTAATACCAATACTCCTCAAACGATTCCACAAAATAGAAACAGAAGGAACATTATCCAACTCATTCTATGAGGCCACAGTCTTTCTGATACTTAAACCACAAAAAGACTCAACAAAGAAAAAGAATTACAGACCATTTTCCATTATCAACATTGATATAAAGCTATTCAATAAAATACTCATATGCTGAATCCAAGAGCACATCAAAAACATCATTTACCATGATCAAATAGGTTTCATCCCAGGAATACAGGTATGGTTTCATATATGAAAAATTCATCAGTATAATCAACAATATAAACAAACTAAAAACCAAAATCAAAACATGATCTTCTCATTAGATGCTGAAAAACTCTTTGACAAAATCTAAGATGGCCTCATGTTAAAATACTTGGAGATATTAGAGATATCTCCAAGCTGCATACTTAAACACAATAAAGGCAATATACAGCATGCCAATAGCTAATATCAAATTAAATGGAGAGAAACTTAAAGCAATTCCACTAAGATCAGGGACAAGACAAGGCTGCCCACTCTCTCCTTATCTATTCAGTTGTCTTATTGCTCTGGCTAGATAACTAAAGGAGATCAAGGGGCTACTTACTGGAAAGGAAGAAGTCAAAGTATTACTATTCACAGATGATATGATAGTATACAAAAGCAAATCCAAAAATTCTACCAGAGAACTACAGCTGATAAACAGCTTTAGCAAAGTGGCTGGATATAAAATAAACTAAAAAAAAAAAAAAAATCATTAGCCCTCCTTTATAGAAGTGATAAACCATCCCAGCAAGAAATCAGGGAAACAACACCCTTCACAATAGCCACAAATTATAAAAAATATCTTGATGCAACTTTAACAAAGCAAGAGAAAGACCTATATGACAAGAACTTTAAGTCTCTGAAGAAAGAAATAAAAGGAGATATCAGAAGATGGTAAGATCTCCCATGGTTATGGATCATTAGTATTAGCATAATAAAATTGGCCATCTTCCAAAGCAATCTACAGACTTAATACAATCCCCAACAAAATTCTAGCACAACTCGTAACAGACCTTGGAAGAATAATTCTCAACGTAATATGGAAAAAAAAAAAAACAGCATAGCTAAAACAGTCCTGTGCAATAAAAGAACTTCTGGATGTATCACCATCACTGATTTTATGCTTTACTAAAGAGCAAGAGTAATAAATACTGCATGGTATTGGCTTGATCTGTGGAATAGAATCAAAGACCCAGAAATAATCCCACACACCTATAGATAATTGTGTTTTTTTGACAAAGAAGACAAAACTATACAATGGGAAAAAAATCATCCTCAGAGAATACTGCAGGTCTACCTGGATAGTTTCATGTAGATGAATGCAAATAGGTCCATATTTATCACCCTGCACAAAATTAAAATACAAGTGGATCAAAACTTCAACATACAATGGGACCCACTAAATCTAATAGAAGAGAAAGTGGGGAATAGCCTTAAATGCACAGGTACAGGAACCAAGTTCTATTATATTCATTTTATCTCATTTTATTTTATTATTAGCTCTTAGAAACCTTTAGGATTCTAATGAGAGGCAAAAGTAGGGTGAATGTAGATGGGAGGGGGTATGGCTATGCTTTGAGAGGATTAGTGGGATCTACCCAGTAGCTGACCAAAATAGATACAGAGATCTATAACCAAACATTAGAAGGAGCTCAGGAAGTCTTGTGGAAGAGTTGGGGGACAGATTGGAGTAACAGAGAGGATAGGAATTCCACAAGAAGACTAACAGAGTAAACTGGACCCTTGGGGTTCCCAGAGACTGAACTACCAACCAAAGAGCACGCAAGGGCTGGACCTAAACCCCTGTATATATGTACATATATATTAGATGTGCAAGTTGGTTTTAATGTGAGTCCCCTAACAGCTGGAGTAAGGGGGCTTACCCTGACTCTGTTGCTTGCCTGTGGATCCTATTCCCCTAACTGGGCTGTCTTGTCTGGCTTCAATGGGAGAGGATGTAACTTATCCCAAAGTGACTTGAGGTGCCAGGCTAGCTTGGTACCCAGGAGGGACCTCCTCTGTCTCAGAGGTGAAGGGGGTTAAGGGATAAGGACTGTAAGGAGAGGTCTGGGAAGAGAATGGAGTCTGGGATCAGGATGTAAGGTGGATGAATAATAATGGGAAAAAAAGAGAAATTTACAGCTGATGTTTTCCTGCGCTGAAGTGATCCATACCTACCAGAACTCTCTCTATAGATAGATAGATAGATAGATAGATAGATAGATAGATAGATAGATAGATAGATAGATAGATAGATAGAGATAGAGAGATGAGAGAGAGAGAGAGAGAGATGAGAGAGAGAGAACTGTGTGTGTACACACATACAGTGTGATGTCTGTGGAGAGATTCAACATCTGGTAGGAAACTATGAGAAGCATGATTATCTACTCTGCCTGTCTTGAACATTCTGAAACAAGGTTCCTTTTCTTCCATATTTATTCTTAGACACTGAGGGTAAGTTTTCTATTTCATGAATTTAACAGGCCATCTAAGTCTAATGTTGCTATTGTTGGTTAAGAATGGTGATGATTATTGTAAACAGACAAAGAAAACAAAGAAACAAAAACCCCTTCAATATATTTATTTAAAATCTTCTATTTTAAAATTCCATTGACTGTTCATCATCTTATATGTTATAAAGCAGAATAAACATTTATAATTTTATTCCCTGGGGTCACCATAACTGGTTTTCAAAAACAATGGTTTGGAAAAATCAACAATTTTTTTATATACGCTATAGATGTTTCAAGTCTAAAATGAAGATATTGACTAGGCTATGCTCACTCCTAGTATTTTGCTAGCAGCCTTCAGATGAAGATGTAGAACTGTCAGAAGGATCTTCTTAGTTTTTGTTGTTGTTATTGTTGTTGTTTTGTACTGTTTTGTTTCTTAATTTCTGGTGGTGTAGACATTCATAGGCATTCCTTAGTTATCACATTAATTCAACCTCTATTTCCTTTAAATGACATTCTCCTCTTGTTTATATAAAGTCCAACACTAATCCATGGGTGATTGGCTCATGTCCTTTTATCTGGTTTGTCAGAAACCTTATTCTTAGGTACCGATTAAAAACTTTAATTAACATATACTTATCAAGACCTTATTTGTAACAGGGTTCTAGTCAAAGGTACCACTAATAGATTTTGTTTTAAAATTAGGGATATGAATCCTTCCATTGCACACCATAATAGTTCTTTTATCACAATTTAATTTAGTTTTATTTTTGTCAATGGCTTGCTGTTACATATTAACTCAAAAATATTTATTTAATAGCTTCTATGCATTTCAAATAATGTAACAAGGAAACAGAAATTGTCATTGACTTTGTGGGGCTTAAATTCTAATGATAGTAGACAGGAAATATTTAATAAAAAACAAAATAAATGTATATGCTGTTAAATAGTGCTGACTATTGAGGAAAACAGTAAAAAAAAGAAAGACAGGTCAGGGTCTGCTTATTAGGGTTGATATTAGATAGGGGGCAACATAAAGAGAACTCTCTAGAAAACTTGTGCTGAGAAATAAGAAGAACTGAGTTATATTTTTTAAAGGATCATCATATTTTGTGACAACAAAATGAAGATAGCATTTGGGATATAACCAGTGGTGGGGGAAGCTACTATGATGATTTTGAACCACCTAGTATTTGAAATGCTGTGAAATGATAGCATTCTGCTGAACTTTCTCAGAAAAGGGTGACTATGAGGTATTGTACACATTCAACTCACTATGCTTCTTAACTAAAATAGCAAGACTATAGGTATTGAATACGGATGTGTGTGGGCATTTATTTATTTGTGTGTGACAGAGAGAGACCTAAAACATTCAAACTTTCAATTTTGGTATGCTAATTTAAAACTAGTACTAGACATGCAAATGGAGATATTAAATATCTTACTGGATGTTCAAATTTTGATTTCCACAGATAGATAAGTCCTAGAGATAAGTTTTCATCACAGCAAACTATAATACTAGAATCTATAAAACTAGATTAAAACAGTTCCCCAATGGGTCATTTGATAAACCCTGATGCTTGCCAAGTTATATCAAAGAGAGATATCATAATATCTAGAAAGCTTATGTTTTTTAACTGTGAATGATGTTTTATGAATGTATAGAACATTTACACTCGGTAGCTACTCACTGACGTTGGTTGTATGGGGAAGGAAAAAATTGGCGTATGTGAAAATTGCAAACATAATAACTGGCTTATTGGATGTTTTACTGATGCAAAACCAAAAGCATGCACAGGATTTCCTACTGAGCTTTGATCTGATCTCAGCCAGTCTTGGATACTAGTAGTCACCAATTTTCTTTCCTTATGAATTTGAAGATGTAGGCTGACAGGTTTCATTGACATTTTGAGTGAGTATCTATGTGTACCATGCTTTTCCCCATTCTTAAGTTACCAGTGTGATTCAAAACAATCGTCTTACTGCCAATTTTCATAATTTCTCATCTTGTTTTCAACATTAAATTCCCTGCCTTTTTTCTTTATTAGGTACATTTGAAGGTTGATTGGGTTTTCTTTACCAAGCCAGCATTTTCAGTGACATTATTTATTAACTCTCTCTTGACAAGGGAGATTATAATTGCTAACACCACACACATAGGCCAAGGTATTTTCTTGGGAGTACAATGTCTTCAAAATTAATATTTGTTTTTCATCATAAATGAATCAGACTACGGTGGGTTTATTTTATTGCTAACTATGGATAAATCCTAAGCATGTACATTAATTGTTCTATGAGAAAAAAAGTAAAATATAAGAAGCTATATCACATTGATCACCTACCAAAGGTTGTGTGACTACCCTTGCATTTTATTTTGCTTTTAACTGACTTGAGATATCTTAGTTTTAATGTTTGTTTCATGGCAGGACTTTGGGAGGTTATACAGAATACAGCAGATGGGACTTGCTAGAGAAAGTAACTCTCCAGGGATGCATCCAACCTCCTTCCAGACTTCCTGCTGCAAGCTTCTTCCATGACCAGCATTCCTCACTAAGATGGATTTTTCCTCAAACTGTGAGCCAAAAGAAATCCATCTTCTTTTCAGTTACTTATTGGTATGTATTTGGTCACAGAAATGAGAAAATCAACTAATTTATGAGGACAGGGATTAGTTTTCTTTAAGTGAAAAAAAATCACTTGCATTCCATATCTCAGTCTTTACATATTTTATCAGCAAATCACACAGTCACAAATGGAATTTAGTAATAGTTAGCAAAAATATAATCATCTAGTTCTGAGCTGTGATGATATTTGGGATATCATTACCTGTCAAATTTAGATTAAAGCAGAAAAACCTCATCACATTAAAGTATTGTTTACATATCCATATGCTTCTTCCTCCAGGCAAAGATTCCAGGCTTCCTTTATGGATGTGTCTGAGAATGAAGCATGTGAACAAAAGAGTAGGATCATGTCTCCACAGAGACGCTTACAGTATGCGTGTGTTTTTGCTTTTGTTTTTCCAGTTCTTAAAAAGTTCTACAAATTGTATCTTCAGGAATATGTTTGCAAATTAATTATTCAGGATAATTATGAAGAAAACTTAAGAAGGGGAGTAGACTATTAATAAAGTGATCACATCAAAGTTTGTACCTAAAAAGATTTTCCAACATTAAAGAACTCTAAATATCATTGGTTGTCTTCCTCGCCTAATAGTTAATAATTACTGAAATGACATCAGAAATATTGTCAGAAAGAAGCAATCTAACTAGAGCTGCACTAAAGAATCCTTATTCTTGTTCTACTAAGTGACATGTTCTCTAATACCTCAGCATCCCTGTTATTAACAGTGCCTCTTGTTAGCCATAGAGATAAAAGGCACACTTCAAAAGATGCCACCTCTAAAAAAAGATGAAAAACATGGAAGAATGTAAATAACAAGGAGGGAAGGAGATGATAGAAGGCAGATAGATAGTGATGACAAGAAACAAGAAGAAAAAAAGGATTAAAAAAGCAAAAAAAAATGAATCTTAAATTTGAGATTAAAGCTTTGCTCGCCTCACCCCCACCTTAATAGAGTACCACCAAGTCCACAGCATATAACTCCCTCAAAGTGTCTATTCTACCCTTCCTAGGGGAAGCTTTTTATTTATTTATTTATTTCTTAGATATTTATTTTGCTTTTATCTACCTTTGGCAACTATCTCATATGCTTTTTATGCTTTATAGATTCCCATTGAACTTAGCATGTTATGTAATAGGAGGCAAAAGTTCAACTTATTAAAGGATCTATTGTATTTCTGAGACATTCTGATTTTCAAAAGTTTCAAAACAATTCTGGGTAGCTGTTTTTTTGCAATATGACAGATGCCATACTGCACACTGCAGTGTTTCTGCACAGTATTAATCTGTGCCCTGAAAACCACTGGTCAGGAAGCAGTGGTCATATGCATGCTACTGCTGATGGTACCAGGTTTCTTATTTTAACTCTTAACATGATCTATGACTTTGGTTCCTTAAGAATCTTCTGGGTTATTATCCATTGCTTTAACTAATATGATTAAGGTCATTTTGATATGCATTTCCTTGATGACTAAGGACATTGAAGATTTTGTTATGTGCTTCTCAGACATTCGAGATTCCTCTGTTGAGAATTCTCTTTTTAGTTCTGTACCACATATTTTAATTGGATTATTTGGTTTGTTGGAATTTAACTTCTTGAGTTCTTTATAATTTTAGATATTTACCCTCTGTCAGATGTAGGGTTAGTGAAGTTTTCTTGTTGTTGTATGTTTGTTTGTTTGTTTGCCAATCTGTAGGCTGTGGTTTTGCCCTATTGACAGTGTCCTTTACCTTACAGAAGCTTTACAGTTTCATGAGGTCCCATTTATCAATTGTTGACCTTAAAGCCCAAACCATTGGTGTTCTGTTCAGAAAATTATCTCCTACACCAATGTATTCAATGCTATTTTCCACTTTCTCTTCTGTGAGATTCAGTGTATCCAGTTTCATGTTGAGGTCCTTGATCCACTTGGACTTGAGTTTTGTGCAGGATGATAAATTCCTGATGTTATTAATGATGCTCTGTTATGCTTACAGACAATAATCTAGCATTACTGTCCTCTGAGAGGCTCTACCATGCAGCTGACTGAAACAGACCCAGATACCCACAGCCAAACTTCAGATGGAGATTGGGGACTCCTATGGAAGAGTTGCTGGGAGGATTGAAGGCCTTGAAGGGGATAAGAACCCTATAGGATGATCAATAGAGTCAACAACCCTGAACTTCTGGGAGCTCTCAGAGACTGAGCTACCAACCAAAGAACATAGACATGAATGAGGACCCTGGCACTTATGCAATAGACATGCAACTCAGTCTCCATATGGGACCCCAACAACTGGAGCTGAGTCTCTCTCAAAAGCCTGAGTATGGTATACATTCCCCAAGAGGGCTACCTTGTCTGTCCCCAGTGAGAAAGGGTACACCTACCCTGGCAGAAACTTGATGTGCCAGGATGGGAAGGTATCCAGGGAAAGGGACTCTACCCTTTCAGAGGAGAGGGAGGTAGGGTGGAAAAGGTGTGTCTGTGAGAGAGGAAAGGAGGGTAGCGTTTGATATTAATTAATTAATTAATTTTTAAAACTAATCTGATTATATAAAATGAAGCTAAAGTATTCCCTCTATTAAGAAAATCACACTGAGTAACAAAATACTCAAGGGTGCAAATATGGAGACACAGTGCAGGACAGAAACTGAAGGAGGGACCGTCTACAGACCATTCCACCTGGATATCCATCCTATGTGCAGTCACCAAAGGTAGAGGTTGATGTGGATGTCAGGATGTTCATGCTGACAGGAGCCTGATATAGCTGTCTCCTTAGAGGTCTGCAAGAGTCTGACATACTCAGAAGCAGATGCTCACAGCTAACCATTAAACTGAGCATGGGGTTCCCAATGGAGAAGATAGAGTGAAGGCTGAAGGAGTTGAGAGGATTCGCGACACCATGAGGAAAGCAACAATCCAACCAACCAGAGCCCCAGGGTCTAAACCACCAGCCTGGGAGCACTTAGGGAGGGACCCATGGCTCCAGCTATATATGCAAGGGAGCTATATATAAGTGGGAGAAGAGATCCTTGGTCCCATGAAGGCTGGATGTCATGGGGGGGGCGGATACTCGAGGGTGGGGAGGTGAGGTACAGGGGAGGGTGGGTGGGGGGACACCAACATGGAGGCAGGAGGAGGGGGGAAGGGATAGTAAGTTCCTGGGAGGGAGGGGGGAAATGGGGTAAGGGGAGAACATCTGAAATGTAAAAAAAATTTTCCAATAAAAAAAAAAAGAAAATCACACTGGACCTGGTAAAATGTGTGAACCAATAAAGAACTTGCTGCCAAAGCCTGAACATCTGTGTTCAGTTCCTAGAACTGAGTTAATGTTAGAAAAGAACAACTCCTCAAGTACTGAAGTATGTTCGCATCCATACACACTAATTAAACACACACACATACAGACACACACAAGCACATTCATATGCACATAATCCCACACACAAATATAATGCATTATAGTTTTAGAAGTAAAACAGTATAAACATTTATACTAAGAATAATAACAAGGCAAATCTCTTACTCTCTGTACATTCTCTGGCTACCCTAAGGTCATCCCTTTTGAACCTTTTTGGTTCTAATGTCAGTTATTTAAATCCCATATTTCTAACAAAAAAGTACAAAGTAGTGTTTATCAATGCATTATTTGAAAGTTTTATACATGTGTGCAGTGAAGAGATCATGTCTCTTCCTCATTTTCCACCCTGTCCCTAGAGTTTCCATCACAACTTCCTCCCCACATCGTGTATTTCTTTTTATTTTTATTTTATTAATATTTACTTAAATTTCCTTTCTTTTAAAATTTTGTTACAACATTTTCTTCCTTCCCTCTCCTCCGTTCAACCTTTCACATATACCCTACTCCTTTTTCCTCTCCTATTTCTTCTCATGACTCTTTTTCTTTGTTATATATACTTCAACACATGCACTTACAATATACCCTGGTCAGTCCATTTAGTGTTACTTGCATGTGTATAATTTCAAGGATGGCCACTTCATCTTTAATAACCAATTAGAAGGCTTATCATTGGAGAAGGCTATTTATTCACATTCCCAGTGTCCCTTAGTTTCCTATAGTCTTTGTCTAGTGGTGGAGCCCAGTGAGGCTTTCTTCTTCGATCTTAGCAAATTTATTGTTATTGTATTTGTTATGGTATTGGTTAGGTAGCCACATTATTGAGGTATCATGACTCAAGTTTCCCTATCATTTCAAGGAAATATAATGTCACAGCAAATTTCCTGTTCCTCTGGTTCTTAAAATCTTTCTGCATGTTCCTCTGTGATGTTCCCTGAGACATAGGTGGAATTGTGTTGTGGATACATCAGTTGATACTGAATGTCTCATATTCATTGATTTCTCTGCATTTTCACCAGTTTTGGTTGTCTATAATGGCCTAATCTGTAGCTAAGAGAAGTTTTATTGATGAAAGGTATGAACTACACTTACCTGTGGGTAACAGCCTTGGTTTGCAATACAAGGCAAACTTTCTCGCCTATTGAACAGGTCTTAAATTCAATAGACAGCTGTCAACAATTGCCGGGACATAAGTGCTATTATTGTACACTGAGGGATGTCTTTCCAGGTTGATCATTGTTGTGGTTCATAGGTGTCTCATCTGAGAAGGACAACTGAAGGCTTTCCTGCCTTGGCATCCTAAACAACTTCTGGTATTAGGAAAATTAATTCACAAGGCTTTTGGTGAGATGTAGATCCTTCTTCCAAGTCATGTGTCTAAAGGATTGTATGTTTTTGTTGTAGTAATTATTTAAAAAGCCTCTGGCTCAGGCCGACTATCTAATCAGCAGCAGCTCTGCCTAGCCCAGCCGCCATATTTCTTGGCTGGAGGCCATGTGTGTGCTGCAGCTAGAACTTACCGCCAGAAACACCAGTCCTGCCACCCACTAGATGCCAGCATGAGAGATGGCTCTGCCAATCTTCCACGCTGTCTCCGTAAGGCAGGGCATTGCCCAGACCATTCCGCCATCCATGAGGGCCCAGTAAGAGAATGAGACTCTAATTCTTATAGATTAATCAAAGCTTATATATTCGGCAATGATCAGTAACAGGATACCCATACAATCAGAAGTGTAACCCAATACCCAACCTAGGTATACCAACTACCTTTGACTGCTACAGACACGTGAACATCTGTCTCCATCGCTCCTATATCTCTGTTCTCTCTTGTTCCTCCTCTTCCTTTTATCTCTTCCTCTCCTAACTCCTCCTCTTCCTTTTCCTCTTCTTCTAACTCCTCCCACCTTAGCTCCTCCTACATGTTTTCAGCAATAGAGATGTATCTTCAGGTCCGGGAGGCAGTCAAAGGCAATGGAAATACCCTATAATGTATGGTCAATATTGTTTTGGGAGTTGCTTGAATATCCTTTACTAACAACTCAAAAGTAGGTTTCTCATGCCTAGTACTAGGGTTTTATTAGATAGTTTATTGTAAAAGTAACTTTTATTCATCAGATGTAGTAGTCAACTCTGAGGCTTACTGCTATATAAACTCACCCTTTCTAGTTCTTTGTAAACTCTGGCTGCCAGGGCAACTCAATTGTTATGACTCAAACTCCTTTTCAAAATGACTGATTCAATCTGGCTTCTTTCAGTTTCTTATTGAATTGCTCTACTTGGCCTCAAACTGATTCTGGCAATTTGTCCTTATCTTCTGTCACCTTATTATTCTTTGTCTTTAACTGCTTCTGCTGACCTGCACTGAACTCCATGAACTCAAGAAGGAGCTCAACTCCACTGCAGTACACTCACTACACTACACGGACTCCCATCTGACTGACTCCCTCTCTTCCTGAGCTCCTCTTAAATAGCTTCTCTTTCCTGTACTGTTCTCATGAGAGTTGAGCATATCCTATCTATGACTCATTCTGTCCAGTCTTTCTTTGATTTGTGACTTTGTCTGCCCCTCAGTTAGGTGCCATAGTATGAGATTAAAGGTATATGGAGTCCAGACAGAGGGATTACTAAGTGCCTGTTTGTATTCTAGCCAGATCACACAGACCTAGATCTTTGGATATGATCCCTTGCCAGAGCAGCCATATGACTGGATTAAAATTCCTCTATAGTTCATAGATTTTGTGTGTAGCATTGTCACTGAAAGTGGCATAATTTTATTTAAACTATATAATTACTTATGCTTATAAGTCATTTTATATATAATCTTACATAATATAAAATTATAATTTTTTCTTTTTCACGCATCTTTGGTACTATTTATCCTTTTTCTCTTCCTCCCCCTTCTGTAGTTAACTTCCTTCCCACTTTCCAAAGTCTTTCTCAACTCATTGAGTCCAATGACTCAATGTTGCCTATGTGCAGGGTCTTTCACTAGGGCAGGGAGAACCTACCAATGGCTACACACTCACAGAGAGAGGTGATTTTTTTTTCTATATCATGCATCAACTGCCAGTAGCTCTTCAGCTATGGGATGGGGCGCTTTGAATCCTTTTCTGGTCCATGCTGGAATTCTCAATTGACTTGAACCTATATAGGTCTTGTATAGGTGAGCAAAGATACTGTGAGTTAATATGGTTGAGAGCCACATTATGTTGCTCACTTCTCCTCATCCACTGGTTCTTATATTCATTCTACCTGCTTCATTGTGATGTTCCCTGAGCCTTAGGGATGAAGAAGCCATTGAAACACATGTCTCTAATTTACTATTTCTTGATTCGTCTATTTAAAAATAATTTGCTTTCTATAAAGTATCAGAGAAATTTAGCATTTTCAATGCTTTTTGCCTTTCGTGATAACCAAGTGAAATTTTGTTTAAAATTTTTACACCGTTTAAAAATTGTTTACCCTAAAACAATTTTAGCATTTTGGAGTGTTTGTAAATACAGTATGGTCCCTATATAGGACAGAAGTATCATACAGCCTTCATTTAGCTTTCCATAATGTTCATGCCTTGCAGACCATGGTGATACCTATGAAATCAGCATTGGGGTAATCACATTTAATAAGTCTTGGTATTTATGCAGATTCCATCAATTTCCACACTAATGTCCTTACTCTGTTTCTAAATTCATTTTAAGGTACAATATCATATTTCTTATATAATGTTACATTAAGCTTTCATGATATGTGAGGTTTTGTTTTGTTTTGTTTTGTTTTTTAGTTTTCTTGGTTTCCCATAATTTCAACATTTCTGAAATGTTTATCCACTATTTGGGACAGTCTCATAATGGTATTAGTCTCATGAATTTTTCCAGCCATGAGATGCATCCAGCATGACTCATTACTACTAAAGTTAACTTAAGTCATTTAATTATGATATCTTCCAAGATTGTTTTCTTCAGTTATTGTTTTTCATTTCTTCATATTTCACCCATTACCCTGGGAAGGAAGTATAGCACACTACGTATGGACATATTTTAAGGTCACACAGTATTGATAAGTATTTAGGGGCAGATGCTTTGTGGCTACACAATGAGTCCATTTGTCTTTCATCCTCATCTGTGCCATCTGCAATTACTTGTGTGCTATACTAATGATGGCTTACAATTTTTCTCATACTTTCTAAATTCTTATTTAGAATCTATCTATGTGGAAGTTTTGCTCCTTCTTGTTTGCTTGTTTGCTTACTTATTTCTTCATACCATTGCCCTAGTATAGATATTTTATTCAATTTACTCAAATCAATTCAGCTTTGTCACAGGGAAAGCTGCATTTGAACATATGTGCTCACTACTATTAGATGCTCTAGTTCTTAGCTTTCTCAGTATGAATAAGTAGGGTATATACTTTTGTACAAAAACCTATTGATAATTATTTCTGTATCTCCAAATGCATTAAAGTAGCCATTGTTTATGTGTATCACCTGTTCTAATATAGGGGTCAGAGAAGATTTTGCTCTTGCTTATTTGTAATTTTTTTCTTTGACTATGATATATGTGACTCCTACTTACCACCTACAATCGATATAATTATTTATTCAATGCTATGAACCTGTAATAGTGTAGGAGTGCTAATTTGCACTATTTCTTTATACATTCAAGCCAAGCTTTTTAGCATAAATCTGTGCATAAACCTGTCATATATTCTGCCTAATTTCTTCTGCTCCATTGTCCGTTCTCTTTTCATTGTCCTGCTGCTTCTTTGTAGAACAAGATCACCTACTAGTGAGTGAATGAATGTGCTTCAGTACCTTTACCTGAGAGAACGTCCTCTGAGCTGTATGTATTCTTCCAAATTTGTGTGTTGGAAACTCAATCCCCAAAGCAACAGTATGGGGAAGCAAGGCCTTTGAAGAAATGTTCATCTCATGAGGCTCCATCCTCAAGAGTAGATTAATACCATCATGACTCAGTGGAAATAATTCAGCCCATTTGCTCTTCTATCATCTTCCATGAGAGAACATAACATCCTTTTCCTCCAAAGAACCTGCCCCAAGAGAACACAGCAGTCAGGAGACAGTTTGGAAACAGAGCCTCACCAGGCGCTGAGCCAGCCGATATCTTCATCTTCTACTTCTAAGACTCTAAACTGTGAAAAAAAATAAAATATTACTTAAAAGTTACAGTCTCCATATTAGGTTGCAACAACAGACAGACAAAGATATTGTACTTAAGGAAAAAAAAAAATGCTACAAAGTTCACCAGGGGAAATGCCTTTATTGCATATTAGTAGAATTTTAATTGTTACATTTATGGGGGGGTTCTAATTGTGTTAAAATAAAAAATCAGTTACAATGTTTTAAGCCCTTCTCACATAGTCCCATGTTTTTTTGTTGGCTTTTGCTTTTTACTTTACCTTACTCTACTCTTCACTCTAGCAAGCCAGTTTAAAACTACTAGTTTGGAAGGTCAAAGCTCCCCCCACCCCAAGCACTTTCAATCAAGACTAGACTGTATTCTTTTCCCTTACCCAAAAAATATTATAAACATATAAGTGCTTAATGTCCTGTAAGATATTATGATTTAAGTATCTCCTTATGGACTAAATTCAACAAATATTTCTAGTATATGTACAAGATTCCCAGAGACAGAAATGTTGACAGAGGAGAAAGCATGTTTTCTTATTTGAAGGATCCTCTAATTTCATCGAAGACCAAAATGCTCAAATTATTATATTTTTTCCTTAAAAAGAAAGAAATTGCAGACAATGTCTTACCTAGACTCAATTTGAAGATTCAGGCATTGATGGCTGCCAGGATTTGAAGAGCAGAGCAGCATAAATATTAACAATCTTCTCATAATTTAAGCAAACATAACTGAATTCCTTCTATTCCTAGAACACTACTAACACCTCATTGTGAGCAATCCATTTTAAAGATTATATGGTTCTATACCTGCATGAATGTTAGCATACCTGAAATTCTATATGTGAAAGGCTTTTTTTAGACCCCTTTAATATAACATTAAGTAACGTTTCTGCCTTTGTGTGTCCACAGCAGGAGCTTAAGGTTCTTCAGTGGAAAAGAAGCCATTGTTCAACGCTTGTGCATAGTTGGAAAAAAAATAAAAACAGCCATGGATAGGAGGACCACCCTCTCCCAGAGTACAAGGTACCCTGTGTCCTGCTGGCATGTGCATCTGAAGTCTTCTGTCTTATTTGTTCTGATTGGGCTGTGGATCAGGATGCATTGCCTTTTTGAAATGTATTATTTTGAAATGATGAGATTAGCTTAATGCATTGGATTTTTACAGCCTTTCATTTTTAAGCCCATTTTGCAGGCTTAGAAACTAAGAAGAAATGAAAAAAGTACTGAACAGCACTCTGCCGTCAAGGAGGATTTTCAGAACACCACCCCCTGCAAGGATGATCATTTTCTTACAGACTTGAGAGAAATGGGGCTGAGGAAAGAGAAGGGTAGACAGGGATAAAGAAATAGGAAAGATAGACAGAGATTTAAAGTCGTAACATGAGTAAGTCCTTGCTTGTGCGACAGCCAGTGACAAGGTTCCATGTTGGCCTCCAGTTTCCCTGTGTTAGAGTCATAGGAGGAAATTTATATATGAAATAAATATAAGCTTCTAGTAACTGATTCCATTATGTTTAATATCAGTGTATACATGGAAGTTTATCTGTAAACACGATTCTTGAGTCTCTATTCACTCCTAGCATTCAAACATCCTGAATGATGATGATGCATGCTGACCACACCAGCATCGTTTGTGCAGGACAGTCATGTTTTATTTTTGTTTTTCGCTACATCTGAATGTCTTGAGATAGAAGTAGAGAAATGGCTCAGTGGTTAAGAGCATTCTACTTTTACACAGGATCAGATTTCCGTTCTCAGTACCCACAACAAGAGGTCACCTGTAATTTCAGCTCCAAGAGAATTACGCACTATAGTTTAGCCCCTATAGACACCCACTTACATACACACACAAACATAAATAAGATAAATTTAAAAAACATTATAAATGTCTTTTTACTTTATTAGGTCATTGTTTAAAATTCGTCATTCTAACACAAGGAGTTTAACTTATAATTAATGCTTAGTAATTAGTACATAAACATTTTATACATTCGCTTTAAAATTCATTTCACTAGATAATGAAAAGATTTCTTTTTTGTCCTTCAGGGATCACCTCTGTATAATCTGACTCTTACCCTTAAGGAAGGCTCTTTAAATGAGAAAGGGAGTCTCCTCATTTAATTTGATACATCAGGTCATCATCAAAATATTTATTTCCTGATCTTCCCACACACAAGGTGAATAAAGGTTAATAGCAATGGAAATGGAAAATAATTAAGGATGGATATGTACATAATAAAAGTGCAAAACAAATCAAAATAAATAAAGTTTATTGTGACTATTAGGTTAAGATGTCTTGATATGCTGATCGTAAAGTGCATTTTTTTTTCTTCTCTCATTGGAGGGACAGAGGAGCTGCAAGACACAGTGAAACACATACACAAGTGAGGAATAATGCAGAGACAACAAAAAAGGGTATATAATTGCCCAGGATTTTAGAATTCTTTATCTTCACCAATAAATAATATAACAAATAAGAGATTTTTGTTTTATTTTGTTTTGTTTTTTGTCATTTTAGTCCCATTTCTCACTAAAATATTTGACTGGATCAGGTTTGTTGAATCAGTTATTTTTTGACTAGTCATCTCTCAGCTCAAGAAATCGAATGCTCTAAGAAAAGCAGTTCATTTCACTTTTGCATGAAGTAAGTCTAGAAAGAGGTAGCCCAAGGTTTAAGGAGGTGCACTCATCATACTCAGGGGGCCAGAATCCTATAACAGTTAGTTGTATCTTCAGTTTTTGCTTCTGTTCCCTCATTTCTCCAAGTGACCACTGCTCCTACTCCAGATCTCTCTAACAGATTCATTTGAATCAGCAAGATGAAGAAAGGCAAAGAAAGGAGGCATGAATCCTCTCTCTGGAAAGCACCCTTAGAAACTACAATCTTTTCAATCTGTTTTGTTAGTCACACTATTTACATGACAGTCCTTTTAGATCTGGAATCATTTTTCTGTGAATTTTTTATCACAGCTGATTGTGGGGCTCAGATCATGGATCCTAAATGCATGGAGCCCCAGAAGGTTGAATACCTTGTACTGAAGGTAAGGTGCTCAGAGGTAAGCTCTTTCTGCCAGTATTCTAAATGCTTCCAGGTTCCAAGAAGTCTAGCTTTTAAGCTAGAGCTCATTTGCCTGAAGTATGTTTTGCATATTGGAACCAGCCTCCTAGACTTGTTAGATTAAACTCTGCTTTGCCCAAAATAGGAACTGTTGGTGAAATTCTCTACCTTCCCTGTCTGAGAGTATATCTTAAGATCTGTTCCTAGAGAGAGCCTATCCCTTATCTAGGAGGAAGGAACAGCTAAGAGAGGCCAGGAAGACCCTAGAAGGATACTGTCCACTTTCTATCTAATCCAAAAATTGAAAATGGTCCATTCTACCTTCCTTCTTCATATTTTCATTTCTTGTACAAAACTTTGATCGTTTTTTTCTTCTTGTCATTTTTTTTTCTAGCCTTTCTCCAATGGAAGGAGAAAGGTATCATATTTTTCAATCTCTACCCTAAAATATATTTAAGACATCCCTGAAGTATAATGAAAACACTTGATGCGGCTCATCTCACTTGAGAATAACATAATTCAACCTTTAAAGTATTTTAAAAAGGGAATCTTTAAAGCCACTCTCCCCAAGAATTGCTTGTATGTTTTGTCTATGAAGTTTCTTGAATAAGACAAACCCACCCACAAAAGCTTTTCCTAAAGAAACTGAGTATAGAAATATGAGTCAGTTTTCCATAAAGTACTAAGCATATATATGAGTGTAATAGATGTGAGACTGTACAAAGCTGCTCTCAACAAAACGCCTGGCCTTTGACCCATTATTTCTTGGAAAACTAGTTCTAGGGAATGTGGACATTGCACCCTTGATTGCCTGACTTTCTTCTAGCAACTAGAAACTTTGGTGGAGGAGATACGGGATTTCATAATCCTGCAGGAGGACAGAGCCCAAATAAGTAATTAACTGTGATTGTAATTAATTAGAAATGACACATATGAAGTGCAAAGAGAACATATGAAAATGTGTAACAATGTCAAAGATTTTGGAAGGAAAAAAATCCTTAGAAAAAAAAAAACATGAAATTTCTGAAAGCATTTGCCATCAGGAGCTCATTGAACACTTTAGCATGAGCTAAAGTAAATATAAAACAGTGACCAAAACGTTCATGGTATCTGCAAGAGTGAACAACTGATGACTAACTTCTTCACTCAGCTTACTCCAATCAATATTTCTTTATGCCTTTGCTTGTAAGAGAAAAAACTTTGAGAGTTAAATTGTAGACTTTCTACTAAAGAGAGAAGAAAAATCTGACAACTTGAAGGCTTTGCCGTTCCCATGGGTCTCAAGCAGTGGGGTTCCTGGTATGGCCATGGCCTTGTCAACAGTACACATTCATTTAAGACTTCTTCTACTCTCCACACCAACCTCCATTCCTCCCCTCTGATTCCTATATCCTAGTATAACAGTATTTTCCCTCCCCTGACTCCTAACTTAATGTCCTCCCTCTCTCCCTCTTCTTCTCCCTCTCCCCTTCCTCCTCCTTCTTCCCCTCTCTCTTCTCTGTCTCTGACTCTCTTTGTCTATCTCTCTTTTCTGTCTGTCTGTCTGTCTCTGTCACTCTTTCCTCTCTCTCATACACTCTCAATCTCCCTCTCATTTTTTAATGCTTAGTCTATTGAATACATGGATATCTTCTCAGAGCCTATATCCATATAAAACTCGACTCCAACTCTGCAAGCAGCCATCAATTGCCAATATCTATAGCTACTCCAATGGGGTAAGATTTGGGGTGGTATTTAAGGTAAAAGAGAAAGAGAAAGAAAGATGGAAGAATGCTACATCATTCCATTAGTTGCTGAGATATCAGACAGATTTAGAGGAAACATTCAATTTCACACATGTCACTAAAAAATTATAATGAATTGAACTCAATATCATGCTATCTAAACAATATGGTAGAGTACAGTAATAATACAAGGTAATAATGATAATTAGAATGCATCTGAAATGTTTTGGTAACTTTTCTTCAAAGACTGATAGAGTACTTTGAA
The DNA here is from genome assembly GCA_021653895.1 of Mastomys natalensis. Taxonomy (NCBI): domain Eukaryota; kingdom Metazoa; phylum Chordata; class Mammalia; order Rodentia; family Muridae; genus Mastomys; species Mastomys natalensis. The sequence goes on along the minus strand of JAJTUV010000425.1, from coordinate 1,329,638 downwards.
TATATAGGTCAATTACAATTACTGATGCTATCCAATATAACATGAACAAATAATGGAATAGTGAGAAGCAGGAAATAAATCAAAATATAAAGATAAAACAGGAGACTGAGAGAAAATAGTCTTTCCAGTGTCATGTAAGAAAACTGATGATTAAATAAATATAAAAATTAATTAAACTTTTTTTAAAACATTAAAAAATGAAAACTGATGATTTTTTCAGACCAGAAAATTAACAATCCATGTATACTGCCTCACAGAAGGATGCCTGCAGTGCCATCAGATGTAAGAGCACTGCTGTACTTCAGACACTAGCCATATTAAGGCCAGAAATACCTGCTTAAAGCTCTAGTGAGTGTGGGGAGCCCAGGCAGTCTTGAGTGAATGTGTAAGAGAGGATGGATTTCTGAGCAACTATGTGTATAGTGGATAAAGGCACAGCCATGCCAAGAATCAATGCTTAAGACCCAGGGGAAAATGACAAACCACCAGCCCATGACAGGGTCAGAGAAATGGCAAAGTCTTTGCTGGTCTAAGTATGAATACTACAATCAGGTTATGGCTTTAGGAAGAGACTCCACTCCAGTTGTTGGGGAATCCACATGGAGACTGAGCTGCATATCTGTTACATATGTGCCCAACGCCTCATTCTAGTCAACCTGTGTTCTTTCGTTGGAGAGCTCCCAGAGGTCCTGGTTAGTTGACTCTGTTGGTCCTCCTGTGGGGTTCCCATCCCCTTCAGAACCTTCAATTCTTGCCCCAATTCTGCTGTAAGAGTTCCTGATTTCCATTCAATATTTGACTGTCCATATCTTGGTCTGTTTCAGCCAGCTGCTGGATAGAGCCTCTCAGACGACAGGTATGTTAGGCTCCTGTCTGTAAGCATTACAGAGTATCAACAATGTCAAAGACTACTGCTTGTCTGTGGGATAGATTTCAAGTTAGGCTGGTTATTGGTTGGCCATTCTTTCACTCTCTTTTTCTTCTTTGTCCCAGTATTTCTTTTAAACAGGAAAAATTGAGGGTCAAACATTTTGTGGGTTGGTTGATGCCTTTATCCTTCCTCTGAGGGTCCTGCTTGGCTTTAGGAGGTGGCCTCTCCAGGTTCCATGTCCTCAGTGTTAGGCATCTAAGCTACAGTCACCCACATTGACTACTAGGAACCTCCAAGATATCTTCTAACACTAGCTACATTTTCTTTTTCTGTGTAAAATAACCATGCTGAGATTTGAAGTAGTTTTATAGTTGGATTGTTATGCTTCATCAAACATGTCACATGTCTTTTAATACCAGTTTTTCTTCACATATGTCTGTGTGGTGTGCTTTATTCAGTCCCTTGACATCCAAATCCAGTCAAGTCCCAGATACACTTGATGCAGCAAGAGGCATTATTCTCACTGAGTGCAATGTATGCAGATGATGTCCCATAATGTATCCTGATATTTTCAAGTCTATCCAGAATTTAGAGGAAACCAATTACGGTCATTTTTCTAAACCAGTATAATTTCTAACTCTCATTCTTCATCAAACAAGCTTTTTTATAGTAGATGAAGCCCACTAGAGAAAGACACAACTTTTTAAAATATAATTTCTCAGAGAACAACTTACCATGGGGTGGCCAGCCCCAAATAATAGATCTACAACACAAATAGAACATCACTGCAAAGGTAGGTAGAAAGACTCGAAGACCAGAGGACCAGGGTGTCTGTTGAGAAATAGTATTTTTCTATACATGATAAGGAGGAGAAGGGGGAACACCCCTCCTGAGTATACCCCACCCTGGTCATATGAAGTCATAAGGTTTCTTAACATTTAGTCCTAGAGAGAGAAGTCCAAGGCTCTCAAGACCTTTAGTGGATGTTCAGGAGAGTCTAATGAGGACTTTACTCTCTCCGAGTTTTCAGTTATGATTGTGTAAGAGGTATGTAGCTAATAGCTAGTTGCCTCAGTACTTCTGAGTAACTTATACTTCATAAGTAATCTCAATATAATTGATGGTTAACCATTCTATACACTAATGGTTTATTTCTCTTTTGCCTTATATCCTCTCTATCTGAGATAAAAAGAACATTTTACTTCTATTTATTGTTTTAAAACCACCCACATTTTACTGCTTATAACTTTCCTTTCTGCCTCATTTCTCCTATTGTGGTCATGAAATTTCTGTCCTAATGTAGTCAAATCTGTCCCAACATAGACAGAAAGAAATAGTGATAACAATCACAAGCCATAAACAGAGATCCTTTTGTGATAAATTAGAAGTGTTCAACCAGGGCTTCCAGAATATAACTTTTGAGGAACTTAGATTATTTTAAAGGAAAGACAAAAGGACATAAATATTGAATTAGGAACGAGCAACTTCCACAAAGTTTGACTTGGCAGAAAGAATTTCTAAGTTCTGGTTTTACCATATAATTGGAGTGTTAGAGCATTTACTTTTATAATAGAGGTATGACTTATTTCTAAAATCCTAAAACTTGTCAAGCAATGACATCCTCCTGGATCTGTGCATGGCATTTCCCATTTGTCACCTTGTTTAATCTTTATACCATGCCTGACACAGATGCCATCCTTATTGGCATTTCACTGGTTAATAACAGGATGTGAACGTTCCTTCATTTGATGGGCAGGGAAGGCCTCCTTCAAGTTCAAGTCATCAGGCCTACCATGCATTTAAGAATAAAATCTAAGTGAGAAGAAACTGTAAGGGAAAGGACTTTCTCCTGAGGGGCTTATCTTTTCTGTATAGAAAAAGAAGACTTTCCTAACAGACTTCCACTTAACCTTGCATCAGTCAGAACTGGGTCATGTGTAACACTAATTGCAAAGGAGAGAAGGAACCAAAAAATGATACCACATTTATTTGTCATCCTCCTCTTCCAGTGAAGGCTGGGAATCGGCGGCACACTGAGAGGCAAGGAGTAGTGCAATTGTGGTCACACATGTGGTTATTTTTCTAATTTTTATAAGGATGAATAATAATGAGAGTTTCCTGGCATCTACTGCAAATCACTATGTGCGACTAGCCCTTTTACCCATATAGGTGAGAAAAAAATACCTCTTGAAAACAAAGGAGTAACCATGTGTTTGAAACTTAGAGAAGTTGGATCTGGGAAAGAGGAAGTAGCCTGGGATGTATTTGAAAAGAGGTGTAGTTGTAGCAGCTTTGGTTACAGCCTCCTGAGAGCATACACCATTAAGGGTGGTGTGGGATGGGGCTCACTTAGGCTTCATCCTCATGGAAATTCCCACTCCTTTACTATGGGAGAATGTTAAGTACTTGTCTTTTTAGTCTCCCTTGTAATTAAACTTATGCACATGACTCAATTCTGGGTGCTGTAAAGTCAAGTGACAATCTGTTGGGGGAAAAAAGTTTCTCCTTCTAAATAAAAAGTTAAGTTCTCCTCCCTATATTATTTACTTAAAATTTGATGTACTACCCAAATGCATCGTAGATCTGTTATGAACAAAAAGAGCCCTGTAAGACTAGCAGCCGTCATCCTTCTCCATAATCTCTTCTGTGTTTAAACTTTTGGTCAGCTGTTTGATGTTGCAGCACTAATTATTTTCTAATTAATACATGTGCCATTCTATCTTTCTTCTTTCCAGAAATAGGATTCTGCCTTGAGTATATTTCAGAGGTACGTGACATTCAAGGTAGTGATATTTCTCTATGGAAATTCCCAGTGCCTCCATGAAGTGTGTGCAGCCCTTGCAACTGTGCCTTAGAGACAATAGATGATTCTCATAGGCCAGGGATGCCAAGGCCACCCACTCATCTAGTTCTTTGCTTGATGCTATCATTTCTACTGGGATCTTCAGGGTCCTTCTTTCTGAACCGTGGCCCCACTTTGAGGTTTTTCTGCTTCTCTGTGTCTCTGTGTCCTCATGGTTTTGTTTTGTTTTATTTCATTCTGTTTTGTTTTGTTTTTTGGCAGTTGCTGTTACACCTCAAGACTCAGGTCAGCTTATATTATGCCACCAATAGTAGTCATTTGTTTATGTGTATCTCTAGCACTAAGCTATGAGCAATTTGAGGTCAGAAATCATCATAGATATTTGATATATACCAGCTAATCAATAACTTTTTATTAAATTGATTAACTGAAAAATAACTTTTCCCCTTATAATATTACTCTTACCAATATTTTACATGCATTTTTTTTTATTTTCTTATTCTACCATTAAGTGGGATGCTACTTAGAGGCAAGAATTATATTTTACTCATCTTTGTGACTTACAGATACTCTCAAGCAAAACTCATATCGAACAGATTGAATTGCACTGCTAATACATTAGGCATATCTTAATCATCATGTTAATTGCTATTTCCCCTGTGGGATGGAGGAAGGTGCCAAAGGAGTTGAAATATAGCTATCCAGTTCACTGAAGAAGGCTTTTCTTTTTAATCTGCAATTTTAAGTCAAAAGTGAAAAAATACAATTCATTCAAAAAGAGAAAAGCAGATCACATATTCCCTGATTCAGACGTGTTTCAAAGATGTAGAACAAGAATCTGTTTTCAAGAACTTTCTAGTCTCTCCCCTCTAGTAGACAATCTGACACAAGTGCAATTTAATAAGTTAATTGCAGTGTGTGATTGACAGAGGCAGGGGACAATGTCTGATGTGAGGATTTCTCGATAAAAATTATGATAATAACTAAGGATCCTATTATTTCATTAAGGGCTCTATGGCTTGGCTGGTGCACAGCAAGACTTTCACAGAATCTACCTTAGACATGATTGATATCAAGCCTGTGTTCATCTCTTATGTCACCAAACCATGAATAAGAAAACCGTCTATCGGGATCAGTTTGAAGCTTAACTCTTCTGAATCTAAAGGTCTGTGGTGGAGACAAGATCACCTGGGATCGGCTGGCAACTGTCACACACCCTGTCAGAGTTACTTAGGAGCTGAAATGTAAGAAGTAAGAAATTTTGATATACTCCAGATTCTAAACAAACAAAATGAAAGGTCCGGGAGAATTTACATCATAAAATGAAAATGAATAAATGCATTTATTTTATTAAAGAAAATTAAAATGGTCTTAAGAGAAATAAAAGTTTCATTTTTAAGAATTTCTTTTCTGAAATAAAACTGAAAATAAATCTATGCATTAAAGATGCACCTATATATTTCTGAGTCACATGTTATCAAATATATAGTTTCTCAAAGAATGCATTTGCATTTTTTTCAAATGTTAGACCACCATTTAAAATAGTGTAAGGTTATAGCAAATGTACTTTTTAATATTTGGGATTTAAAATTCTTTAGTTAAATACATAGTAACCTTGAAAACAGTTTTTGTAAAAATTATTTTCCAATATATTAATTTTCAAGAAACTACTGGGAGATGAAGCATCTTTTAGATTTAAACATTTATTGAAGAAAGTTACCAGTATTAGATGTAAGCTTGATGAATTTAAAAAGATAGTTTCGATATATTAAAATCTTTTTCCAAATAAACATAAGAGAAAGATCCTGTTGAGAATAAAAATGACTAGTTATACCAAAAAAGTCTCCCCTCCAAGTGGAAATAACTCATGCTACATTATGCAGCCAAGATAGTCGCCTGTTCACCTAACCTAAACATTTACAGGAACTGATTTATTCACGGTTGAAAATCAAATCTATTGCAGTTCAGATAATTTCTCTGCATTAGGAAAAATGAATAAATTAAAAGTGTGCTTCAGCAATTTAGTCCTTGTAAGCTGAGATTCTGCAAGCTCCGTAAAAGATGTCAAAACCTGCTGATAGCTAACAGAGCCGACTCTGAGTTTGTGTATCTCGGTCCACTCTACCTTTCCATCAGGCAGTACATGTGCAAATAGAAAAGTAGCTCTCTAATTAATCAAAGTCAGATGTGCCTGAACGCCTGGAGTTGCTGCTGATCCTTGTCCCAGCTTCTCCCGTGTTCTCACTCTATGTTTTTACCTTGAAAACTTCTGCTCTGAGCTGGGAATGCCTGAAGGGCTTGCACGGTGAGTCAATGTGAAATTATCTCAGCGGGAAGAAGTTGCTTTTCAGCTTAAATGATTTAAGGCAGCAATTTTTCACACTCTCAAACTCTGACAAACGCCCAGATTGCCTCTCATGTCTGACTTCAAAATATTCAAAGAAAAGCTATTTTTATTAAAAACACTCTAGAGAAAATTGTATGTCACTTGTTCTCTGATATAACTTCATTTCTCCTGACAGTGACAATTTTCACCTCAGTACAATTTCTTTATTTTTTCCAAAGCTAATTCTGCTTAATATTAGTATTTATACAAACTCATATCAACTTGTCTCTGTGAAATATTCAAGGGTGTCAGGTAAATGTTGCTCACTGCCATTCATCTTCTTTGGGTGTTCAAAATGATCAATCGATTTAAAAAAAACTACACTTACTTTAGCTATTATTGTTTTATTTGTAAGGGAGAGCTTAACAACTTCTAAAACACTTTATTTGACAAACCCGTGTCTGCAAACGGCGTGGAATTCTGAACTCGATGGCACATGTCTTTTGCCAAAGGTTGTAAAAGTTTACATCAATAAATCTATTTGTTCCGTGCCTTTAAGTCACACAGGTACTACCACGAGTGTTTTGTCTTACGCTTCTTACATGTTAATAAGATTATGGCGGGTGTCATACTCAGCGAAACGTCGCATTTGCTTTATTATGAATGCTAGCAGTGCAGAAACATCACATTATAATCACTTCAAAAGGAAAATAGATTCTGCATATTTTCATATGTGTTTATAATTCCACTAAACCTCAGTAGAATCAAAGTCAGTAGAGACAAGCATGACAGAAGGTTTCGCGTTTCGGAGAATGCTGGAAGCGTGGCACGTTGATATGTAGCAGAATGGTTAATATGTATAAGGTTACTTATGGCCTGTGACCTCAAAGCATATCTTCTGGCCTTATCGAAATTCCATGAGAAAAAGTAACCCACTAGCATGTGAATTTCTAGCAAAGCATCTGGCGCTTTTTTAAAAGGATTAATTTTATTTTTATTTGTGAAGTTCCTAAGTATTAATAAACACAATATAAGCAATAATCACATGTAGCATCTAGGTTCTACAAGGCTGGGTCAAACTTCTTTTTATATGTGCACACCAGTTTCACACAAGTATCCTTTCTTCACACCAATGAGGGTTCATTTCTAAACAAAATTGAATCATTTCTATTTCATTTATATTCCTTACAGGAAAGCCAGGGAAAGAATTACCTTGCAGGTTCTACACACTACTGGGGTCAGGTCACGGAAGTACATCAAATCCAGCAGAGAAGGACATTTCAGAAATTTCAATGGTGTCACAATGCCATGTGCAGCTTCTATATCCAAGCCTTGCCTGGGAACCTGTCATCTTTGCATGTTTAAGTTAGGATCTGTTTTCTGTTTTAAAGTAACAACTACTTTTATTATTTTAGTTTCTGTGTTTTATTTAGCATTTACTCAAGGACAAGAAGACTGATTCAGATTTTAAATATATGTTTAAATTTGAAAAAAAAATGTCAACATTGAAGGACTTTATGGGAAATTTGTGGGTACCTATGAGACAAAAATCCATGATTACTTGACAGATTAACTCAAACAATTATTGAAAAGGCAAAATTTGCTGGTAAAAGAAATTATTTATGATACACACACACACCATTTACCATAAGAAACATAAGTAGCATGTTATGGACTAAATTTTTCTTGATACAAGAAAAGTTTTCTTGAACTTAAAAAAATAGAAGTTGTTGACAAAGATTCACATATTGAGTTTTTACTTTTGTACTTTCAGGAGAAGATATGCTGTAATTCAGATCAAAATTTTTATTTCTCAAAAAACAAAAACACTGTAAAATTCAAAATGCTATACCCATGAATCGTTTGTATAAATGATTTGTTTCTATTGTGTAGAAAATTTATACAATTAGAAGGAAGTAATGAATTTGTTTTCTTGATAAAATATTTAAAATTTTATCTTAAAATAACTTTAAGATATTTTGTTATTAAAAATGCAGTTTTATCTCTAAATGTAATTATGATATGTTTGCTAATTTAATACTTCACATTAAATTTTAGGTTTACATTTTATATGCCACTGTATAGTTTTATCATTTAGAAAACATGCTATTTTGTAAAATCATATAGTTTCCTAATTTAAGCTTATATGTGAAGTATAATTTCCTATTATGTGTTAAAATAACATTTGTTCATTTTAGAAGACTAATCAAAGATAAACTATAGAGAAAAATGTGAATTCAATAAGATCTCTTTTGTACATATTATTATTTGAGTTTTATATCACTATATTATTATATTGGCTATTTTGTTACAAGTCATTTACTCTGGTATTTTTGCTTCAGTTATTTTAAAAATAATAATATCTGCTTTTTTCACTCTCTTTGGGCTTTTTTTTCCCCCAAAGTCAATGTCTCAGTGTTGTTCTATAATTACTTATGAGATGTTTCAAAATGCCTATTTAGTAAAAAGGTACACATGTGATAAAACCCACATACATACTCATGCAGTCCTTAAATCCAGTGTAAAGAATAACTCCAAAGCATATTTTAAATAACCCTTTAACTTTCTGATTCATTTTCAGTGTGACTACTTTCCTGTATCTATATATAAAGATGCAGGTGTATTAATATAAAAATATTCATATGTAGAGACAGATTGTAGAGAGACATTTAAATGGGATCTATGTCAATGAGTCTTGTAAAGTAATAAAAGCTAGAAGGGAGAGTGTGCATTAGTACATACTTATGTAGGCATTCTGTTTTATAAATTAAAACAAACACAGATGTTGCTTATTGGTGAAAGGAAATAAGCTGTCCTGAAATCCTTTCAGGGAAACATAATTGTCAAAAATGATATAAATCATTACCACCCTTTCTAACACATTAACCAGAAATGCAGGCAATGCCAAGGACCTGTGCTATCTCCTCATGTTTACATTTCCTAATCACCATAACAATCTTTGCAGAAACAGTTATTCTTAAGACAATCAGGACAATACATCCGCATAGTGAGAAAATCAATTTAACAACAAAAGTAGATTTATCTCTATTGATCGAGAGGTGTGGAGTAGAATTTTAGTGAATTATATCTGGTTCTCATTTCCCTGCAGAAAATTTCCCAATGAAGCAGGAAAGACAGATTGCAGACTACTGGATAAGCTTTTACATGCTACTTACTTGCTCTTGTAATCACTGATTTTGAACACACATATACAATGAGAGAGGGGGAAAAGGGAGGGTTGGGAACACACACACGCAGGCACACTCACAGAGAGGTACCGATGGAGGGAGGGAGGGACGGAGGAAGGAGGAGAAAGCGAGAGAGATAGACAGAGACAGACACAGACACAGCGAGAGGATGTTTAAAGGACATTGAATCAAATTCTTATTTTTCATTATTTAAAAGGGTTTCACTATTGTGCTTGACTTTGTAACAATGTACTTACCTTGGAGCCTCATGGTATTTGTTTTGAAATCCTTAACAGATAAATCAGTTCTTTATAGAAGAATGCAGTGTTAAAGAAAAATGGAAACCCAAGCTCATTATCTAAGAATAGAATTAGAAACACTGAAAACTAGCTATCATAGTTTCTTAGACAGAATGTTTTCAATGACTGCTAATACTTCCCCAACTGAAGTTCCCCCTTTACGCAGGACACACAGATTTGCAATCATTAGAAGACAACTTGCTAACCCAATGTATGCAAAGGAGGAGCCTTTAGTAATAGGTTTAGAAAGATCCCAAAATACCTGAAGTGATACTTTAAGTCCCTGGCAGGGTGAGTCATGCTGACTTTTATTTCTTACAAGAGAAATAAATACCTACCAATTTTGTTGATAAGTTCTAATAATATATTTTTTTTTTTATTTTGGCTATTGCCCATTCCTGCCTTTCACTGCCAGGAACATAAAAAATGATGTGTAAAGAAGCTACTGTAGAGAAGTCCTTGAGCCATTCTCCTGCACGTTACCATAGCTTATGAAACAGCCAACAGTTTTCTTTGTAAATCTTACACTTGGGATTTTAAGAGAATAACACAATTTTGTTATTCACTAACAATTTTTTGTTCTTAAATTATGATTTTTGTTTTGTTATGTTGGCTGAGTGAAGAAATAATTATCAATCACTTGTTTTGCTATGTTTAAAGCTTAGATTCATAAGTTCAAGTCAATTACTTTATTGCTATCATGTGTTATCAATAGCATCCATGTTAAAAATTGTAAAATGTACATCTTTTCTAAATTAATATTATATTCTAAAAGAAGTCAAGATGTAAGCAGAATTTGTAGAATCATGAAAATGTGTTCAATTATTAATACACTTTTAAAAGCTTTAGTTATATGAATAATGTCCTAATACTGAAATCCTTGTGACATAAGAAAAATCTTGATTCAGAACATTAAAATAGAATTTAAATTTAATACACAATAATCACTTTAAAAAGCATCAATCCATCCATTCATTCAGGCAAAATAAACAGAATTAAATTTGACTTTAAGCTACTGAAGGTGACACATGACATTTCTATTGAGAATTTTTATCTTAAAGTCATATAAACAAGGAAAAGTATTTCGAAATTAACCCTATAAATCTAGGTAGTTTTTTAGCCGTATTTATGACGTATAATAATGTGCTCCAATAATGTTAATAGTAACATATGTGTATACATCTTGCTATTGTTAAATATTGAAAGATAACTGCCAAATCAGGTAAGTAAATTGTAGCAATAATTTAAATTGAAATGTGAAAAGACAATGTTAGATATTGTATGTGATCTACTTCCTTTTCCATATGTATGCTCTTAAGGGAAGAGGAGCATCATTAAACATAAGCAAACTGGACTACTTACATACTTCTAAAAGAATAATTGAGAATACCTAGAGCTTTTTGTAAAATAGGTAGTTCTTAAACTGAATTTTAATAAACCAATAAAGTAATGTTATTGTTCAATAGGTAATAATTGCCTTTATATAAACTCAAAAATATTGTTTAGAGTGATTAATATACAATGCACCATTATGTATCTGAGAGTGTTGATGCATAATTTTTAGTTCTAATGTTATTATGTAATTGAGAGAACATGTTCATTTGCTCTAATAACTACTAAGATGCACTTAATAAAATGAAATGTAATAATACTTGTAATTTAATCTATTCATGGAAGTAATTTTAAAAGTCTACCACTCTCCTTAATGTGGATGACATTCATAATTTATAAAGTGTTGTGATGCAGAGTTGACAACGCCATTGTTTTTTACACTCTGAGATGATTCTGCAGCCTTCATATCATCTGCATACCAACCTCGGGATTATCAAGGGCAAACAAAAGATAATTAACACCAGAAACAGGCAAATGCAGGAGCTATCGGCTGAGAGTTCTCATTTAATGTAAGAATTCTGAAAAGCAGAAAATGAAATAACTATAGAAAAGCTTGTCTTATAAAAATAAAAAAAAAAACAATTCAATATCCCATTCTTTATATGCCTTTTTACCTGGGTTTGTAACGGTAACTCATCTGACAACACCGGCCCTAAGTCATCATTAACGGAGTTAGTACAAGTAGTTTTTAATGAGCTAACTTCAAATTATGTGTTTTACAAATATAATATATAATTGCTCATATAACCATGCACTGATTTATAATATATGTATGAAAAACAGAAAATGAATTATAAGGTGCAATATCCTTTCTGTGCTTTCAGATTTATGAAAGCAACACAGAGGGTTGACTAAATGCTTTAAAAACTTGAAAGAGTTCTGAAAAAAATATTTTCCTTAAAACGTTCACAAGTACAGTGACTAAAAGTATAAAATGATTCTAGCTTTGGAGCATAATTGTTTATTGTTTTCTATTAATACTTTTTTCCAATTTTCAACAGCAGCCTAGAGATATTGAATACTACATTTCAAATTCAAGAGTAAGCATCAACTGTGTTATGTGCTAACTGACTGCATTTTCGATATTACACGATTGCCTATCAAATAGATAACTGAAAACAAAACAAATTCTGATGGAACGTGATTATTGAAAGTCACTGTGAACTTCTATATCTTCTCCTTGGTTTCTTTCTATCTTCAATGTCAAACAGTCCAAATTTGTTCTCTAAATCATTTAGCAGTTTTCTATAAAGGGTCTTATGGTCAGCATTCACGTTTGACATCTTTATAGTTTCCTTCAAAATTTGGAACACTTGCAGTGGAAAAGCATAGGCAGAGACTATGTATCTATGTGTGCCGCTATGTTCTTCTAATAAAATTTTATTAACAAAGCAGCATGTGGCTTAAACTTGACAATCACATTGTAATATTTCAAATTGCCCAGACTTATGTAGCAGTTACAGAGCTACATTTTAAAATGGTAAAAAGATCCCATTATTAGCTTTATTTATATTTTTCCTCATCTGAAGAACAATGAGCATGGCCTTACTACTGTCACCTTAATAATCCTTGTCCTATTATTCCTACGTTGTATTCCTACCTCCCACCTCACATCCTATTGCTTAGTATCTATTAGCATCCATTTGTAGTTGCCCACTCACTCCCTGTCTGCCTCTGTGGTTTTGCACAAACTCTGTTCACTACATGGGAAGAAATATCCTTTGTCCTCTTGCTATTGTTTCTCTACTAACAAAGAAGTGGACTACATTGTATTCATCTTCTGATTGTCACTGGTTCAATGACTGCAAATAGTTTGTTGAATTACTGACTCATTGAATGAACACAGACACATAATTTTATAAAGCACTTAGTCTTTTAAGAGGTTTTTTTTTCTTTAGCCACTCAAATTAATGAATGTCTCCTCAAATATATATTCAAGGACACAGTTCACATGTCATGTCTGGACTCTACTCACACGACTATGTTTAATGATTTTCTTTCTAATATAGAAATTCCTATCCTTGATGTTAAGTGTTATTGTTATACAAGTAACATTACAAACATAAAAAATAAAATATAAACAAAGAAGAAAACCATTTTATATGACATCAAACTATGAATTTTGATGTCATTTCCTACCATCCTAAAGTCTACCTTGTGCATATATATGTATATATGGTATATACTTCTTTTATAGATGTTTCAAAAAATTAAAAAATACAAACTTAATACCAATACAGTATTTAACTGATATTCCTTGAAGACAGACATACCATTTCTCTATATTTAGTGTCCTTGGCATCTCAGTAAAAAAAACATGTGAAAACATACCAGATAATGTAGAATTCAGTCAAAGAAAGACTCAATAGCAGAAAGTTAACTGTCTTGAGCCTATTACAAAAATTGCAACCCCATGTTAATAGAGTTTGTTCTTAACCATCCATAGTATAAACAGCAACAAAAATAAGCACTCAGCTTACCTTTACCTACAATCTATATAAAAGTGGTTTAAAGTTTTAATGATTATTAAAATTTATAATAGGAACTCTTCATTAAGAACATATACCAACTTGTCGGGAGAAAAGTCTTTCAGAGTTAAGCAAAATTGCTTATTAACACACTATGTACTATTATTGGTGATATCCCACCTCAGATATCTTAATTACTTCCTAAGTAGTAGTGTATATTTATTTCCTGAAATATAAACAGCTCTATTAATAATATAAATGATATCAAATTGTTTAAATGTCATAAATAGATTGGTTGTTGATTCTTCTTCATGATGTGAACACTTTAAAATAAATATTACTGATTTTATTGGTATATCATAGCCTTGACTATATCAAATATAACTGTTCTTTCTATACTTTTTGGCAAATATCAAAATGGAAACACATAGCAATGTGTATAAGGGGTTTAATTTTTCTAACAAAATTATATCAATCTCCACACAAAATTGTATAAATAAGACTAAAGCTAACTGAATTTTTATTGCCTTAAAATAAGGCACTGTGGGGACTGTAAGATAGTTATGAGGGTAAAGGATTTGCTACCAAGCTTGGTGGTCTGAGATCAATTGTTTTTGATCCCATATGGTAGAAGGAAAGAACAGACTCCCACAGCTGTCCTCTGGCTCTATACATATGCCATGCAAGAGCATAGATGCACACAGACATGTGTGTACACAGGCACTCACACATACACACAAATGAAATTAAATAAATAAAATGTAAGTTTGAAATCTTTCTAAAATTTAAGCCTACCTCATGAATCTATTTGGGGTCTCGGTGCATAATAACCTTTAACAGAATAGTACACAGTGATCTGAGCTAATGTCAATAGAGTGTAATTGCTCAGATGAACCACAAAATCTGTAATAACAAAATTATGAAATATAATAAAAAGGCATATTTAAAAGATCTTATTTTGTTTTTATTCATTTGGGGTGTGTGTGTGTGTGTGTGAACACTGAATCTCCTGGAGACAGATTTCTATAGGGTATAATGAACCAATCAATATGTGTGCTGAGAATCAAACTCCTGTCTTTCCAAGAGAACCTCATGCTCTTAAGTACAGAGACATCACTACAGCCTCAAGAGTGTGTTAGACTAATAAGTTATTTTGTAAAGGTATTATAAAACAGCAACTGTATCATAGCAAATACTCAAATCATGAATTTAAAATGTATTACTGAAATAACAGAATATAATACTATGAAAGTACTTCTTTTCATGTAATTCCTCTGATGACTGAATTCACTTTATTCCAAACAATCTTACTTCTCTACTATAATGATCAAAGAATTTGAAGAAGGAAGTAATTTGCTTGATGGTTTTTCTTCAAAATTGGGGTATTTAAAAAATCTGATTTTACTGTATTTTACTCATTTAGAGCTTTGAATTTTTAAGCATGTTGCTGTATATCATCCTTTTTCTAGTTCATTTATAGGTTCTTGCCCCGAGATAAGCAAGACAAGTGTCATTATCCTTACTATGTGCATGGGACCTACTATGTGTATGGCTTGATTCCGGCTGACCAGCAAGGGTAACAAGTACTAGAACACAGACTTTCAGAATCTTCATTCAATTTTCTTGGATCCTTATTTGTGTTGTATCTTCAGTAAGACAGGCTATGCATGAAACTTCTACCTAACGTCTTGTATAATGTTTGGTATATGTGTCAGGAGACACACCAAAGGATTCCCTCAATGAATTAACTTCCAACATTCTCTCTAGTAGTGCTAATAATTCTCTAGTCAGGCAGAGAAGATATGTTTCATGTAATTTTTCACACTGATATATTAATATATAAGATTATTATAAGACCACCTGACAGAGGTTTGGAAGTAGTGATCTCAGTGTGTGTAAACAAGAGCTCCAGAAACGAGATTCACCCCACCATTCACCTTCAAATACCAGTTTTCCTTTCTTTCCTATATTTATAAGCATAAAAATCACTAGGCATATAAATTAGTCAACTACTGAAACAACTTGCTTCGGTGTCATAGACCTAAACTATAAATTCAGATTATAGCCCAATTTTCTTCTTGGATTCTTTTCATTTCCTCCTTTAAAATTCTTCTTAATATCCCTAATTATTCCCACTGTACCAATATTTTTAGAAAATCATCATCTTTCTCATTGTTCATAGCCTTTAAATATCAGTAAATTATCATCTGTACCTCTAAGCACTGCTTCATGTTCTATCAAGTGAGATCCTGCAAGCTTTCTTCATTAATTACTGTCACCTTTTCCCTTAATTATTTTGAATTTGTGAAACTTTCCTTAATTTGCCTTTTTAAATTGAGATGCCTAAAATTAAACATGCTATTCAGAGACGCGGTTTGCTGTAGCCTCTCTCATCTCCCCACAATATTAATCACCAGATTATTTACCACTTTTAAAGTTTTCCTTTCCAATCACATCCTTATTAAGATACATTCAGGATAGTTTAAACACCATTGCTGAAGTACAAGTCTATAATTCCATATTAACTCTCTGAATGCCAATTTTTAAATATAATGGTGTGCTAAGATAGCACAGTAAATATTTATGTCATAATAACTGATAACTGCTTCTTAGAAAACTGAGAATTCCCTCACTTCACATTTTCTAACATAGGAAAAAAAAATGAAGTTTGAAGTGCTGGACAAAGGGGTTGTTTCCATTATAAACAAGTTCTTATAAATATTTCCAGAAAATTTTGCTTGTCTTAAATTGGCTACTTTTATACATAAACACTGTTAAGTTGTTTTTAAAATTACATTTATCTGTTTGTGTGTGTGCAACCATACATATCACTACACAAATGTGGAAGTCAGAGGATGACCTGGGGAACTCAGTTCTGGGAATTGAACCCAGTTTTTCTGGTGACAAGTGACAACTGCTGCTGAGCCATCTTTCCAGCCCCTTGAATATTTTTAATAACTTCCAGCTGGGTCTACTCTTTGTATATGAGCAAATTGTGTTTTATTTAATTTTCATCTCTTCAATATAATGCTGAGCAAAATAGTACTTCTAACTCTGAATGATATTACATGTAGGCACAAAGATACATGTAATTTTCTAAGTATTAAAAGTAGGGTAAACCTTTCTAATTACATTTCAAGAAGGCTTTACCTGTGTACTCTGCCATTATGGTGATATAAGACCATTTCTTTAAGAATCTTGATTAAAATGCTGCTAAATAATTGAAAAGTTAGCCTAAGAACTAAAGGAGAACAGAATATTTTATTTTTTAGAAACAAGTATCTCATCACTGCCTGACCATCTCAAATTTTTTGTAGCATTAAAGTTGTTTGTTTTGTTTTCTTTTTTTAAAGCCAGTCCTGGTGATAAATGCTTTTATTCTCAGCATTCAGAAAACTAAGGCAAGACCATTACAAGATCAAAGCTAGCCAAGGCTACATAAAAGACTCTATCTTGAAACAATTTTGAAAATAATTGTTTTAAGGTTTGGGGAATGCCTTCTACTTTTAAATGGTATTAATTTTAATAAGTAATCACTATTATCAGACAAAATTGCTAAAGAAATGAGAAAGAAATTAGAAATTATAAAGATGTATTACAAAATCAAAAGTAGCTTTCATTAGACATAAGCCAACTAATTAAAGAAGATAAGAATCTGCC
Organism: Mastomys natalensis; assembly: GCA_021653895.1. NCBI lineage: Eukaryota > Metazoa > Chordata > Mammalia > Rodentia > Muridae > Mastomys > Mastomys natalensis. The sequence goes on along the minus strand of JAJTUV010000425.1, from coordinate 1,312,631 downwards.
TTTGGTTGACTTAACAAATCTTACATGATTGGGTATCAATCACTCCTCCTAGTTATGAGGAATTAAAATGGTCCTCAGTGAACTAGGAGTCCCAGGGTATTGTTCTATTAAACTATCATCGACAATTGTATTGAGCAGCATGAAAATATACTGTGGAATTCTGTAAGTTCAATGGTAGAGCAGTTGCCTAGCAATTGAGAGGCAGAGGGTTCAGTCCCCAGCAATAAAAAAGAAAGGAAAGGAAAGAAAGACACTCAGGAAAGAATTTAGGTGTGAAATTTAAAGAATTGGAACATTTGAGGAGCATCCCATGGAGAATGTATTCCATGAGAATAGTGATTCTGCAAGACTAAGAGCTACTACTTATTGTCATTAACTGATTAAGCACTGTGATAAGTACTTTCTGTGTATTACCTCATTTACTCATTCTAACAGCCCTGGTTATTATCATTCTCATTTTATACATGAAGCAGTAGAGGTACAGAGAGGTTAAGAAATGTTCTGCTGTCTCCTAATGGGGAACACTGATAATTGAGCCCAGGCAGTCTGGTTCGATGGTCTAATTACTCCGGGTGTCCTCAAACTTAAGAGTTATATCATAATCATTTTGAGGGTTTAGCAGAATAAGGATTTTGGAGCCCCATCCCTAGAGTTTCGAATACAAAATGTCTAGGGAGGGAATTTAAGTTTTCTGAGAAACACAATTCTCATGTTAATCACGTGTTCCATGGAACTGTTTTCTGCAATGCTGGCTCCTAGGAATTATTCTTGGCAACCTGAGAGCACATAATTTTGGATCCTATGAAATTTTACTTTATGTGAGTTAAATGTTTATTTTAACCAAAAGAAACAGTAGATGAACCTTCAATAATTGTATAATTAATCTGACTTATAGGAAAGGAATTCAGGTACAAACTCAATGATCATTTATCTGACTTTCAACATAGGCTTAGGGGTGTTATTTATTCATCTAACTTGTTCCCAAGAACTTCATCTTAAGAAGATATATAAACCCATAACTCAAATATAGTGAAGTGAGTCTGCTGTGGTTGGGCAAAGGAAGCAGGGATTGAATCAGAAAAAGTTTCATGGAAGACAGTTTCTGTATGTGTATACAAACTTACTATAGCATAAAATTACCATTGACTTGTGTGCTCATGAACTGGACACTAGCTAACTTACGGAGACAACAGATACTCAGTCTAAATAGTATGACTGTGTAGAAAGTCATGCAGTCAAGGCGGCATTCTGTAGCTTGAACGTGAGGTCAGGCAAAAAAAAAGTGTTTTGGTAAGAAATAGAATCAGAGAGATGCTTCTTTATTCGGCATCGAAACAAATGATGTGTCAATAGTTCTAACCTATTAGTAACTGGTTCATTTAGAACAAGGGACCTTGGAGGCAAGGAGAGTTGTCCAGGTAGGAAATGAAGCAAAAGTCAACTAAGACAGTGGCTATGGAGGTAAAGAAGAAAGAGTGAACGTTAGGAGTAAATAAATTATTCTCGGAGGGTACTTTTGTAAGTAATTTATAAACTATAACTTATCTAGCTTTTCACATGATTGATTGCTAAGCTTTTCTCTGTTTAACAAATAAGGAAGGTGAAGTGCAAAGACAAGAGGATGTTCACTTAGGCTCATCATGCTTGTCAGAAGAGGGATTTGAAGTCAGGCCTTCTGACTCCACAGGTCACCCTTGTATCCAGGTCTAGTGATGAATTCTTTGTAGGAAAGAAAAAGAAAGGAAAAATGGTCAGAGAGTAGTCACAGTAAACATGTCTTTCTACTAGTGAATCCATACACTGCATGCATGACTATAGCTGGACTACCAAACCCTTTAAGAGGGATGATCTCTCCCATCAGCCTGCTTTCTTAAGATTCTTTAGTGCCTTTCAAGGGTGGGATTCATGATACCGCATCTCTAGTGCCACTGGCATTCCAACACAGGGACAATACCTATTCTCTCACTTCACTAGGCTCAGTTACAGTTTAAGAACAGTTACTGCTATCAACAGGGCTGCCAATCTCCGTTCCTATTTACTAAGAGCAAAGGCTCAGTTGCTTAGAACACTTGCTGCTCAATCATGAGGACTGGATTTTGGAACTCCAACATTCTCCAGATACCTGAAACTCTATCTCCAATGGATCTAACACCTTCTTCTGGCTTATCTGAGTTTATGGAGGTCAGTATCCACGTACGTGTACATGTAAACTCACACACTTTTACAAATAAACCTCTTTCAGCAGTGATGATAAAGGTACAGAAGTGAAAGAGTTAATGTCCTGGCTCAGGCATCAACTCTGCAGGTGCTGAACATTTAGGTAAGATGTGAACTATGGTAATCAGTACGCAGGATGCTTCTAGGAATTAACAGTCAGGACCACACAACACTGTTGGTGTGCGGCTTCTGTTACTAGTGCCCTCATAGCTGACCAAATGACTCTGGCTCTTCTGAGGAATGAAGAACAGAATGGATAGTGAGAAGGAAAAAATAAGACATAACAAAAGAGAACAAAAATGGAAGACTTTCATTATAGCTTCTCCATCTTGGTAGACTGAAGTCTGCTTGGAGCCAAAGGTTCTCTTGTAGATACCAACATGCTCCAATGTGGGAAGATCTGCTTAGAGATCT
>JAJTUV010000425.1:1090000-1305000 GCA_021653895.1 Mastomys natalensis | reverse complement strand
TAGTCGGTTTCAATGTCAACCTAAGCTCATATTTGAACCTGGAATCAGGGCAAAAGCATTATCGCTCTGTCACTTTGTTGCCAGAAGTGGAATTTTTTTTGTTAATATTTTACTGTTACATCTGACAGGATTTCACATTTTCTGTAGCCCGCCTTTAGTACATTGAACTGCCAGACAGAGAAATTAATACCCTGAGTGACTGTATTTTAATTAAGCAATTTCATGCAAATTACAAATTTTAGATTGCCAAATAATATATTGCACAAAAATTGTAGGCTGGCTGATCTGATATGCATGGAGTATTACTCTTCCAGGCACTGTGCATACATGGGAAAATGAACAAAAATGCTAATTTCCAATCTACTATGCAAACGGTAAAAGATGCCTATTTAGATACATATGCTTTTCTTAGGAAGGGTAAACAGTTCTTTAATTTAATATAGCTGACACTTGAAGATGTGTTTTTCTCTTTTACAAAGATAATTTTTGCATTGAACAAGTAAATGAGAATTCAAGTAGAGAGCATCTTGTTAATGGCGACTAATAAAAACTAATATTGCATGCAGTATAATGATATTAAACCTTATAACTGGTACATAAAGCAGAATCGCTCCTATTGTGACTCTACCAATGAGCATCAAATATACTTCCATGTTAAATATGTATTTTAATAGAAGAAATGTTAACCCTTTCAGCAGAACTCCAAGCTTCACTTAAAACGAAAACATAGCAATGTCACAAATCAATAGAGAAAAAATATTTAAAGCAAGCACTTAAAAATTCTAATTACCCTGTAGCTGTTCATTCCAATTCATAATACAAGAAAAACTCAGAAACCTTATGCAAAATAACATATAGAAGAACACTGCTTTCTATATTGTAGTTTACAAACCTGATGTGTGTGTGTGTGTGGTGTGTGTATGTGGTGTGTATGTGTGTATGTGCATGTGTGTTGTGTGATGTGGTGTGTTTGTGTGTATGTGTGGTGTGGTGTGTTTGTGTGTATGTGTGGTGTGGTGTGTTTGTGTCGGGGGTTGATGAGTGTGTATGTGTGTGTGTGATATAGCAATATAACAACGTCTTCCTGTTTCCTTAGTGTCATCAGGTTGGATCAGATATGAAGAGAGATCATACTTCTCTGTTTACCAATTTATATTTTCAATATAATAGCGGAATCTGATGGAAAACACAAAGCAAATACTGAGACTCCTCTTCTAATTTGCCTCTTTCTAGCCATGTTTTTTTTCTTCTTCAGTTCCAAAATATGGAAGTGTAAACATCAAAAATATTCTCTTACACTTTAACTATATTTGTTGTTCAGATTGTGATTTTTCTCCAAACTCCTGCTAAAATCTTTGTTCATGTCTAAGGGGAAATTTACTGTAGCCAGACCTGTCTCTACTATGCCTGGCACTGTTTGTGTAATATAAGTTGGTCCTTTAAAAATACTATGTAAATTTGATGAGAAGAATGTATCTAAACCATGAAATTAGCACAATATGAGTTGAATTGTAGATGACTTTTGTATATTACATACTCAGTCAATAGTGGTCCAGAATTCATTATAAACGCTTTCATCACTTAAGATTGATGAGGGATCTTGGGATGGCTGTGCATGTGTGGTCTTGGCTAGATGGCAGACTAGATTTACACTCTGCTGAGCTCTGCTCATCTGTGTTCTGGCCACAACCTTCTAAAGAACAGTAACACTATTTTGAGAAATATTTTAGGGAAGATTTAAGCAGAAGTTCAAAGTTCTCATTTAAAAACTAGGTGTTTATTTATGGCCTCAGCTTGGCCTCAAGGAAGGTTGGACCAAAACCAAAATCCTTGAAGGCACACTGAAAATCAGGAGCTAAAGAAACTTGATAAAAAACAGGGGTATAACATGTTAGGACTAGGATTATAAATAGTAAGTGAAGCCAAGGTTTATGGCAATGGTGGTGTGTGTGAATTTGTGTAGGTCATGTGACCATCTCCAGCCATGATTTTGGAGGAATGAGGCCAGTATCTGAGTGTTCTAATCTGGGTCAGGATAGAGCCCGAAGCCAGAGAGTATGGTCATCCCTAAGTAAGCTACTACAACTGAGGTAGTGAGTGTGAATTCCCCAGGAGAACCTTGTGTGCTGCGATCACTATGAGTGTGAAGGCATGCAGAAGAACAGTTGTCTGCTTTCCTAGCTTTTCACACTCGAGCATATTACATATGCTTGTGGAGACTCCGTGTTTGTAATCATAATATCAGGACATTAGTAACTTCCCAGATGAGCCATTAGAGGAACAAAGGATACAGATATGGTATAAAGCTGACTCTCAAGTGTCAAACATATAAAAGAAACAAAGTAAGAAAATAAAAAGTAATACCCTAAGAACACAGCTTATAGTAAATATAAACATGTACTGTTTATAAATGTATGTGTTATTCAATTTATTATACTTAAAGCAATATTTAGAAAGGACAGGATACATTAATCCAGTATATAAAACTGATCCACTTCAACTAGTAACCCAATGGGGAATTCTTTCTCCAGGTTTTATATATTTTACATATTTCTTTAATATTTGTGTATATCCTTTTTGAAATAAAATGAATAATATTTTAATTAAAGCAGTAAAGATGTGATTTTTACATTCTGAAAAAGACTGATATAATTCTTTCTCATAATTTATTTTGTTTCTATCTATGACTAAGGCCAAAATTTGTTTTCTCATACTTCAGAAAGTACCAGGAATGTTGGGAATGATTTGACTCTCAGTTTAACACCCGTTTAGGTTTGTACCTTTTATCCCCTTGACAGGATAAGTGGTGTGTAGTCAGTTAAGGGCATCGATGGGAAAGGATGTGGTCAGTCCTACTGGGGCTGGATGTGTGGATGTCTTAGGGTGGGGTGGTTACCTAATGGGAATGCTCTGAGAAGACAGGGATGGGGTAATTTGGGAGAGATTTGTAAGGATAGGACTGGGAGCAGAATGAGAGACTGAAACATCTGATCAGCATATAAAGTGAATAAATAAATCAATTAAATTAATAAAAAAAACTCCAGACTGAGTTGATGAAGACACATCTGCTTCGTGTCTTTGGTTTTTTATTATTATTATCAGTGTTGTTTTAATTTCATTGAGAACAGGCACCGGGGTACATGTTTGTGGTTTACATGTATGTGAGCACAGAACGGCTGCTGATATCTCCCTCTGTCAATCTTTATCTTGTTCCTTTTAAACTCACTCACATGTTGAACCTAGAACTCATAAGGTTGGGTTGTTGATGTTTGCTGTTTGTTTTCCTTGGTAGACTGGCTGCTGGCAAGCACTTGCTGTCCTCCTGGCTCCTTCCACTTTGGTGTTACCAGCATTGGTGGATCTGAAATTACTTTTGTTTGGAGTGCTGACATCCAAACTTTAGTCTTGATTCATGTGCAACAAGTGATCTCAAGGGCAGAACCACTTCTCCAGCTTTTTCAGTATGTTGCTTTTGACGCAAAGTTTTACTTTGTAGTATTAACTTGCCTGGAACTCTTTTCTTTTCTCTCTGCCCTCTTAGTGCTGGGCTTTTTGGTGGGTGCCATGGGCATGCCTGCCAGAACTGCCTTTTAAACATTGACGAGCAGCTCTGATTAAAATACAGTATGTAAGTAGTTCTTTGTTACTTTCTAAGATAGAAATACATTTTCAAAAATCATCATATAATTGTCATGTAACACTTACCCTATCTATATATTCAAGGATGCCTATTACTACTACAGAGATACTTGCTCAGCCATGTTCATTGCTGTTTTATTCAAAATAGCCAGAGATTGGAAATAGCTTAGAGCTACATTAATGGATGGATGGATAAAGAAAATGTGGTAATTATTCAACTTTTTTAAAAATAGAAATTTACAGATAAATGGATAGATATAGCAAATAAAATCATCCTGAGTGAGGTAACCCAGACTCAGAAAGACAAATATGTTATATATTAACTTATATGCAGATATTAGCTGTTAAGTCTTTGATAAACAAGCTACAATCATTATAAACAGAGAACAGATATAAAGACGCGAAGGAAGTGATAAATATCACTTAGGAAGGGAAACTAGAATATGTACGTATGGGTGATTGGGAATTGACAGAAACAGAATCAAATGGCGAGGAGGCAGGGAAGAGAAATCTGCAGAGAAAAAGCTAAAACTAACAGCCATTGGAGGGGTTACATGGAAGCTTAATATAGTTAACCCTTCCAAATACATATACAAATTATGAAGGCAATATAAATGAAATTGTCAAATAATGGAAAAGACAGAGCCTAAATTGGACATTTCTTATCACCAAATGAGGCTTCCAGTACCAACAATGATCACATTTAATTGAGTTGTTGGTCAAAAGGATCCATGGGAATCTTCAAACAACCCAGGTGAATGCAAAGGTTATTGGGCTGCCATCCACTGCAGATAACACCTATATAAAACATTAAATACAGAGATGTTAAGGTGGTGACTACTTAGAGCCTTCGCCATTATAAACTAACATTCATGATACTGGTATTCATGTACCTTATATGCTACCAAAGGAGAAAGTAAAACACAAATCCAGCTATAAACCTTTTGATATACATTGCTGAACTGCCTCCAAGCTGCCATGGTACAATAGTGGCACATGGTTTGTGTGAGTAACCAACCAAGAGCTGATAGAATTTAAGAGTTTCATTCTGTAAGATAGAACCTATCTTCAGCACTGCTTGGCAAGCCAAGAACTGGAGATCAACTAGGTCATGGATATTGGGTAAACCAAGTACCACTATTCTACTAAAATACATGGCATTCTGTTTTACTCACAGATCATTATTTTTCTCAGTCATCATCAGAGAAGCATCTGCCAGCAGTAAATAGGAACAAAAGCATAAACCAATAAAGGTCAGAGAATGAGAGACCTTGAAATACCAAGTCCCAAGTGGGAAGTCCTCATCAAACCTTTCCATTCATTTCTCTGGAAAGCCTGTGGATGAAGAGGTGGAAAGATTGTCAAAATGAGAGAGAATGGAGGACATGAAAAAAATATCATCCTCTAAACACAGCAGAAACAGGCTACATATGAATTCACAGAAACTGTGAAACATGCACAGATTAAAAACTAGCTATTTCCAATAGAGTCTGATAAGAGATATAAGCCATTCTTAAGGGCAGGACTCATGCCCAGTGGTAGGTAGCCAATACAAAACAAACTCAATGGCATGTTTGGAGGCTGTTTGTCTCATAATGTTTTGTCAGGTCTTTTATATTAATCAATTAATTAATTGATTTTTACCTTACATGTCCTTTGTGTGTATATTATGGCTTTTAGCTTTGTATTTTTATGGTATCCTTATGTGTATGAACATAGGTATATGACTATGTGTTTCTTTTTGTCTATAAGTGTCTCTTAATCTACATGGTATTTTCTTTTTCTCTTTATCTTCTGTTTGTTTTTCTTTTATCTTATTTATTATTATTATTTAGATGGCTGTTTACTTTGTAAGAAGAAATAGAAGGTGTGCAGATATGGAGGGAGGAGAAGTAGGGAAGGTCTTAGAGTTGAAGGAGGGAAAATCATAATAAAAATATCTTGTGTAAAAAATCATTTTATAATAAATGAAAAATATAAATATTTGGTATTTGTCTTTGTAAAGTTTTCCATTGCTGTGAAGGGATACTATGACCAAGGCAACTTTTATAAAGTACAACATTTAGTTGGGAATGGCTAACAGTTTCAGAGGTTCAATCCATCATCATCATGGCAGGAAGCATGGCAGCATCCAGGCAATCATGGTGCTTGAGAAGAAGCTGAGAATTCTACATATTGAACCACAGGTAGCAGAAGGGGACTACCTTCTCTAGGTAGCCATTAGGGTCTCTTCTGCACTGGGCAAAACCAGAGCATTAGACCTAAAAGTCCACCCTCACAGCGATACCTTCCTTCAACAAGGCCACACCTACTCCAGTAAGGCCACGTGTCCTAATTGAAACACTTCCCATGGGCCAAGCATATTCAGTCCACCACAGTATTCAAGATTAAATGTAGTGCCTTCATTATGTATGCTAAAATATATATTTTATGACTGAGCTATATCCTTAGCCCCTAAGTTAAAATTTTTAGTAATAGTTTTTACTTAATATATAATAAAACAAAACAAAAAAGTGATACTGCTGGGGTTTGAATTCAAGGATGTTTCTAAATGGAGATATCAAAAGACCAAAAAGCACTTGTAATAATGCTAGTCAGGGTCTGGAAAGATGGCTCATTGCTTAAGAGCACTTGTTACTTTTACAGAGGACCTTGGTTTGGTTCCTAGAACCTACATGTTAACACACAACAATCAGTAATCCCAACTCCAGAGAATTTCAGGAGTTCTTCTGACCTTTACAAGCACCACACATGTCCATAGTGAATATTCAAATAGGGAAAACACTAATATTAAATCAATAAATAATAACACAATGCTCTTTAGTTAGCTGTTTAATTGCCTTCCCTCTATTCCTCTTAGCTGTAATACTATCCTTTCCCCATAACTTTCCTTTTTAAATAATTTCTACTTATATCTTTATGAAATTCACATTAGCCACAGAATCTTCACATTTGTGCTTTAAAAATTATACTTACATGTACTTGCCTTATCTTCTATAAGAATTTTCACTCGGGCTAGAAGAATGGCTCAGCTGATAAAGAGTATGCACTGTTCTTCCAAAGGACTCCTGTTCAATTCCCAGCTTACATGTTCAATTACAGCTTACAACGTCTTGTAACTCCAGTTCCAAGGGTCTAATGCCTTTTCTGGCCTCTACCTATACCCACACATACATGTCTCTCTCTCTCTCTCTCTCTCTCTCTCTCTCTCTCTCTCTCTCTCTCTCTCTTTTTCTCTCTCTTAGCCTGGCATAATACTATGTACAAACCTTACTGTGTACAAATAGAATCATAGAGAATACTGTTTTTGAAACAGGCTTATAACACTCAGCAAAATTCTCTAGAAAATACTCTTTGTTGTATATGTTGTAAATGTATTTTTTTTTGAGTTGCCTTAGTACACATTAGTCCATTTAGTTTGCTACACTCTCAAATGGCAATTGGGCTTGGGTATATCACAAAGTGTTAAATGGCATCACATAGGAGTACATACTACAGAGAGATCACCCATCAAGAGCAGAGTACAGTGTAAAGCCAGAAAATTTAATTTACCTTCTGATAATCCATTCTTCTAGATCCTAATCCAGTCTCTCAAAACCTGACCCATTCTTAGAATACTGACTGGCATTAATCAGTTCTAACAGTAGTAACTACAACATCCTGGTCCTTTCTTGCTAGGCATCATCACTTCAAGAGTTTCCCACTGTTCAAGATTTACTCTGGGATCAAACTCCACTTTGAGTTTTGCTGCCAAACATACCATATTGAAACCATCATACCATAACATGCATACCAAATTTTTGTTAAGTTTTCATTCACTAAAAGGCATTCAGGCATTTTCCAGTTCTTGACTGCTACAAATACAACTATGAATGTTCCTGTACATATTTTACCTAGATGTAATATTAGTTTCCTAAAAGTACAGGGTTATAAGGTTCTTGTTTTTAATACAAACTGCTAAACTGATTTCTGCAATGTCAAAAATAAATTGAATTCTATTTCGAAGAGGGACTAAAGCTTTTCCCTCACTGAGTTTTCTGTGTACTGTATGTGAGCCTGGGGATGAGGGAGGTTCAAAGTGAAAGAGGATGTGTAGAGAGATTTAAATTCATTAACATGGTTGATCTGTTCAAGAGAACACATATGGGGCTGGAATGCAGATGTACCACATACCTTTAGTCCCAAACAATGATGTCTAATGGAGGGGCAAACAAAGTGACCAGTCAGAGATACAATAGGTCCAACTCTAACAAGAACAGACATGAAAGAGAAGTTACTTAAAGAGAAGTGAGGAAAGAGAGTTTAATTCAATTCAATTCAATTCAATTCAATTCATTATTTAGTTTGGATCAGTTCAATTGATGAAGTTTAGAAGCAGTCTTTCCAAACAGATCAATTCAGTCAGAAGCCAACAAAACCCAATTTGATTCAGACAGCTTGGAGAGGAGTTTGAGACAGAACAGCTGAATTGAACTAGCCAGCCAGAGTTCAGTAAGAACTAGAAAGAGTGAGTTTATTTATCAGTAAGTCTCACAGGCTGAAATATTCTAGGCCTATATTAGCAGACAGAGGATCAAAGCTGAAGCCTTCAAAGTCCAGACTTGCAGAAGTTTAGATTGTATGGTGACTAGAAGCTTCCAGGTCTAGACCTAGAGATGGTTAGGTAGATACTCTCTGAGCTCAGCCCAATGTATTTGTGAAGCTTGTGTACAGCTCTCATCTCATCCCATCATCTGAGGAAATAAAAATGACATTTACATTTGCAAGGAAAGATGTCAGAGGAGGTTGGCATTAGTTCAACAGGATAGACAGACCTACCTAAGAGTCTACATTCATTCCATATACACGTTATCCATCCATCCAGTTAATTACTCAGTTGTTCAAGAAATAATAATAGCCCTAAGAAGTAAGCGCAAGGAGTTGGACAAGTTCACCCCAGCCAACTTTGGGCTGTGCTGCTGACTTATCTGGACCACTTTCTAATGAAACAGGTAACTATGAGTTATTATGTCTGGGTCTGGGATAGGAGAGCTACACAATGACAGACTCTCATCTTACTCAAGAGAAACCTGAGGAGAAAACCCCTTCCTTGTACCAAGATTGATGACAATGGTAAGTTTTTGGCACAGTTTATCAATTATAAAGAATAAAAGCTAGCCTTTTCAGTTTGAGAGACTAAAATTCAGACTTTTTCAAGGGTTTCAGATACCTAACAGCATCATTCATAACCCCTTTGAATGTACACTTTCCCTAAATAACTGATGGGAAACTACTGACCATGTATTAAAAGTGAAGATGAAAACATGTTGCCGAATTAGCAGAAAGCATCAGCAAGATACAGAATTGCACAAAGGAAGCAGTTAAGGGTTGTTTGTTATAAGATATTTGTCTTCGTACCATTGTAAAATTTATTCAAGTAGGTAATTATATACTATGAACTATAGACTAAGGAAAGAATAACCATGTAATTGGAACATCACCATATATTTCTCACTACATAATTACATGACAACAGTATTGAGGAAAAATTTGAATTTTATAATAAAACTTTTTAAATTGTACCTTGGGCATTACTAAAACACTGTGGTTTTATTTTTTTTCAAGTTTCAAATGGCTGATACATGAGTGTGAATACTTCTTATGATTTTTAAAATGCTTTTTGCAACATTAACTTTTATAATGTGAAACATAATTAGAACAATGAAAATAAAATCCAAGATGAATTCCATGAGATTATCCTGAACATAGTCCTTGTTTGTCTCTCTATCCCATGCATTTTTTTTCGGGGGGTGCTGGCTTTTGCTGTTACAGTTTTTCAATGTCATATAACTCTAAGTTTATTATACACACACACACACACACACATTGGGATAGAGATAATATAAATAGGTAGAGATAGAGATTGATAGATATAGATAGATATCATATATAAATATCCCTTTCTTTCTCCCTTCCTCTCTCCCATAGTGATGCATGTCCATGCCTACAGCACTTCTGGATGCCAGAGGTCAACATAAGGATGCTGTCTTAGTCAATGTTCTATTGCTGTGAAGAGATAACATGATCAAAACAACTTTTATAAGAATAACATTTAATTGGGGCTGGCATGCAGGTTCAGAGGTTCAGTCCATGATCAAGGCAGGAACGTGGCAGTGTCCAGGCAGGTACGGAGCAGGAAGTGCTGAGAGTTCTACATGTTCATCTCAAGGCCAATAGGAGAACACTGACTTCTGGCAGCTAAGATGAGGATCTTAATGCCATGCCCACAGTGACACACCTACTCCAACAAGGCCACACCTCCTAATAGTGCCACTCCCTGGGCCAAGCATACACAAACCATCACAGATACATTCCTTAATCTTTCTCCACCCTATTCTTTGAGACAGCGTCTCACTGAAACCAGAGCTTTCTGTTGGGGCTAGTCTAGTTAACTAGCAAGTCCCAGAGATCCTCCTTTCTCCAGTTTCCTGAGCTTTAGTTACAGATGCTCATTGCCAGGCTCTGATTTCTATGTGGGTACTGAAAATACCAACTTAGATACTTACATTTCTGACCAAGCATTGTACCCAGTGAGTCCCTTCTCTGTACACTGAAGTTTTTAAAATATATTCTTTATAATCTTCACAATGAATTCTTCAAAAAAAAAATAAATCCAAAATATTAACAAGATATTAGCAGTAAACTTTTGAAAAAAAAAAAAAAAAGGATACATTTTCCCCTCTCAATTACTGTTTAAATACCTGGTACACAGCTTGTGACATTATTAGTAAAATAGTTTTAACTTTATCTATTTTCAGCATTACAAAACAGATTTTCTATATTCCCCATATGCCTTGTTGCCTTGTTTTGAATGATATATGACTCAATATAGAATTATTAAACTCAATATAGAATTGTATTTTCTTAGCAAACCATCACTTCTTTGGATGGATTTTCACAAGATTTTGAGAGTACTGGCTATGAACTGGATGTACTCTCCACACATCCAAAGGAGAATCCTAATCTTAATGCCTGTGTTGCGAGACAGGAATTTGGTAAAGTGATCAAGTCAAAGGAGTGTGAAAGCACAGCCCAATATGATTAGCAGTTTTACAGGAGGAGGAAAGAGAGGAGTCTGTCTCTTTCCAACCTCGATGCCAAAGAGAAGTCACATGATTACACAGACTGGGAGCACTGGGTAGCATCCAATCCAGCAGACAATTGATATGAGACTTCAAGTTCTGGGACAGTGTGAAAACATGTCTCTTCTGTTCAAACCACTGAGTTTATAGTATTTGGGTAATGCTCACAGATGTGGGGAGCAGAATTTACAAAACTAGCATGCCACATTTGCAGAAAGTGACCACTGTGGCTTCATGTCTGCTACCTGAAAACTTGTAGCCATAGACAAAGTATATCCATGCTTCAAGGGTCAATCTCTTTCTCTGTGAAGTGGGTATGCTAATGTGTGTGGAAATCCAACTGCTAATCTGGGCATTACAACCAAATATAGACTTTAAAACTTAAAAAATAATGTATAAAAACAAAGTATCTCTTTAAACCTCCAAGTTAGCCTTAGAGTAGTTAAATTTATTCATTTAAGGGAGCTATTCCTTTCTAAATTCTAAATTTAAATTTGGCATGAATACATATGAATTATATTCATCACAGATATATTTTCTCCAATAGTGAGTATGCTAGATCATGAGAAAATTTCAAGTATGCTCATCATTTTATGAAAGATTGTGAATGAATAGTTACATAAAATACATTATTATGAAATATGAAAAATATACCATATACTCAAGTATTTTCAAATAATTCATTTCAAAATTATAATATATTCCATCATAATAATTATTTATAATATTTAATAAAACAGAAGTTGGCCAATACAGAGAAAAATGTTTTTTATGAGCATGGGTGTGAAAAATATCGTCAAATATTTGATTAATAAAAATGTATTTCATTTCAGCTTAATTAGGCCCTCTATCCAAACAAAACAAATTAAAAATAGAAAAATGAGCACCTGTATACAAAGAACTTATTTTCTAAAGCAAAAGTATAAAGTATCCATAGTTTAAAAAAATGTGAAAATCATAATGAAATTTCTTTTCCAACATAATTTTTTAAAAAACAGTAATGGAATAATTAGCTGAGACAAGCTATGAAGAAATACAATGAAAAAGCTTATCAGTGTCAGACAAAAAAAAATTGAAAGTCAATATGATATAAATATAAAGTGTTACACATTGATAAAATAAGCCATTGATTCTTAGATAGATTTTACAATATGTAAGGAAATCGTTTTCTGTAAAAATAGTGTAAAACATTAGAAATGTCAAACAATATACCATAAACATTTGCATGTAATATTATTACTATCATTCTAGGACAATTCAAGAAGATAATAAGCAAAGCAATATGCCAAGGTATCAGAAAGAACTATAAAAATGACAGCACTACAAGATATTCTTAAAGGGGCAATGACAACACTCATATCTCAGTGGTATCCAAGAGCTATCTAATTGGACGTAAGACCCACTCAATAAAATTGAAATCATGCCTGGTACTAGAATCCTAGAGAACTACTAGGAGCTAGTGAGGTTATGGGTGGAGAGTCTATTCCCACCTTACTAGACCAGCATACTATATAGCTGCATTCTCTAATTTACCCTTTTATCCACAGATAAATAAAGATCTCACCTCTTGTAAAAGAAGCTTCTCTGCACAACAAACCAAGACTATTACAGAAAATGACAATAGGTCATAATGCAGATATCAATAAATCTTTTGGAGTCCAGCTTTAGTGGCTACATCTACCACTTAACTACTGCACTTAAGGTTCAGGGAACATTGGCAAAGAGAAGGCTTGGAAAGGCTGTAAGAGCAAGAGGATCATACAGCTGCTGTGAGACTGTGCCTCCTGAAAAGGACAAGGAAGCTCCACCAATTACACCTTCACAATATGGCTGCCTTAGCAAGACCTGAACAGTGATAATTTCAGTAGACATGCTACCTTGGATGAGGGAAATCACAAGGGGTTCCACTCCTAGAAGGAGAACTAGTTGGGGAACTAAAGACAGCTAATGACTAATGAAAAAGAGAGAATTAGCCTCTCTCAGGGATGAGCTCCTAATTGCTTATCCAACATAAAGTGGTTAGCCTGAAATTATATATACCTGAGACACACTAAACAAACTTATCAGGTTTTATTTACAAAGTTATATATGTGTATTTGTGTGTGTGTGTGTAAAACAATAATAATAATAATAATAATAATAATAATAATAAAGGTCATCAAATTTGAGGAGTTGGTGCATTAAAAGATGTCAAGTTCATTATGAGGGTGTTATTTTTCAGAGACAAAGGAAACGAATTAATGATTTATTCTATCTGACAAAGAGAAAGAGAAGAAATAATTGTGTCTTGGACAGAATTTAGCAATAAGAGGTTCAAAGTATATGGTTTTCAGGTTACCCATGCACCCAATAACATGAGAAATGTAGGATATTTCAACATGAAGCCAGAGGTGTAGCTTAAAGTTGTTTTACAGAGGAATTATGAAATGGCAGCATAAGCCTACAATATGACTCACCTAGTAAAGACTGTTAACAAGCCTGAACATTTGTATCCAGTCCTCAAGACCTACATAGTGGAGGGTGAGAACCTATTCCCATGGTTTGTTCTCCAACCTACTCAACAACACGCACACACACACACACACACACACCACACACACACGAGAACAAGAGAGAAAGAGAGAGAGATGAGAATGAGAGAAAGTGGTGGAGAGAGAGTCAGACAGAGACACAGAGAGAGACAGAGACAGAGAGACACAGAAAGAAACAGAGAATCTAAACAAATGTAATCATAATTATTTTACACTGAGCAGGAGAGATGGCTGAGTACTAAGGAGTATTTGTCGATTTCAGAGGACCAGAGTTTGGTTTCAGGTCCAGCTGCTCACAACTGCCTGTATCTCCAGTTCCAGGGATCCGACACTCTCTTCTGGCCTCCAAAGACAACCACATACAAGTGCAGATGCACACAGAGAGACCAAAAATTATAAATAAAAACAAATTCAATTTTTTATAAAAATAAAAGGCAACAGCTTGCAACTAGTTCATTTTCTTAAGCAACAAACATCTGTTTCAGATGAGAATCAATGATAGCAGACCAGCCAAGATTGGTTATTTGTTGCCAAGTGACAAAAAGCTGCAAATTACTGCAGATAAAGTTCATGATTGCTGACAGGCCAGTATGAGATACATAAAATATTTCCAAACATTAATACCTACTTCAAAATAAGCATGTATCTGGCCAATGAAAACCTAAATGTGTTAATTTGTTTTTTTTTTTTTAATCTCCTATTTATTCCAAAATTGAATACAACTTCTACCTTTTCCAGATGTGAAGGAGAGGATCATGAAAATTCTGATATTTGGGGAAATATATTTCATACTATTATCTTCAGATTTAAGGACAAATAGAACAGGAGAAACAGAATATTTTATTAAACATATGTTTTAGTGGTCAATGGAGTAAAAAGAACTACTACTACATTCTGGGTCTGACTAAGTTCTTCTGCCTAAATGTACTGATAGATTTCAAAATTGTTGGGATACTAATGGGAAAAGAGTAGGGAGAAGGAGAGGAAAATAATTCTATTTTTATTTTTAACTTTTTTAAACAATTAAAAGTAGAGGTAACATTTTTCTTAGTTATTATCCTCATCAAGGCCTGATTCTTCTTTCACCCTCTCCCACTTTCTGAGAAGTTATGGCTTATGAGACCTGTGCCTTCTCTATGCCATGGTATGGTACATGTGAACCCTACAGAAACAAAATATATAGGACCACATGAGAAACTTATAGCAAAGATACCGATACAGTAGACATTAACTCTGTAACACGGTAAGCATTTGGAGCCTAGGAATCTGCAAAGAACACATCTGTAAATACATGGGACGTTGTCCTTGTTCTGGGCTTTAGTTAGAGCATCTGGATCTGCAGAAACAGAACTGGGTTCCATCTAGTTGGACACTAGTGATGGGAAATTTGTGTGGTTCAGCTGATAAAGGATAGCAGAACAGCTGCCTACAGCCTTTGGGTATCAGCTGTCAACCCCAGAGGCTTCTCCTCAGTTCTCTGATTCTGGAGATCTTCAGCTTTACCATACAGTAAAATCCTGGAGACTTTTCAGCATATCTATTTGAAAACCATCCAGTATTAGCTGATCAAGAACGTTATATGTAGTAAAATTTGACAGGAACCAGTGGGTGCCATATAATGGGGAAATATAGTTTGTAATGTCTAGTTTAACTATCAATCAGAACACAGTGAAAATAACACAAATAAATTAAAAAAAAAATCTGGACACTATGTGGTTCAGACTTCTAAAGAATGGTTTTTGAAGGATATTGATGTAGGAAGCATGGATTTTTTTTTTTTCTTAACAGTTACAATGGAAGTGAAGAAACTAGATATGTACAATGGAGAACAGCAGTTTTTCCTGCCCTCCTATCAATTTAACTGTTGAAATACCAACATGCTGTTATTTAGTAATTAGGTCAATATACAGAGAGACTGTAGACAAGTACTCCAGATGGACAGGTTTAGTCCAAGTGAATTTCAATACCATTTTTAATCTAATAGCATTTTTATTGAAGCAATGTTATAAATTCTCTATTATTTGTTATATGCCAGTATTCATAATGAAAAACTTCAAGCTATAAAATCTACCCTTTCAAAGAAATTTTTGTTGTTAAATAAATAATATAAAGTTAATTGATTGCCATATATAATTGTCATTACTTGTTTGAGTGATTAAAGAGAAATAATCTGTTCATATAAATGTCAACAATTACTACTGCTTCATGTACTTCCCTTCCTTGCATTTGAGTCCAATGTATAAAATCACAGATACACAGTGACTCTGTGCCATGGTTCCAGAACCAGATCAATCTATTTGAATCTTGAATATTCTGATTCCTTTGTGACCTTTGACAACCAACTTAAACTCCACTTATTTTGCTTTGCCTTTCATATATAAAGATAAGATAACAATGCTATTTTCTTTAAAACATTATCCAGGGTCTTACATAAAACCAGATAAAATGTGAAAAAAAAAAAAAAAAAAAGAGCCAAAACAGCACATTGTATAGTATATTCTCAATCATGTGCACTACTATAAGTAATTTTCTTAGAAAACTTTTATTTTGGTAAGTACCACTATCATTGATGAAAAGCAATAACTGTTACTTTCATGTATATCCATTGAAAGAGGTAAGGTTTCCTGGTGATTTGAATAGGATTGGTCCCCTTACTCTTGTGTTTGAATGTGCTTGGTCCATAGGAAGTGTCACTATTAGGAGGTGTGGCTTTGTTGGAGTAGGTGTGGTCTTGCTGGAGGAAGTGTGTCACTGTGGGTGTGAACTTTGAGGTCTCAAAACTTCAAGTCAGTTCTCTCTTTGCTGCCTGAAGACTGAGATGTAGAACTCTGAGCTCTTTTCCAGTACTGTGTCTGCCTGCGTGCTACCATGCTTCCTGCCATGATGACAATGGACTAAACCTCTGAACTGTAAGCCAGCCCCAATTAAATATTTTCCCTTTCAAGAGTTGCTGTGATCATGGTGTCTCTTCACAGCAATAGAAACCTTAAAACAGGTTATTTTCATTAAATAGTATCGCTAACGATAAAGGCCTTTAGTTTTTATTCTCTGCTGAAATGTTTACCATACTATGAGTTTTGACAAACTAGTCCTTCCTCCTGTGACTCTCATTGACACCTGTACAATGGGATTGTTACTATCTAAAAAAGTTGGTAGATTAATTAATGCCAAGCATTAAGCACGAAGGGTGGCACAAATTGAATGCTGTGCGTCAGCTATGAGTTTTATGGTTGTCGTTATTTTTACTATTGTGTTCCATGCATAATCTCGCACTTCGATATCCCCATTGTTCCTCATCTCCCTGAGGGGTCCTTCAGTGGATCCCCTCCACCCATGTTAATTTCCCTGGTTGCTTGCGAGCTTAAGGCAGCAGAAAATGACTACTAGCTTGTTAATAGCATTTTGACGGAAACTCATTTTTCTAGAATGTCCTGGGAATTTACATTTTAAGCCTTTCATCACTAATCCTGCTGAAGGATATTCTCTAAGTGTAGGTAATGAAGAGCCCAAAGTCATCCTCACTGCCTTCAAGTGGTGTGGGTCGGAACAGATTGCCACTGGCAGGGGCGACTTTGCTCAAGTTTTGCTCCATCCACATCTGAGGTCAGTGCAAGGGGGAGGCGGGTTCCTCCTTAAGGAACACTTCCGAAAGCAAGTAAGTGACAGAAACTGAACTAGACCTACCCTACTCTTGTACGTGAGGGCAGTGCTAACGGCATTCCTCCACCTTACAAAATAGGAGTGTGGCTGTGATCAATCCTACCTTGTCCGTGTCAGGCATTTTCAGAAATTGTACCATCAGAATATGGTTGCCGAGACGGAAAAAACAAATAAAAACTCCTTTAGCATTTTAGTATCAAGGATCTTCTGATAACACCAAACAGATAAACTGTGTCATTTTGCTCTCAAAATAATCAACTTAGGCTGATTTCTATAGTCATTTGAATCTAATCTGTATTGGTGAAACACTAAACCGGTAGTGCTCCGTATAGCTTTATCTGCTTTTGGGAACAAGCCCCTTTCATCTAATGGAAAAGAAAAGAAAAAAAAAAAAAAGCCACAGATGGAGTATTTTAAAAACAGCACCCCAAGGATTCTTAAGAACCAGAAAATTGGAATAACTTTGTAAAGGTGGCATTATATCGTTTTTTAGAATTTTAAAAAAGCTTCTTTCATTAAAAATTATCCCCAAACTGCATTTCTTATGAAAAGAAATTACTCTACTCATTTTATTAGTTTAGCTTTAATGTCAGCACTCAGGTTTATAAGTGCAGTATTAGAAAAACAATGGATTAATAATAGATGTCATATGATGCTTTTATATCTCATATTATGTTTGATTCCTCGTTGCTTTTCTTGGTTGCTTTAATTCCTAATCACTCTCTCCCAAACAGTGAGCATCTGCCAATTTCATTATATGGGAGCTTAATAATACTTAATTAAAATACAAAGCTCTAGTTGCCATCTACCATTTAATTGAATGTGATTTAAATAAAACAATAATGGAGAGTATCAGATAGTTCATATATATTTCTGCTTGAAAAGGATAATATCTTGACTATTTCTTCAGAGCAACCATGGTCTTACAATTTTAGGGATTTTGTGAAAAGGAACTTTACATAATATTACTTGTTATTTTTCCTCAAGCACTTAAGTCTTCATCTCACTGTAGACTTTTTAACATTATAACTTTCCTTTTCACCACTGAAAGCAGAGCTATATCATTTTGGTATCCAAAATTTTTATTCTTAATTTGTGTTTGCAATGCTTTAAAAATGATACATAAATTAAAATTTACTTATACTAATGATCCTTAAACTATTCCTGTGAGGTATAAAAAAGGCACTACATGGAGTCTTCTCTGCAGTTGTCCTCTGGCCTCCACATATATTCTGTGAAACACAACACACACATACACACACACATACACACATATACACAAATACATACACAGACCTACACATAGACATGCACATGCACACAAATAAATGTAATAAAAAATTAATTATATATTTATTTTATATATACAACTTGTCGAGGATAGATATGAGTCTATATCCATGAAACCATCACCACAATTCATGCCATAAAACATATCCACTATCTCTTGTTTCTTCCTGCTTTCTTAATTATGATTATTAGATAAGCATATTTAACAAAAGTTCTATCTACTTAGTCAATTTTTCAACTTATAACACAGTATTTTAAACTGTGGTTTCAATAATAGATTCTATGCTATAGAGCACATCTCTAGGAATTGTCCATTTTTTTTCCAAATGAAGCCTTGTAACATTTGGCTAATATTATCTCCATACAATATCCCTCAATTCCTGGCAACCACCCTTTACGTTTTGGTTCTGAGTTTGCATAGTTTGGATTCCTCATCTGTCCTAGCTACTATTTATTGTTATGATAAACACCAAGATCAAAACAACTTGGAAAGGAAAGGCTTTTGGCTTATGCTTTTAGGTTGTAGTCAGTCATTTAGGGAAGACAGGTCAGGAGCTATAGCAGAAATTAAAAGCCAAGGAAGATTACTGCTTATGTGCTTGCTCAGACAGCTTTCCTCTGTAGCTCAGGCTTGCTTGCTTAGGGCTGGCATCCCCTTGTGAGTTGAACCACTCCACATTAATCATCAATTAAGGCATTTCCTACAAACATGTCCATAGACCAATCTGTTGGAGGTAATTCATCAGCTAAGGCCCATTCTTCCCAGGTAATTTTAGTTTGTATCATGTTGATACTACAAACCATCCAGTATACCCCTTAAATGATGTCTTGCATTTATTGATGCTTTTACATATATTTTACATTGAGTTAAGTCTTCCAAGTCTATACATGTTATTGATAATCACATGATTTTCATGTCTTTTTAAGTCTGAAAAAAATACTCAGTTGAACATATATGTTGTATTTTTAAAGATTTATTTTATGTGTACTATTGTTTTGTCTGCATGTATGTCTATGTACTATATGCACACAGTGACTGTGAAGTCCAGAAGGCATCGAATCTCCTACAACTGGAGTTATAGACCTTTGTTAGCCATTGTGGGGGAGGGGGTCAGGAATTAAACCTGGGCCCTCTGGAACAGTAACTGTTGGGCATACTAAGAACCACCAAAAGCCCTTTGCCCACCTTCTCGAACCAGGTTCCTCTGTGCTCCTCACTTCCTCCCCACCCCAATCCTGACTTCAATGACTCAGAGCCAACAGCCCTGCCACCATTAATGGCCTATGTGACACATTTCCACCCTAGCCATATTTTTCCTATGTGCATTTTTCCTATGTGCCCTGTAATCATCATCATGGCCTGGCCTGTCACTTTATCCATCCCCACTCAGAGGCAAGCATTTTGTGTCACTGCCTACCCCCCAGACATACACATGACAAATCACTGTGTGACGTTTGTTTCATGGTGTGAATTTTGTGGTATTTCTTGGCCCTTGATCACCAAGATGTTCTTTCGCTGCAGAACGCTTTCAGTATATATATATATATATATATATATATATATATATATATATATATATATATATATATATGTATGTATATGGTATGTGTCATGTGTAGTAATATGTATGTGTGTGTGTGTGTGTATGATGCTTCTTGCACCAGGCTACAAGTATTTCAATCTCAGAACAATAGTGTAAGTTTCCCCTTCCCTGTAACAATTACATTTAGACACATTCTACTTAAGTGTGTTCCCAACATATATAGGAACGAAGAACAGAAGGATCAATCAAGTTTGATGTACATTTGGGTACATGCAGAGTAATACAAAATTGTACTCTAGTAAACATTTAGAGAGAATTCTCTATTTACTATCTTATGCTTATCTATAATTGGTAATGCACATGATTAAAACCAGATACATTATAGAATAGGACATACACAGTAGGAAAAGAAAACATATGGTCTAATCTATCAATAAAAACAAAGAACCACCTAAATTACATCCTTTGATAACCAGTCTCTCTTTTCTTTAGGCTTCATACAACTAACCCAGAGGTATAATGTGGAACCCTTGTGTTAGCTATTACCTTAGATAGAAAGAACCTGATTCAGTCTCTAACTGTTCCTTCTACAAAAGAAAAGATTTTATCATTCCTAGGAATGGCTAGCTTTTTGTGTTCCTGGGTTCCTTCCTTTTCCCTACTCTCTTGTCCCTTATATGAAGCAGCATTAGGTCCCACCCATGAACCCCTTTTCAAACCTGTTACTAAGCCCGTTCAAAGGCTCCAACAGGCTCTCCTCAAGGCCCCAGCCTTACATCTCCCTGACTTGACTCATTCTTTCTCCCTCTATGTAACTGAAAAGGAGGAATTTGGCCTTGGAGTCTTAGGTCACCAACTGGGACCATCTTTTGCACCCATAGCATACTTGTCAAAAGGACTAGATCTAACCATCCAGGGATGGGCACCTTGTATTCGTACCTTAGCAGCTGCTGAACTCCTTATTCAAGAATCAAAGAAACTAACCCTGGGATCACCTATAACTGTTTTCTCTTCTCACAACCTGTCACAGCTCCTAACTTATAAAGGCTTACAGACTCTACCTCCCTCCAGGATTCTTTCTCTTCAGGTAGCCCTAATAGAAGACTCCACCCTCACCTTTCATTCATGCCCACCTCTTAATATTTCTAATCTTCTCCCTTGACCTAATACTGACTACTCCCTATCTCACTCCTGCACTGAAATCTTAGAAGAACTACTACCTCATCCTTCACACATACAGGATGGCACATTGCCTCAAGCCACCTTTACCTGGTATACAGATGGAAGCTCCTTTCTACATGAAGGGGTCAGGAAAGCTGGCTATGCTATAGTGTCAGATACCAAGGTGGTGGAGGCACAGGCCCTTCCTGTTCATACCACCAACCAACAGGCTGAATTAATAGCCCTTACCCGTGCCTTCCAGCTGGCTAGGGACAATCCCTCAACATTTACACAGATTCCAAATATGCTTTCCATATCCTTTGTCCCATGCTGATATCTGGAAGGAGCGAGGGTTACTTACCACAAAAGGGGAATCAGTAACTAACCAAACCAAATTATGGCCATGCTAAAGGCCTCCCATCTTCCCACAACTATTGGGATTGTCCACTGCAGATCCCACCAGACAGATGACTCTATTGTCTCCAGGGGAAACAACTGAGCTGATGAAGCAGCTAGAGCTGCGGCCCTTAGGGGCCTAGACTCATCTCACCCTCCCCAGGACATTCTCACACTACAACCTGCAACCCCACCTATACCCCCTGACACTCGTCAAACTCTGTCCTACCTTCACCAACTCTTTCACCCTAACAGTCAAGCATTGTCTTATTTTGTTAAGACCCACCTACAGCCCACTCCTGAGGACTTAAGTTTCTTAAAATCTATCACTGCTTCTTGCAAAATCTGTCAAATGTCAGATCCTAACTCAAGGTATCATAGCACCCCTTTTCCTACCCATCAGGCTAGAGGTTCCCTTCCTGGAACTGACTGACAACTTGACTTTACCCACATGCCTGCTGTAAAATGTGTCAAGTACCTCCTGGTTTTGATGGACACCTTCTCAGGCTGGGTAGAGGCTTTTCCCACAACCAACAAAAGGGCTCAGACAGTCTCTGATCCCCTCCTCAGAGACATCATCCCCTGATTTGGTGTCCCTGCCTCCCTCCAGGCAGACAATGGCCTGAATTTACTTCCCACTTTTCTCAAATTCTATCTAAGGTCCTAGACATCCCCTGGCATTTTCATATTCCCTACCACCCTCAATTTTCAGGCAAGGTAGAGAGGACTAAACGCTCTTTGAAAACCACCCTTGTTAAGCTGTCACAGGAACTTCACCTTGACTGGGTAGAACACCTACCTTTGGCTCTTTTCAGGCTACGAGCTCTTCCCAAGTGGCCTCTCCTCATCTCACCCTTTGAACTCATGTATGGACGTTCAGTTCTAACTCCTGGTCTTTCACATAAATGCTTTCCCCTTTCAGATCATCTGCTGATCCCATTACTTTGCCACCTCCGTTCTCTCTTGTGGAACTTTGCTGCCCACCATCTACCTCGACCACACACTGTCTCCTGTCCACTGCCTGTTAACATTGGAGACCAAGTGCTTCTCTCTCCTCCAGATCATTGGCCCTCACCTCTCTGTCCCAAATGGCAGGGTCCTTTTAAGGTAATTCTTATGACCTCTACAGCTGCTAAACTTGAAGGACTCCCTCATTGGGTCCACTTGTCTTACCTCAAGCCTTTCATCCCTTCATCTAAAATTGACTCCCCTTCATACACGTCAACTCTAACAGGACCATGCTCTATTAAGCTCCAGAGGACATCAAGATCACCCACCTTGTCCTCAATCCCAGAAAATGAGACTCCACTCTGGCAGCCGAGCTTGACCTCACTGGACTAGATATGTGTTTCTCGTCCTCCCCCTGCTGTTTGTTTCTATCCGGGTCAGCCCTT
The DNA here is from genome assembly GCA_021653895.1 of Mastomys natalensis. Classification (NCBI taxonomy): domain Eukaryota; kingdom Metazoa; phylum Chordata; class Mammalia; order Rodentia; family Muridae; genus Mastomys; species Mastomys natalensis. The sequence goes on along the minus strand of JAJTUV010000425.1, from coordinate 1,282,264 downwards.
ACATCTGGATGTATGAGGTTCAAGTGATACCCACAGATAACAAACTGTCTTTCCAAACAGGGTCAGGAAACTGCTCCATAGCCGGATGCCAAGAACTAATCCAAATTGCCACCATCCCTATACCTGTTATCCCATTTAAATATTATGTTCTCTATACTTGCTTTCTTTTTGCCCAGATAGAAGAGTACTGGTCTTTTCAGATACAGACAGTAGGTTCACGGACCAATCACTTCTACCAACACTGCAAGACACTCGTTTCTACATACAAGACCCACCAGATTCCAGCTGTGGTGCTTCAGAACTGATAGGTGCCAGTTGTCCTGACAGCTAAAGAAGATGGTCTTCACCAGTTCTCCCAAGAAGAATGCCATTTTGGGAACATGAGACCTCCAGTTCTGAGATTTTTTTTTTTTTTTTTTAAAAAGCCCGTATAAAAGCAGATACTCTCCTGTAACACCCTTTTTAGCCATCCTCCTGGTATTATTTCTAACCAATTTATTAATCAGTTCCTGTTATAGGATTACCAGCTGCTGTCCACACATCCACCGAGCAGGCCTTGATGGTGAAAGCCATGCTACTCCCCCCAACGCACTATGCCTCTACCAAGCAGGAAGTAATCTAAGAGATAGGACACCCTAACTCCTCTTTCACCATCGGCTTCCCCTTCTCTTTTTTTCTTTTTTATAATAATAAGAAGGAAGGTATGTTAGCATTAAGCCCAAACTCAGTGAGTGACGTCACATTCAGGTGACAGCGACTTCTACCTCGTTGCTAAGACAACTGCCAAACACTTCCACAATCCACCTGACTACCTCACCGATACCTGGGAAAGAAAATATGTCACGGCCTGTATAAATAGGCAGAGCCACCGACCCCATGCTCTCTTTGCCATCTTTCTCCCTGCTTCTTTCCCACTCTCCACCTGAATAAATCTACCCCCTCCCATGGAACTGGCTGGTCTGCTGTGGTCCGTTCTAAGCTGCGCACCGAAACCTTTCACCTTGAGCCCTCATATTGTCTGCTCTCTACCTTTGACAGTTCATCTTCCTTTAGTCAGTATAATTTTGCTTCAAATATTAGCTTGCTTCCTTTCAAATCTGTGTGCACCTTGATTTTTTTTTATTTTTTAAATAAGGAGCCAAGAACCCAGGACCACTCTAACTCAGACCTCATCCAATTGTAATTGTATTACAATTATGTTGTCTTTAAACTAAAACAAATCCTATCTTAAATTTCCAATCTTTCACTTCTTATTTTGCCTACCATGTTCTATTGGCTAAGACTGACAGTATAATATAAAGTCACTGTGTCTAAAAGGAATGCTCTTATTTCCCCCTTCATAAGGATCACATTTGCCACCGGCTTTGACTAATGACTCCAACTGCTAAAGTTGCTACAGTCTAAAGTTTTTCTGTGTTTGCTTTGCTTTGCGCTGGGTTATTGCCAACCTGGTAACTGAGCAGGACAAAGTTAGGATACAAAGTTAGACCCATGTCTAGGGCCTAGGGCCCATGGAGTTCCACTGATAGTTCTGGCTTATAGCCTTTCCTGAATTTTTTTGCAGCTGTACAAGAGCCTAACATCCCCACCATCTCTGCTTCAAGTAGGATTTCATTTGCCTCCTGTTCTGACACTTCTTTGAACTCCCTGCCTCCTTTTCTAAGCAGACACTTAATGAAATACTTGTGCATTCTCCTGTGTTGGCATGTTTTCTTCTCTGAGAAGTTCCATTAACATAACCTTTATCTACTGTAGGAAAGAATCCTTTCATTCCTACCTCTGTAGGAGGTTTTAATGCTTACTTCCTTCTCATAGGGAGCTCTGTGTTTTGGCTCACGTCACCATCTCTTCTCTTTGGAGGAGGAAGATGTCAAGCAATGCTTTCTTTGATGTTCCCCACACTTTATTTGCCCTCGCAGAGGTACTTGTATTTCTCCCGATTTTCATAATTGCTTTCCCTATTAAAAGTGGAGAATTTAATTAGTGCTGATGAGTTATCCATGGTTTTCTCTCCACCTTCTTTCCATCAAGGAAGAATGGTGAGACAGCTTTGCTGATTTCCCTGGTCTCCTAGTTTTGCATGTCAATGGCAAGCTCTTTCTCCCAGACCCTCACCTTTGCTCTTGCTGTCTGCTTCCTCTTAATTGTAGTTTCCCAACACAAACTTTTAAGATAATTCTTTAAGCAGTAGCCCTGAAATGAAGTCGACTTTCTCTGTATCTCTGGAGTGAACATGTCACAGTTTATATAAATGATTCGATTTTATTATGAATGCATTTCTCATTGATTTTCCAACTACTTTATTACTTTCTTAAGATTCACTGAAACTTTTGCAATCTTCTATCTACTGATTTCATTCTCCAAAGTTATTTCGGTGCCATTTTAGCTTGAAATAAAAATGAAATTATATGGACTGAACTGGAAGTTAAGCCTTAAAATAGATGCTCTGTTTGTTTTGTTTTGTCTGTTTCTTTTTTTTTAAGACAGGGCTTCCCTGTGTAGTTCTGGCTTTTCTAGAACTCCCTCTGGCTTTTCTAGACCAGACTGACCTCAGTCTCAGAGATCCACCTGCCTCTGTCTGCTGAGTGCTGAGGTTAAAGGTGTGTGCGCCACTCCTGGCCCAGATGTTATGTTCTTATAGGACACTAACTTCTCCTATCAGAAATGCTACTTTTGTCTGAACCTTCAATTAAAAAAACCAAACAAGACAAAACAAAAAAAACTTACAAATAACACCAGTTGATTCCAAAAATAGAATTTAAAATATATAATTAATACATATTTTGTTACAAAAGTATGTTTTCCAAATATTACATCTTAATGTGTTGAAGAATGTGGAATGGTTGGAAGCCTCTGGAAGTCTGTGTTAGTATTCTGTCTAAACTCCACCTCCACAGTTACCTGGCAACAGCCAGGTATGCTCCTCCCCACAGTTACCTGGCAACACCCAGGTAGGCCTGCCCACTATAAAAGGGGCTGCTTGGCCCCTCCTCTCTCTCTTGCTCCCTTGGTCTCTCACCTGAATAAACCCCCACCCTTCGCGGAACCGTCTGGTCTGGTGTTGTCTGTCTAAGCTGCCATACCGAAATCTAACAATGGTGCCAAAAACAGCCATGAAGACTTCGGGAACCTCGAGACCTGTGCAGCCACTGGCTCCGGTTGCTGTGACCATGCAGGACAGATGCCATGTGGCCCATCACAACCCCACCACCACTGCTGCCACTGCTACTCCACTCGGACTTCATCTGCTGCTACCTGCTATCACCGACTGAGTGAATTTCCATCACTGCTGCAAAACTTCCACCACGTGAGCTGTGCCGCTGTGGTCCCCATGTGGTACTCTGCAATGTGGGCTGGGTAGCCAGACAGACACAGAACTCATGGTTCTACCTTTCCTGATACCAGACTGAACAAGCCCTCACACACCGGCATATTAATTGGTAAGGAGTTTCCATTTGGAGGGAAGGACTCTGGACTCCCAATTAGCGCCTGGCCAGCCATTCTTGGGCTAAGGGGTTGGCTTTTCATTGCCCCAGTCCATATGACTGGCCTCTAACTGACCTATGACTTATGACTTTGGCCCATTGGGTGATTCCCCTCTCAGAAATAGCTCCCAGCCACCCCTAAGCTCTCGAAGCTGCCGGAAATCCTGGTACCAGGTAGGCTATTTTCCAGCAGACTCCAGGAGCTCCAAGAAGGTCCTTAGATAATCTCATGACAATCTGATTATCTAGGCTGTTAGCCTGATTTTTGTTGCCAGTTTTTTCTTTCGAGACGCTGTCTGATAACTTGGTAACGGCCGTGTCACCCAATGGGCAATACATTGTCTTCGTCTGTACGTGCAGACACCTCATTGGGTTGTCTACTAAAAAATCTCAAATCTCTAAGATTAAAGCCTGAGTTGAGGCCTTCCAAATTGATACACCTCTGCAATAAGGTCTGGGTTTGATACCCTCTAGATAATGGACTAAAGTGGCCACTTCATGGCACCCTGGACCCTATTATTTTAAGGGTCTTAACACATACTGCCAGCAGTCTGGAAGATGGAAAGAAATTCCTTATGTCCAAGCATTTATCTACCTGCGCTTTACTCCTTCCATGTGTTCTGCCTGTTCCCCACCCCAGGTTCTCTTAGCCATGAAACCTGCCCAACCCCACTCCTCTTTCTAATTTTTCTTTTTAATTAAACAAAAATGGGGGAATGTTAATATTCTGTCTAAATTCTACCTCCACAGTTACCTGGCAACAGCCAGATAGGCCTGCCTTCTATAAAAGGGCCTTTGTCATTGAGTCGCTGAAGGCAGCATGGGGTGTAAGGGAGCTCTAAGGAACTCAGTTCTTGAATGTGGGCAACGGACTTTGGGTGGTTCTCAACATGTCCAAAAGCTTGCTCATTCTCAAGTTTTGGATCTTACCTCATTCCCACCCCCATTCCCCCACTGCCATTAATGCTAGAAAGGAAAACATCATAACTGCCTCGTATGATTTAAAGTACAATATGAATACAATGGGAATAAGGGATGCAGGAAAAAAAAAAACAAAACAAAACAAGAAATTTGTGATAAATTCACTAAGGGCAACTGAGCAACCTCAATTGGGTTGTGGGACACCAGGCTTGGAAATTAGTGAGAATAGATCCTTCTTGAAAGAGTTTTGCATCTCTTTCTCTGCAATTGGGGAGGCCAAGGTATACCACAAAAATCACACTATGCAACAAACCTCAAGCAAGAAATTTGTTTGGGAGGGGGGAAGCAAAATGGCTGTATCTGAGAGGAGATGGAGACATAACAAGGCAGGCCAGGACGGTAGGCTTTATAGGGGTACTGAGCATGAGCATAGGGAAACCACGTGTGGAAACTGTTAGAAATAAGCGGCAGGTCCTAAACAAATCACACTATGCATCAGGACTCACTTTGGAGGGGGAGACAGAGGCAGCCTTTGGGAGAGGGAGGAGGGGAGAGAAAGGGGCAGGGAAAACGGATCTTCTATCAGGCTTGTGACACATGCAAAAAGGGACATGCAACAGGGCCTATGGCCCATTTGCAAAGGGACATAGCACAGCTATGCTGTGGCCTCTTGGCTGCAGGAGATGACATGTCTGGTTGCCGGGTCCCTGAGAACGGGCTGTAAGGATGCCTGATTGTCATAAAGTCACTTCTAGCTGTCCATGGATGTGCCTAATTGCCAGCAGAAACTTGTTGCATTGTCCATTAATGATGGAGGGGCCTTTGTCACTGGGTCACTGAAGGCAGCATGGGGTATAGGGGAGCTCTAAGGAACCCAGTTCTTGAATGTGGGCAACGGACTTTGGGTGGTTCTCAGCATGTCCAAAAGCTTGCTCATTCTCAGGTTTTGGATCTTACCTCATTCCCACCCCCATTCCTCGGCCCCCGTTAATGCTAGAAAGGAAAACATCACAACTGCCTCGTGTGATTTAAAGTACAATATGAAAGGTAAGAATATCAGTGTTTTACTCCATCTATGAAGGTGAAAACAGCTTCCTCCTGGTCAAGAGAACAGAATGTGAATTTTACTTCTAGCCCTGGGTGAAAACAGGACATTCTGGAGTTCTCCAAGGATTAGAACAGTACATGCTACTTTCAGATCACTTTCCAAAAGAATTCAATGCCCCGAACCCATCAATCACCAGGAGTCCACTCTTAGAAAAGTTGGTTCTCCTGAAGATATGCTAATGGGATGGAAGAACTAATTATTGATGTAGTGACATAAGATTCTAATTCCTCCCAGAATTCCTGCCACAATATAATTCCTTTCAGAGCTTCCATTGGAAAATGCTGCTAAACTTGCCAGTTCTTCTGAGTTCTGACTCAAAACATGTAACTTTTGGTTTTCATTTTTTTCTCTTGTTTTTCAGATAATGTTCCAAAGCATAAAGATAAAGGTGAGAGACCAAATCTTTTTGAGTTCAGACTCTATTTTAGAGAACCTGATTTAAATTTGAACTCAGGTAAACAAACAGGCTGGTACTTAACATTAATTTCCAAGTTGCCCCCCAACAAAACCCAAGCCTAGTTCCAGTCTCTAGGCTAATCCCCAACAAGACCAGCGTCTCCAGGTTATTTCCCCAACAAGCCTGCTTCCCAGGTTACAAGCCCACCCACTGCCTAACGACCACCAATGCAAAGGAGAACGGAAATTAAGTTTATGATATGACTCCCAGTAGCAGCCAATTATATTAAATACCACAGTAGCTTTCCAATTAGTTACTTGCACACTTACCCCCCTCCCATGCACTCCTGCTCACTGCTTTATGAAAAAGCCTTGCTCCATAGACATTCGGGGCTCCTCCATCACCAAAACTGTCCTGTGTGATGGCAATGTGTTAGAAGGGCCAAGCTAGCTCAGATAGAAGCTCAAATAGAATAAAGGCCCTACTGTGAGTTGCATCAGATCGACTCCAGTCTTTTTCTTGGGGGAATCACTTTATTCCCCTGATAATGCAAAGGTACTTACTCTGACACTCTGAGTCTTCTTATTCTCTCTCTCTCTCTCTCTCTCTCTCTCTCTCTCTGAAATTCTTCTCCATTTCTGCTATGCTGCCAATGTCCATTGTTGAGCTTGCCTGCTTTCTTGAACCCTAATTGCCATTGCTTGGCTCCTCTTCTTCATCTCCCTCCACTCAACAGCTACAGAGATTTATAACGTTCTTATTATTTTGTTTTACATTCAAATTCTAATAAGATTGTTCTCAAGCTTCCTTTTGAGTCCGTTTCTAAATTTGTTTAAGGATGAGACTAATAACTGAAAGGAGGCTCCAATCCTCCTTGTAACAATAGCCATATTTACGATGTGATAACTTACCATTTACTTAAAAGATGGTAAACATGTGAAAGGAGAATTCTTGATTGGTAAAAATGCAAAGAACTTCAAAGTCAGGTTGATGTGAAAAGTCAGTGGTCTACAAAGATATTGAAACTGGACACAATCTTTGTACTAGAAAATAATTTCAGGGAGGGACTTTTAATCTTAAAATAACCTAATGCCAGAGTGCATGATTGAAAAATTTTGACCTTTGGTTTTATACTACAATTAGATTATACTATACAAAGAAAATATGAATTTTAAATAAGTTCATTTTGTAATTAAAATTTTAGTAAATGGTTTTATTAGTTTGTTAAGAAGAAGAAAAAGAATTTAGATCATTGAAGAAATAAAATTTACCAATAAACACAAGACAAATAAAGAAAATAAAAGTGTTAATAAACTCTAAACAACAAATTATATGAAATTTAAATTGATGTTCCAGGAGGAATGAAGAAAGGACCAAAGAAACAGTAACTGTCAAAAGAGTGGCTGAGAGTTTCTCAAAGATAAATGAAAAAGGTCTTGTCTGATTGAAAAAATGCATACTGAGTTTACAGTAGGAAAATTAAAGTGTGTTTAGTAATGTACTGGTAGACATAAATAAGCACTATAGTGATTATATTTGTTGTTCTTTACTATTAGAAATATGCAAATGCTAAACATTTTCTGTGTGTCAAGTTCTTTTGTGTATCTCTTCCGTGTGTCAGTGTTCTTTTGATACAAAAAGAAATGCCTCAAGCAGTAGAGGGGAAGTACTTCTTTAGAACGAACACTGAAAGAAACCCATAGCTGAGTAGAAGAACAAGATAGGAGGTTTAGCATGAAACAAGAAAGAGAAAAAAAAATTTAACTTTACCCCCAAAACCAAGGGGCCCTTGCTGTGACGTGGGGGATTAAGCCTAATATTGCTGAAAGATAAAGAACTAACATAATAGAAGTTATTACTTCATCAAAATGAGAAGAGTAATTGTAGTCAGTATATACATGTATGGGCATCAAAGAACCACATTATTCTCTAAGACCTACTATGAGACTGAGAAAGCATAGAGTGGCATGTAATAAGGAAAACAAGACACAGTCCAGCGCCCTATCTAGGCTTCCATTGAAAGGAACTCTACAGAGAAGACTTTTACTTAGAGTATAGTGGATGTACTAAATCCAGCCTACATCCTGTGACTGACCCTCAAAGAGAAAAGGAAAAAGTGAGCATAGCATTTGGAAACCTTTAGAACCCATTGGCATTGAAGCCAGGGAGGAAGCCTAGAAGTATGATCCTGTACTCCATAAAACAGCACTCCAAAAGAAATGGATGGTAACATCAAAAACTGGTTCTCCTCCTTAAAGACTTTGAGAAAGTTTCTGGAAAATTCTACTTCAGAAAGGATCTTTACATTAAGCTACAAGTAAAAGAGCATATATGAGAAAAATGGACTCAGAATATTAATTCATTTAAGTTTAAAAGTCAAGTTCTTTTTGACAACAGTGACATCAAAACATTTGTGTTTTACTATGAATTTAAATCATTGAATGTTCTGCAAAGAAAAACTTAAAACTAAAAGGGTTTTGCATAAAGGAATTTGAAGCATAAATGTATAAGTAAATTTTATTCTCCTGATGCAATTGTTGTCTCTGAGGCTTATTGCCTCAGACTGCTAACCTAAGCCCAGTCCTAAAAGCTTCTAGCCTCTACACAATCTTTCTAGGCCTAGAATATGTTCAGCCTCTGAGACTTACTACTGAATAAGCTTACCTCATGTTTCTGATTTTTTCTTACCTGTTTCTAGTTTGTTTTCTCTTCAATTTGTCTCTAGGAAATGATCCCAGTAAAGATGCCTCTTTTTTCTCCTCTGCTCTCTCTTAAGTAGTTGTACAGGCTTAGATTTTTCTAAACCTTATATTATTTAGGGTTCTAGAATGCTTTATCCTCCCTTTAGCCCACCAATCAGAGGTAGGAGAGAAAGATGGTTAATAGGTCAAGGGATTTGTGGATCTGATTAGAAGTAGTTCTTTGGGGGCAATTTACAATCTTTCTTATCAGGGTATCAGCAGTCCAGTCTAATATCTAACACCAAATATAAATGAGTAGCTGAGGTATGATCCAGCAGAAACTTCAAGGATTTGCTCAATCAGCACAAGTCAGTGGAAGAGGCCAGAATCAGTCAAAGTACCATGAGAAATTCTTTGGCACATTTCTTTCTATGAAGTAAAGTCAAGCAAAGACAAGTGAAGACTAGTGAACTGTTGTAAGGCATAACAATGAAAGTGCATCCCTTACAGTCAACAGGACAAAGTGGGAACCAACAGATTGGGAAAAGATCTTCAGCAACCTTACATCTGATAGAGGGCTAATATCCAAGGTATACAAAGAACTGAAGAAACTAGATTCCAGACCATCAAATAACCCTATTAAAAAATGGGGTAGAGAGTTGAACAAAGAACTCTCAACTGAGGAAACTCGAATGATTGAGAAACATCTAAAGAAGTGCTCAGCATCCCTAGTCATCAGGGAAATGCAAATGAAAACAACACTGAGATTCCACCTCACACCAGTCAGAATGGCTAAGATCCAAAACACAGGTGACAGCAGATGTTGGCGAGGATGTGGAGAAAGAGGAACACTCCTCCATTGTTGGTGGGATTGCAAGCTGGTACAACCACTATGGAAAGCAGTCTGGCGATACCTCAGAAAATTGAACATGGTGTTACCTGAGGACCCAGCTATACCCCTCCTGGGTATAAACCCAGAAGATATTTCAACATGCAACAGGGCCACATGCTCCACTATGTTTATAGCGGCCTTATTTATAATAGCCAGAAGCTGGAAAGAACCCAGATGTCCTTCAACAGAAGAATGGATACAGAAAATGTGGTACATTTACACAATGGAGTACTACTCAGCTATTAAAAATAATGAGCTCATGAAATTCTTAGACAAATGGATGGAGCTAGAAAATATCATCCTGAGTGAGATGACCCAATCACAAAAGAACACACATGGTATGCACTCAGTGATAAGCGGATATTAGCCCCAAAACACACAATACCTAAGATGCAACGCATAAACCTCATGAAACTCAAGAAGAAGGAGGAAGACCAAAGTGAGGGTGCTTTTGCCCTTTTTAGAATGAGTATCAAAGATTCAACCAGAGCTCCCAGGATCTAAACCTCCAGCCTGAGAACAGACAGGGGCAAGCTGTCCTCTGAGAGGCTCTAACCAGCAGCTGACTCAGACAGATACAGACATCCAGAGCCAAACAGTGGATGGAGCTTGAGGACTCTTATAGAAGAATAGGCGGAAGGATTGTGGGCCCTAAGGAGATAGGAACTGCACAGGAAGATCAACAGAGTAAACGAACCTGAACCCTTGGAGCTCTCAGAGACTGAATCACCAACCTTGGAGCATACCTAGTCTACACAGATCTAGCTCCATGGGCTGGACCTAGGCCTCCCTGCACATATCTTGTAAATGTGCAGCTTGGTTTTCATGTAGGTCTCAAACATCTGGAGTGGAGGCTATCCCAAAACATGCAGCCTGTATATGGAGTATGGTCTTCTATCTGAGTGCCTCATCTGGCCTCAATGGGAGAGGAAGCACGTAGCCTCTCAGAGACTTAAAGAGGCAGGGTGGGGGATACAGGAGGAGGGGGTACTCAGAAAAGAAGAGATGGGGAAGGATTGTGGGAGGGGGTGACTGGGACGGGTTATAAAGTGAATAAGCAAAAAAAAAAAAAAAAAGAAAAAAAAAAAAAAAAGAAAGTGCATCCTTTCGCGGTCCGTGGGGTTCTACTTATGATCTTTCCAAGCATTATGAGCTTGTTCAAGAGTCACTACTCCAGCAAAACATCATATGCCCTTTCATGTGTCTGTTTTAGCAAAACAGCCCCACTCAAGAGAGCATCCAGAAAAACATTATGTGACCTCTCATAACACAGCTTCCAGAAAAACATCACATGATACAACTGAGTTTCCAAAGAAACTAGAAATTACTACTTTAGAGTTGGGCATATCCTATTCTGTTAAATCTTTCTCTGATTCATCATTTTGTCAAAATTAGACATCACTTTCAAATATGGGTGTTTCATTCTCCAAACTAAGTTTACCTTCATTGTTTGGGATTAAATGTGTGTACTAAGGGCATGTCTGTGTTCCAGCCAGAAGGATTAAAGGTGTGTGCTAAGGTTATGGTGCTGAAGCACACCATAACTAGAAACAGTTTTTCTTTTCAGCGAATAATACAATCTTGGGATTCACAATGTATTCAAATATCCTGCAACACATAAATACTAGATACACTGAGAAAAGTATGATAGACATCATTTTCAAGGAAATAGATGAAATATATTCTTTAGCCTACCTCACCTCCCTCAATTCCATGTATACTAGAAGAAAAATATACTTCTAAAAACCATAACATACTATGATATTAAGGCAAATATGATAGAGTATATAATTGTCAATCTTAAATTGTTTTAAAGCAGATGGTATCAAATTAGAGCAGAAAACCCCATGAAAGACACTACTATCTCAAACCTGGGAGAGGCAGAAAGTGTGCTCATAATTGGAATGGAGAACAGAATAGACACATGACCTGTTTACTAGTCATACGCAGAGTAGCCAGAAACCTCTTGTCCATTCTTGAGGTAGCAACAACAACAGAGTGTCTTGATATCCTCTGTGTGAGAACAGTAAAAGTATGGCCTCGATTTTAGAGGATGGAAATCTTCTTCTCGACAGTAAGTTCCTTTGAGAGGTACATAGAACATCTATTGACCACAAGACTTTCTAGAGGTGACAGATATGTCCAGAGCTATTCTCAATAAAAATATACAAAAGGACTAGCCCCAGGTTGGCTCTTCCTCCATCTTATATAGGCTGTGTTGACAGGGCACACAAATGTATCTCAATTCTAAACAGTGATTATAGTGCAAAATGATAAAATCAACAAAACTAAAAGAACCAAGAACTGATGATGAATGTTAATAATAATGCTTCAAAACAACCAGAATTATAGCAGACTATAAAATAAGTTGAATTAATATTCCAAAGAAATGAACACATAAGCAGAGATCATTGAAATACACAATTTAATTATTGGTGTACAAAAATCTTCATACAAAAATCTTTAGCAGATGGCATGAGACATAGAATAAATTTTGGCAAGGGAAACCTCATTTACTAATTGAATCAGGCAAGAGGTGATAATATATGAGAGAACAGTATAAAAAATACAATAACAAATACACAACATTCAAGTGAATCTCATAAGTGGTGGTTTCGAGATTCCCCAAATCAGGAGGCATTTAGAGGATGAGTAGAAACAGGAGCAAGCTACTAGAATTTTCTAACATGGAAGGACACATGTTTTGAAATTAAGTATTCAGTAAAAAAAAAAAAAAAAACATGAAATAAAGGACTGAAAAAATGAATGCAAGAAAGTTAGAGTAACAGAAAATAATAAAAAAAAATTGAAACAGATCCCGGGCGGCAGCTTTGCACTGAACCTCACAAAACCCGGCAGAAGAGGGGCACCCAGCAGCTCTGACCCAGGCAGTATCTCTGGTAAGGAGACAGCAACACCCACCCCAAACAGGGAGTAACTGGACCCACCAGGACCCACTGAGACCCAGGGATTTACTCCTGGCCCGGAGCACCGGCTCCTTCCAGTCTGGGTCGGAGCTCCCAGCAGATCCCAGGCGGGAGCTCTACACCAAATCCCACAGAACCCAGGGGAAGCAGGGCTCCTAGGAGCTCTAACCCAAGCAGCTTCCTACGCAAGGAGGCAGCAACACTTGCCCCAAACTGGGAGTAACTGGGACCCACCGGGACCCAGGTACTCACGCCTGGCCCCAGCACTGGTTCCCTCCGGTTTGGACCTGAGCGCGAAGCAGATCTCGGGCAGCAATCCTGCACGTAATCTCACAGAACCCAGAGGAAGCGTAGCTCCAAGGAACTCTAACTTGAGCAGCTCCTTAAGCAAGGAGGCAGCAACACTTGCCCCAAATAGGGAGTAACCGGGACCCACTGGGACCCAAGTACAAACTCCTGGCCCGGAGCACTGGTTCCTTCCGGTTTGGGCCTGGGCGTTCAGCAGATCTCGGGCGGCAACTCTGGACCCAATCTCACAGAACCCAGAGGAAGCGTGGCTCCCAGGAGCTCTAACTCGAGCAGCTTCTTAAGCAAGGAGGCAGCAACACCTGCCCCAAACAGGGAGTAACCAGGTCCCACAGGGATCCAGGAACTCACTCCTAGCCCAGAGCACTGATTCCTTCCGGTCCGGACCAAAGCACTGAGCAGATCCTGGGCCCTAGCTCTAATCTCAGCAGCAACACCCAACCTAAACAGTTCTGACACAACCAAGAGAACAGGAAAGACAGGTTCCAGCCAGAGACAGCACAGGTAGCACCAAGGAGAACCAGATGGCAAAAGGCAAGCGCAAGAATACAAGGGCCAGCAACCCAGAACACATGTCATCATCAGAACCTAGTTCTCCCACATTAAGTCCTGAACTCCCCATATCACCAGGAAAGCAAGAGTCAGACCTAAAATCACTTTTAATGATGATGATGGAGGACTTTAAGAAGGACATAAATAACATTCTCAAAGAATCCGAGGAGAACACAGGTAAACAGGTAAAAGCCCTTAAAGAATCACAAGAGAACACGACCAAACAGGTGAAGGATTTATACAAAACCATCCAGGACATAAAAATGGAAATAGAAACAATAAAGAAATCACAAAGGGAGACTACTCTGGAGATAGAAAACCTAAGAAAGAAATCAGGAGTCACAGATGCAAGCATTAGCAACAGAATACAAGAGATAGAAGAGAGAATCTCAGGTGCAGAAGATACCATAGAAAATATTGACACAACTGTCAAGGAAAACGAAAAATGCAAAAAACTCTTAACACAAAACATCCAGGAAATCCAGAACACAATGAGAAGACCAAACCTAAGGATAATAGGTATAGAAGAGAGTGAAGATTCACAACTTAAAGGGCCAGTAAATATCTTCAACAAAATCATAGAAGAAAACTTCCCTAACCTAAGGAACGAGAGGCCCATAATCATTCAAGAAGCCTACAGAACACCAAATAGACTAGACCAGAAAAGAAATACCTCCCGTCACATAATAATCAAAACACAAAATGCACAAAACAAAGAAAGAATTTTAAAAGCAGTAAGAGAAAAAGGCCAAGTAACATATAAAGGCAGACCTATCAGAATTACACCAGACTTCTCACCAGAGACTATGAAAGCCAGAAGATCCTGGTCAGATGTCATGCAGACCCTAAGAGAACACAAATGCCAGCCCAGGCTACTATACCCAGCAAAACTCTCTATTACCATAGATGGAGAAACAAAGATATTGCATGACAAAACCAAATTTACACAATATCTTTCCACAAACCCAGCACTACAAAGAATAATAACAGGAAAGACCCATTACAAGGAGAGCAATCATACCCTAGAAAGAGCAAGAAAGTAATCCACCTCCAACAAACCCAAAAGAAGATAGCTACACAAACAATGCCTCCCCTTTTAGCAAAAATAACAGGAAGCAACAGTCTCCTCTCCTTAATATCTCTTAATGTCAATGGACTCAATTCCCCAATAAAAAGACATAGACTAACAGACTGGATACGCAAACAGGATCCCACATTTTGCTGCATACAGGAAACCCACCTCAGTGACAAGGACAGACACTACCTTAGAGTAAAAGGCTGGAAAACAATTTTTCAAGCAAATGGTCCTAGGAAACAAGCTGGAGTAGCCATTCTAATATCGAATAAAATTGACTTTCAACTTAAAGATATAAAAAATGATAAGGAAGGTCATTTCATATTTGTCAAAGGAAAAGTCAACCAACATGAACTCTCAATTCTGAACATCTATGCACCAAATGCAAGAGCACCCACTTTCATAAAAGAAGCCTTACTAAAGCTCAAAGCACATATTGCACCTCACACAATAATTGTGGGAGACTTCAATACCCCACTCTCAGCACTGGACAGATCAGGGAAACGGAAACTAGACAGAAGTACAGTGAAACTAACAGAAGTTTTAAACCAAATGGACTTAACAGATATCTATAGAACATTTCATCCAAAAACAAAAGAATATACCTTTTTCTCTGCACCTCATGGTACCTTCTCCAAAATAGACCATATTATTGGTCACAAGACAGGCCTCAACAGATATAAAAAAATCGAAATAATCCCATGCATCCTATCAGATCACCATGGTCTAAAGCTGGTCTTCAATAACAACAAAGACAATGGAAAGCCCACACTCACATGGAAACTGAACAATACTCTACTCGTTGATAATGGGGTCAGGGAAGAAATAAAGAAATTAAAGACTTTTTAGAATTTAATGAAAATGAAGACACATCATACCAAAACCTATGGGACACACTGAAGGCAGTTCTAAGAGGAAAGCTCATAGCTCTAAGTGCATACAAAAAGAAACTGGAGAGAGCAGCTTGACAACACACCTGAAAGCTCTAGAACAAAAAGAAGCAAAAACACCCAAGAGGAGTAGACGGCAGGAAATAATTAAACTCAGGGCTGAAATCAACCAAATAGAAACAAAGAAAACTATACAAAGAATCAATAAAACCAGGAGCTGGTTCTTTGAGAAAATCAACAAAATAGATAAACCCTTAGCCAGACTAATCAGAGGGCAGAGAGAGACAGTATCCAAATCAATAAAATCCAAACTGAAAAGGGTGACATAACAACAGAAACCGAGGAAATTCAACAAATCATCAGATCCTACTACAAAAGCCTATACTCAACAAAATTGGAAAATCTGGATGAAATGGACAATTTTCTAGACAAGTATCAGTTACCAATGTTAAATCAGGATCAGATAAACCATCTTAACAGTCCCATAACTGCGAAAGAAATAGAAGCAGTCATTAAAAGTCTCCCCACCAAAAAAAGTCCAGGTCCAGATGGTTATAGTGCAGAATTCTATCAAACCTTCAAGGAAGATCTAATACCAATTCTCTTCAAACTATTCCACAAAAAAGAAACGGAAGGACCACTACCTAATTCATTCTATGAAGCCACAATTATGCTTATACCTAAATCACACAAAGACCCAACAAGAAAAGAGAACTTCAGACCAATCTCCCTTATGAATATCGATGCAAAAATACTGAATAAAATTCTCTCGAACCGAATTCAAGAACACATCAAAACACTTATCCAACATGATCAAGTAGGCTTTATCCCAGGAATGCAGGGTTGGTTCAATATACGGAAATCCGTCAACGTAATCCACTACATAAATAAACTCAAAGAAAAAAACCACATGATCATATCTCTTGACGCTGAGAAAGCATTTGACAAAATTCAACACCCCTTCATGATAAAAGTCTTGGAAAGATCAGGAATTCAAGGTCCATACCTAAACATAGTAAAAGCAATATACAGCAAGCCAGTAGCCAACATCAAACTAAATGGAGAGAAACTTGAAGCAATCCCATTAAAATCAGGGACTAGACAAGGCTGCCCACTCTCCCCCTACCTGTTCAATATAGTTCTGGAAGTCCTAGCCAGAGCAATTAGGCAACAGAAGGAGATCAAAGGGATACAAATTGGAAAGGAAGAAGTCAAAGTTTCACTATTTGCAGATGACATGTTAGTATACTTAAGTGACCCCAAAACTTCCACCAGAGAGCTCCTAAACCTGATAAACAACTTTAGCAAAGTGGCTGGGTATAAAATTAACTCAAACAAATCAGTAGCATTCCTCTACACAAAGGATAAACTGGCTGAGAAAGAAATTATGGAAACGACACCATTCACAATAGTCACAAATAGTATAAAATATCTTGGTGTGAATCTAACCAAGCAAGTGAAAGACCTGTATGACAAGAACTTCAGCACCCTGAAGAAAGAAATCGAAGGAGATCTCAGAAGATGGAAAGATCTCCCATGCTCATGGATTGGAAGGATTAATATAGTAAAAATGGCTATCTTGCCGAAAGCAATCTACAGATTTAATGCAATCCCTATCAAAATTCCCACTCAATTCTTTACAGAGATAGAAAGAGAAATCTTAAAATTCATTTGGAATAACAAAAAACCCAGGATAGCGAAAACTACACTCAACAATAAAAGAACTTCTGGGGGAATCTCCATCCCCGATTTCAAGCTGTACTACAAAGCAATAGTGATAAAAACGGCATGGTATTGGAACAGAGACAGTCAGGAGGATCAATGGAATAGAATAGAAGACCCAGAAATGAACCCCATACCTATGGTCACTTGATCTTCGACAAAGGAGCTCAAACTATCCAGTGGAAAAAAGACAGCATTTTCAACAAATGGTGCTGGTCCAACTGGAGGTCAACTTGTAGAAGACTGCAAATTGATCCATACTTATCTCCTTGTACAAAGCTCAATTCCAAGTGGATCAAGGACCTCCACATAAAACCAGCTACACTGAAACTAATAGAAGAGAAAATAGGGAAAAGCCTTGATCATATGGGCACAGGGGAAAAGTTCCTGAACAGAACACCAATGGCGTATGCTCTAAGATCGAGGATTGACAAATGGGATCTCATAAAACTGCAAAGCTTCTGTAAAGCAAAGGATACGGTCAACAGGACAAAGCGGGAACCAACAGACTGGGAAAAGATCTTCACCAACCTTACATCTGATAGAGGGCTAATATCCAAGGTATACAAAGAACTGAAGAAACTAGATTCCAGACCATCAAATAACCCTATTAAAAAATGGGGTAGAGAGTTGAACAAAGAACTCTCAACTGAGGAAACTCGAATGATTGAGAAACATCTAAAGAAGTGCTCAGCATCCCTAGTCATCAGGGAAATGCAAATGAAAACAACACTGAGATTCCACCTCACACCAGTCAGAATGGCTAAGATCCAAAACACAGGTGACAGCAGATGTTGGCGAGGATGTGGAGAAAGAGGAACACTCCTCCATTGTTGGTGGGATTGCAAGCTGGTACAACCACTATGGAAAGCAGTCTGGCGATACCTCAGAAAATTGAACATGGTGTTACCTGAGGACCCAGCTATACCCCTCCTGGGTATAAACCCAGAAGATATTTCAACATGCAACAGGGCCACATGCTCCACTATGTTTATAGCGGCCTTATTTATAATAGCCAGAAGCTGGAAAGAACCCAGATGTCCTTCAACAGAAGAATGGATACAGAAAATGTGATACATTTACACAATGGAGTACTACTCAGCTATTAAAAATAATGAGCTCATGAAATTCTTAGACAAATGGATGGAGCTAGAAAATATCATCCTGAGTGAGATGACCCAATCACAAAAGAACACACATGGTATGCACTCAGTGATAAGCGGATATTAGCCCCAAAACACACAATACCTAAGATGCAACGCATAAACCTCATGAAACTCAAGAAGAAGGAGGAAGACCAAAGTGAGGGTGCTTTTGCCCTTTTTAGAATGAGTATCAAAAGATTCAACCACAGCTCCCAGAATCTAAACCTCCAGCCTGAGAACAGACAGGGGCAAGCTGTCCTCTGAGAGGCTCTAACCAGCAGCTGACTCAGACAGATACAGACATCCAGAACCAAACAGTGGATGGAGCTTGAGGACTCTTATAGAAGAATAGGTGGAAGGATTGTGGGCCCTAAGGAGATAGGAACTGCACAGGAAGATCAACAGAGTAAACGAACCTGAACCCTTGGAGCTCTCAGAGACTGAATCACCAACCGTGGAGCATACCTAGTCTACAAAGATCTACCTCCATGGGCTGAACCTAGGCCTCCCTGCACATATGTTGTAAATGTGCAGCTTGGTTTTCATGTAGGTCTCAAACATCTGGAGTGGGGGCTATCCCAAAACATGCAGCCTGTATATGGAGTATAGTCTTCTAAAAAAAACCAAAAAAACAAAAAGAAAAAACAGTTATTCGTTATTCATGGAATATTATTTTTTTATATCTCTTGTATTCAGTTTGCAACTACTTCATTGAGAATTTTTGTGTGTATACTCATGAGGGATACTGGACTATAATTTATATATTTTTGTTGGGTTTACACTTGATTTCACTATTTCAATACTATTTTCTTGGTGAAGGAAAAAAAAAATTGAAAGAAAAACCTAACCTAAATTTTCTACAATGTGAAAGACAAGAAAAGTATGCATATTATCCACAAATGTGTAAGAATAAAATAAAATTTCAGTAAGTCTTATCAACAACATAAATCACAAAGACTTGACAGGGTTGGATACAGACAAACTTCAGCTACTGTAATAAAACTAGTTAGGAGACTATTTAATTGAGATTGAAATACAGAATTTTCAGACGTAGACACTTTCCACTACTAACTCTCCTAAGAGATTATTCTAGAAAATACAAATGCAGAGACTGGAATATAAAACTTAGAGATATAGATAATATAGATTAGATATAGTTATAGATGATATAGATATAGGTATAGATATATAGGTATATTTATCCTGTGTTGTTGATATGAACACAACCATGTCCAGGACATCATCACCTCAGACCTGTAGGAATAGCAAAGCTTTCTTTAGTCCAAGAATGGATGTTATGATAGTTGACAACTAAAATCAATATATCCTCTGAAAATATCTCAACCTTGCTTTGCACATGGTTTTAATAGGGGAATAATTTTTGTTACTGTTATAATGTTTTTTGTTTTTCTGATTTTTAATTTTAATTCATGTTGGTCAAATCTCAGCATCCCATTTCCCTCTTTGCATGAATTGATTTATTAGTCCAATTTATCCAAAACAATTTTCTGTGTAATGAATAAAGCATTTCTTTTAATGCTAATAACTATGTCATGTAGAATTTTTCTTAAATATAGAGAGTTGAAATTATTTAGCCATTCTATTTCTGGAAACAAATCATATTTAAGAGAGAAAGAAAAAATGCTACACTCAGAAATCACATGTGATAAGAAATTCATTCCACAAGTGAAGTAGACCTTTAAAAGACCTTTATCTACCTCATAGAATAAATTTGATGTGCCTTATAGACCATTATGTGAACTCACCCTCACTGTGCATGCATATAAAACCGTCTTTGGAAAGCACTAACACTGTAATTCCCATTCAGATGATGAAGTTGTAATAAAAACAGCTTATTATCATACATCTGTATATGATCCCATGTTAGATTTTTAAGATCAGTGTTTATTTTTTCAATAATATTCATTAATATTTTTCAATAATATTCAGGATCTAATAAACCCAAGAACTTTAAAAGTGTTGTTTTAGCCAGAAGAGCCGTGGCTAAGGTATATATGCCTGCAGGTGCTGCCGTTTGGAGTGTTCAGGAGCTCTACTACATCTTTAAACTTCTTAGGCTGGACATATAGGTTTCCATGTGTTTTCCTTAATGTAAAAACATTTTATTACCTTACTACTTGTTTTGTTTTATTGAAACTTGCTCTTTTCACTTTATCCATGTTCTTTTCTGGCTGTATAATGAGATATTAATTTTAAAAATTTAGTTTTATTTCAAGAAATCAACTATAAAATAAGCCAGTAGAATTCATACTCTCAACCTAATATCAATTTGTTAAGAACTATGGAGTACTTAAAACTGCTCAAATTGGTTTTCTGAATAAACAGTAGACATTACCTATAGATGGAGTCTACAAAGACAACTTGTTAAATCATTATATTTTAAAATTAAAGTAGACTAGGGACCATCTTACTTAACGCTTCTGGTTTTTATACAACACATGTAAGCTATTTGAGATGGTCACAGGAAGTCTTGAAATGGAAAGCTCAGATTGGGTTGATATGCTCTTCTCTTGATCAAATGTTTTCATCTTTCATTAGAAGAACATCTAACTTTACAAGCCAAACAGAAATCTCAGCATCCAAAAAAAAAAAAAAAATGTGTTAAACTATGAAAAGTACTGTAAGTTCACAGTCAGAAGAACATGTTCTCTTATATCATGTATACATTAATAGCAGTGAGAACTCAATATTGAGATCAAATGTACAATATGCTGTCAAATATTTAATAATCCTTCAGTGTCTAATTAAGTCCAAGAAGTTGCACTTATGTGTGAGTCATTGTAATTTCATATTAAGTACAATATAATGATCTGGTATAAATAGGATAACACTGAAAACCCTATGCGTTGGGTTGATAGTGATAGCAGGAAAGTGATAGAGCTTCTAGTATCAATTCAGAATTTTGCAGAAGGAAGAACGGAAAAAGAGAAAAGCTACACTTGGTATGGCATCATGTGGACCTTTATAAAAGTTGCAGGAAAGTACAAGGAAGGAACAAATCACTGGACCAGATGAGCCACACTCTAGCTTCAGAAGTGGATGCTTTCACTGGAGGCTACCTGCTAGAGAACACTGACAAGAGGATGAGAAGCCATGCTTGGATTGGGTGCTGACAGACACTTGGGCTTAAATCTTCCAAGGACGATATGCATGATGCTTAAACTCTCTATGCATCAGTTTTCCTGCCTGCAAGAGAGCTTAAGAATAAGTTGAAAATATAATGTGAAAAATAGTCCACCTCCAAAGTTTGCGTAATATTCTCTTTCCCAGTAAGGTAGCTACTCTATAAGTATTCTATTCAGTGGGATAAATTCTTCCCCGCAGGACTTCCGGGAAAGTCTTGGTCCTGCTAATCAGCCCAACACAGCCCACACAAGACACTAAGTGCTAGACGTGCTTCTAAGTTTTCTTTGTCATGTATACACTTTACTTTTAAATTTGGGCTAAGTAATAGACAAATGTTAATGATTCATACTGACGTAATTCCATTTTCTAAGAATTTAATTAAGGAAATTTCTCTTTAAACTATGCAAAAATCAGTACATTTACATCAGAGGGGAGCTGCACAGGAATTTTCAGGGACCGTCATTTATATAAATTCTTGAGATATCAAGATAAGTAGAAATGACAAAAAGTGGAGGTGAGGGGCACAAAATAGTTGAAATACAAATGTAAAGTCCTTTCTAAGGTTTAAAATGCTTGTCACTCTCCATCAATGGTATTATCATTATTGTAGAGTCACAGTTCTCAACCTGTGGCTTGCATATCATATATCATAAATATCAGATACTTACATTATGATTCATAAGAGTGGCAAAATTGCAGTTATGAAATAGTAACAAAATAATTTTATGGCTGGGGGTCACCACAGCATGAGGAACAGTTTTAAAATGTCACAGCATTAAGAAGAAACCACTACCACAGTGGATGTTTGTAGCTTGTATTTATCATCAATGATGCTAGAACAAAACGCAAATCTTTAAAACACAGAGAAAAACAGTAAGAATGTACAATGCAAAACAAGGTTGAAAGGATACACTGAACTGCAATAAAGCAGGCACACAGGCCATGTCTGGGGAATACGATCATCATTTCCCAGTGATGAAGAACTCCCAGGAATCAGTCTTATGCATGTATTTTCCCATACGTTATTTATATAGACATAAATTACTAAAAACAACATTTCATTTGCTTTACAGTTAAGTAAAATCTTCATAGCTCATTGTGTATGAAATACAAGTTGACAGACCTCTTTGGATGTACAAATGAACACTTTTCTAACACTCCCTCTTACAGGAAGGCAGTTGCTCTACTGAAATTCCCCGAGTACATTCTGAGAGTCACAAGCATAGTGAGATGCCTGGATAATGTTCAGTTTCAATGTGTTTTCTGAATAGCTTTTATTGGAATTTGTTCTAATTATTTTTGTTTTGACTGATACACACACACACACACACACACACTACCTGAATCACAAAGCATACACTCCAAGAGCATTTTCTTATACTTGCAAAATGGACCTAAGTCCATAGTGATGAGAAAAATAAGTAATCCAAAATGGGAGCTCTGAGGTTTTCCTAAAAGTTTCTAGTTGCAATATTTAAACTGATAATATGTCTTTCAAATAGGCAAGAATTTTCATCGTAATGCATGGTGTGAGACCTTCAGTAGAGCATGTTTCTATGCTCATGTGTTTATGCATGTTCTTATATGTGTGGGTATACATCTATGGAGATGCACTTGCACTTATATGCATGCATATGTAGAGTCCAGAAGTCAGTCTTGAATGTCACTCTCAGAAAGACAGCCTACTTCCATTGAGACAGGGCCTCTTAATGGCATGGCTAACCAATAAAGCTATATTGATGGCCAAAATGGTCACAAGATCTTCCTGTTTATGCTTCTTCAACTTTAGGATTATATACACATATTATATCAATATTTTTTGTTGGGATCCAACAGAAAATTTTTAAGTAATCATGCTTGTAAGGATATATTTTATGGCTGAGCTATCCCTTTATTCATAAGAGAGATACTAGTATCATCTCTTAGATATCATATCTTCCCATATCCAGACTCAGGGCACACATTAGGCTCTTTTTCCACGTCATGAGTTATAACTTCACGAGGGCATTGAGATATTGGCAAGTCAATAAAAACACATTAATGATTATTTATTTTAATAATCAATTCTGGTATTAATAAAATAATCTGTGTTTTCTAAAATTAAATATGAGAACATGCTTACATAAAAACATGCCTACTCTCCTCATAGTAAAGTTTACGTTTAATCTCAATAGCTCTAAATGAGGAATCGAACTGATGAAACTTGATTTCTTTCCTATGGGCATCCCACTCAGAAACATTGCTCATAAAAGTCATAGAGAAGGAGCACTTTTAGTTAAATGCTGTTTCCCACAATCAAGATATATTTTTGTACGGATAAATCTAAAAGGTTTTCTTTCCTGTGGACTAGAAATAAACAAAGTTCACTGAAGAAGTTGTTTCGCAATGCTTATGTATCTAAGACTCAAGTATTCCAACTAAATTTCTATGGGAGAATCCCCTCCTTTTAACTACAGTCACATATTATAGTGACATTCAATAAGTTCTTTTAAGTAACTTAGAACTTGGTGGAACAATCAGGAGACAACATATCAAACAAGACTTAGTAGACTCTGGAATGAAATTGGTGCACAATTACTGCATAAAAATTATGTATTTATGTATGCATATATAGGTCTACAACCACACACATACACAAACAAAGGAAATGATAAACTGATTTATCTTTCAAATTCTCATAATTTTTACTATGCTCTCTTCTCCTCTCTCCTTCCCAATCCCCCTCCTTCTCCACCTTCCTCTTCCCTTGCACCTCCCCCCCTCCATCCCTCCCCTCTCTCTCTGTTTATTATTTAATAACAATCCTTACTTCATGCTTGTAAGCTTCCTAATTTGAATTTCACCCCCATGCACAGGAGACATGTAGGGTGCTTCCTTGTATCAGCTGATCTTTTTGGAAGCTTACATTCTCCCACATATGCTGCAGTATTTGCTTATTAATTTACCATTTTAGGAGTGCTAGCGTTTTTTCCCCTCAGTGTCTTGTGTCTGTGTTCTGTCTCTCCTACACAGAGTTCTGTCATCTGCAGTGAGGCTTGAGAAGATTAGTTTTATAGTCTCTGAGGCTGTAGTGTAACTCTCCTTCTGAGACTGATGTTAGAAACCAATTTGTCCTTGATGAACCACCACGACACTCTTGTGTAATGTTGGTCAACTATCTCCTGGGTTGCCCCAGCTCAGTGGACCTCATTTTGAGCATTTTGTTCCAACTATAAAATGGAACAGATGTTTTCAGACACCACCCTGTTTTATCCCTACAAAATGTTCCTATGTCAAGAAACACATTGAGCTGGATTAAATCAATTGTCCCAGGTCACATAGCTAGCAAATTGCAGAATCAGAACTCAAACAAGTATTTCCTTTGTCTTTTTATTTCACTGTATTTCTTTCTATTGAGTTTGTAATTTATCATGATACACATATGGTAGTAGAACTATAATTAAGCATAATAAGTATTTATAAGTTTTGTGATATTTGTTCTGAGACTGATTACAAATCAACACATTTTACAGTTTAGACACATTTAAACTGATCATCATTTTCTAATCAATCTCCCAATACAGTAGAATGGAATGGTTTATAATTTAAATGTTTCTTTCCTGAACAAACAGAATAATTCTAATTTTGATTTTGGCAAGGCAATAGAGTTAGTTTTGGGGTCAATAGAGTTAGTTAGAAAATATATTAGAAGTTCTTCCATAAATTTCAAAACATCTACTCAAAGGCATAGATAGTATCATAAAATTTGTAGCTGGTAATTCATTAAACAATTCATTCTCTTGAGCTTAGATTCCCTTACTATCTAACTTTGTAAATAAAGTACATAAATTGTACTTTGAGTAATTATTTTACATCAGGAGAATGAGTGATTAATTAAACCAATACTACTAAAAGAGTTTGATGAATTCCTACTTCAAATAATGTCTTTTAACTTTATGTTCCAAATAATAATTGTGTTGAAATAGTACATATGATCAAGTTGGAGCCATCCAAAAGATAAGAGATTTTAGCTCCTTTAATGACTGATTATAATGAGCCTGAAAACGAAAAGATCTCCATAAATCCCTTCCACTGAATATCTATTTCTTTTCTTCCCTTTTTGTTTCTACTTCCTCCTCTTTCACCTTCTCACCTTTTCTACTCTTCCCTCTTCTTCTTTACATGTCCCTCTCTCTTTTCATTCAATCTGTTTTGCCTTCTCCTCATACTCTGCTACTTCACCCAATAAAACTAAGATCTGCTTACAACATAGCTATTTGTTCTATGAAAATCTCACTACACTTTTCTCCAACAGCAAGGACCACCTGCTTCTAAGGAACAGAAGTTTCCTGTCACCTTAGTCAGCCACATTACTGCTAACCTCTGAGAAGGAAAGATCTTTTACTTCTGCCAAGTATGGCGGTTGAATTGGACGTTTATTATGCTCTTGACCACACAGGTAGAACCAAAGCTTCCTTTAGAGTTTCTATCTGTAAAAGCCCATAGCATGATGATTTATAGGGAACATGCTACCAGAGAAAATTCTTATTTGAAAATAACATGATGTAGGATTTTTTTTTTCTTTATAATGCTTTCAGTTACTAACAACATGAGAAAATTTGGGGATCCAATTCAAATGGCTATTTGTGTTACTTTATTTTATTTCTTTGTAATATTATATTGCCATCAATAGCAAAAGTATTCCTATTGATCAGGACATCCTGTATTATATTCTCTAAATTATGCTGAAAATTCCAAGTTTGGATGAGAATTAGAGAGAGAGAGAGAGATATCTGTTTCCCTCTATGCTATGCACTTCCTGTTCTGCAATTCTTTATATTTCCAGTTTGTGACTGAAGATAATCCCTTTTAAATGGTTTGATTCTTCTCTGCTGCATGAAAATACCTAATTGTGCCCGATATAATGATGCTTACATAAGCCTTCTACTCGAAAGACAAACTGAAACAGTAATTTTCACTCTTTTTACTTCTTTATGGTGAAAATTATTTCCTCCTTTCTGTTTTCTCCAAGGAGTTATTTTAAAACACAGGCACTGTGAGCTGTTCCTTAGCTCTCCACTGCTTTGTAACATCTCATGGGTCAATGTTTATGCAATACATTTGCCTCTTATGCTCAAATTTGTATATTATGGTAAATTTCTAAAACTCTAACAAGTTGTAAAGACTTCCATAGTTCAAATTCAGCATTGCTCTGAAACCTAGAACATCCTGATAAGGAGGTAATACTTAAAGCTTCTAGGTGAACATCTTACATATGGTTTTCTTGGCAATTAGCTACCAAGAAATTCTGCACTAATGGATTAAGATACATTGATTGGAGACATGCCAGTTGTTTTGTATAACCCAATGGGTCACACTGAGATTATTCAGGATAGATTCATATATATTAACCTTTACTGGTCATTAATTAAAACAAAAACAAAACTATTTTTTATTTCCTTTCCTTTACTTACTTATATTGAAGAGATAGAGTTTCTTTCATCTGGGATCTCACAATTTTAGTCAAATACTATATCATACATTCTTGTAATGTTTTCTACATTTCAAGGGCAGCCATTGTCAACTTGAAGTTATAAGTAAAACATACTTGGCCAAGGGAAGGTCTGAGAAAATGAAAGATTATGCCATGTCTGCTGAAAACCTGGCTGAGTCTGTCTCTATGTATGATTTTATTCTGTCATAGAACTTTCCATCAGAAGCCTATGTAGGTTCTATTGATGTTCATGAATGCAGTGATGACTTCACTATTAGTAAACAAACATAGATTTTTGTCAGTTATGTGCTAGACTATTTAGTGAATCATGTTATGACCATGTTATTTCTCAGTATGGACAAGCTAGCATTTTGCTTTCTTGATTTGGAAGTTAAATGTGTTTTGTATATGGCTTTATTCAAAATATGATACATGGTTGATGGTTTTCTTCTAGTTTGTCTCACTGACAACATTCCATTTAAATTTAACAAACAAAAATTTTACTTAAAAGAAAATATTGTAACTTTCCATATATTCACAGAGTGATTATGATGATATTTTTTAAATCTAATTTTCACCTATAAGCTGAAAATAAGACATAATTATTTAGATCAAGAGAAGTATGATCCATGTAATAATATGTTCTTACATTTATTTCTTAGAGTATTTCATTTTAGTTAATTTTAGATTTAAATAAGATATAAAATAGAGCTGAGAAATTCCATGTACCCCTCGACATTTCCTTTAATGTTAATAGCTAACATACTCATACCATGTAACCAATTAACACATTATCTACATTACAGACTGTACTTGAATTTCACTAGTGTTTTTCTATCCTAGATCAAATACTGATATAATGTCAAATGATAATGTCTCCTGCTCTTCTCCCACATTAGACCCTTCCTTGTTGGCAAACTGTCTAAAAGGACATTGTTCCATTTGGCATGTTTCAAGAGGAGTGTCTCTAAGGGCATTTTTCATCCCACATGACAAATTTAGTGTCTCAAGGCTTAATTCAATGTGGATAATTTGCTTTATAAGATTTACTTGAGTTTAGCAGGTCCTACTCCTCCACTTATGTGTATATACCATGTTAAATGAGTAAATTCAGTTCTTATTCAAATAACTAGATACCTGACAAATCATAATTGATATTTCCTACGTCAAAAAATAATTTTCTACATGAAAAATCATTTTATTTTATTTTAATTTTTTTCTTTTTCAGATTTAGAAATGGGATTTCAACCCATTTCCAATGGGAAATCAACCATCCTAAATCAAAAAGACATCCAGACAGCCCTCCATGGTTCTACACCCCTTTTAATTACTCCATTTTGAGGCAGGCTTTGCTGAGATTCATTTAGTTGATTTGACTATTGTAACAACGCTCATGTAATCCTTTGTTTCAATGAAGTGAAAAGAAGGACAGATAGAGATTCTTAAGTAACAGATCAAGCAGAGTAAACAGAAACATAGACTAAAACATTTTAGCCAGATGTTAATAGTGCACTTTAATTCCAGCACTCAGGAGGCAGGGCAAGAGGATCTTCTGAGTTTCAGGACAGTGTGTTTTACAGAGTAACTTCTGGGACAACAAGGGCTACACAAAGAAACCCTACTTTGCAAATACAAAATAAATAAGACATTTTGATAATCAGTAAACAGGGCTGAAGTCTTATTTATTTATTCACTTTACATCTGATCACACACATCCTTCCTTCCCCTTTTCCCAGTTCCACCCCTAAAAATCCCACCTCATTACCCTCTTCTCCTCTCCTTAGAGAAGGGGAAGTCCCTCTTGGGTACAACCGCATCTTAGGACATCCTGTCACCATAGGCCTAGTGTAACATCTCCCACTGAGCCCAAACTAGGTAGTCCAGTTAGGGGATGTGAATCCAACGGCAGGTATCTGAGTCAGAGACAGCCTCTACTCCAATTAGAGGAACCACATGAAGACCAAGCTGCATATCTGCTATAATGTGTAGGGGGTGCTATAACAAGCCCCTGCGTGCTCTTTGGTTAGTGGTTCAGTCTCTGTGAGCCCCGTGGGTCCAGGTTAATTGACTCTGTAGGTCTTCTTTTAGTGTCCTTTTCTCCAGCTCACTCAATCCTATCTTAAACTTTTCCTCAAGACTCCCTGAGTCTCTTGATATTTGGCTGTGAGTCTCTGCATCTGTTTCCATCTGCTGCTAGATGAAGCCTCTCAGGAGACAGTTATTCTAGGTTCCTGCCTGCAAGCGCAGAGTATTATTAATACTGTCAGGTACTGACAGTCTTACATGAGATATGTTTCAAGTTGGACCAGTCATTGATTGGTCATTCCTTCAATACCTGCTTCATCTTTATTTCTGCACATCTTCGAGAAAGGACAAATTTTGGGTTGAAGGTTTTGTGGATATGTTGATGTGCCCCTAGAATCTAATGAAACTGAAAAGCTTTTGCAAGGCTAAGGAT
Source organism: Mastomys natalensis (assembly GCA_021653895.1). Lineage (NCBI taxonomy): Eukaryota > Metazoa > Chordata > Mammalia > Rodentia > Muridae > Mastomys > Mastomys natalensis. Next base: position 1,253,085 of record JAJTUV010000425.1, on the reverse strand, counting down.
ACCATCAATAGGACAAAAGGACAGCCTACAGAACTGAAAAATCTTTCAGAGGACAAATATCCAAAATATAAAGAACTTAAGAAATTAAACACAAGCTGGGGGGTAGTGACTCACGCCTTTAATCCCAGCACTTAGGAGGCAGAGGCAGGCAAATTTCTGAGTTCAAGGCCAGCCTGGTCTACAAAGTGAGTTCCAGGACAGCCCGGGCTATACAGAGAAACCCTGTCCCGATAAACCTAAAAAAAAAAAAAAAAAAAAAAAAGAAATTAGACACAAACCAAATAACCCAGTTATAAAAGGGATCAGGTACATAAGAAAACAGAGAATTCTCAACAGAAGAATCTCAAATGACAAAGAAGCACTTAAAGATATGTTCAATATCCTTAATCATCAGGGAAATGCAAATCCAAAAGATTCTGAGATTCCATCTTATATTCTTCAGAATGGCTAAGATAAAACAAAACAAAACCTGAAGGAACAGCACATCCTGGCTTGAATTTGGAGGAAGGGGGACACTCTTCCATTGCTAGTGAAAGGGCAAACTTGTACAAACACTTTGGACATCAATTTGGGAGTTTCTTAGAAAATTGAGAATAGTTCTACCCCAAGATCCAGCGATACCACTCCTGGGCATATAGCAAAAGATGATCCACTATAACACAAAGACAATTGCTCAACTATACTCATAGCAGCTTTATTCAGATTAGTCACAAGCTGAAAATAACATAGACATTTCTCAACTGAAGAATGGAAAAGACATCGTAAAGTTTGCAGGCAAATGGATGGAACTAGAAAGGTTGAACTCATCCAGACTCAGAAATCTTAAAGTACTTGCCAAGAAATTTGACTATAACTTAGAATTATTTTAAAGGAATTAATAAGAATTTTTGGAATTAAATTGTTTTTAATCATGGCTAACAGTGAAATTATTATTGATTATGAATGAAGACAAATTAATATATCATCAGAGGCACACATTGCTGAAATGCATACGTGTACAACTATTCATCACCAAATTGTTCTAGTCAAATGATAGGTGTATTTGATATAATATATAAGTATGATAAATAATAAATATAATTTGAAAATGTAATAAATAAGGCCCAGTTAAATCATTCTGCAATTTGAGTTGCTTTATGTTGTATGAACATACTGGATATCCTTCTATTAATTATGTGTCCCATGGTTCTTACTCATAGACATCATGGAAAGTTACCTAATTACAAAGAGAAATAAAGAAGGCATATGTACGGCTGGTAAACATACATACACACAAACATATTTTATCACTACAATGAGGTAAATGATGTAATAAAATATACATAAGGGGGTTTAACAATGTGGCGATGAATATTTATTGTCTACAGAATTAATATTCACTGAGTTGACAAACCCCTAAGGATGCTTGAGAAGAAATTTCTTGATGTGATAAGAAGACACAGCTTAATCATGAGCAGCATCCTTGAATGGGGGCAGGTCCTGAGCTGAATGAAAAGTAGAAAGTGAGGAGAGTGCAAACGCTCACTAGTCTCTGCTTCCTGATTGTGATTGTTATAAGATATGCCACTTTAAGCCTTTGCAACCATGACAGACAGCATCCTTGAACTATGAGTCAAAATAAATGCATTCTTTTTTAAATCAAATTTTGTCAGTGTATTTTATTACACCACCAGACAAAAATAACCAATATGGAAAATTAATCGAAAAGAGTTCACTCTTTTCTCTAAAAGCCCTAACAATGTGCTTCATTGGCCTTGGGTCTAGTTTATGGGAGGAATTCATAAGAGTTTATGTAAAGGAATTTAAATCTAGCAGCCTGGCTTCTCTGGTAAGGGATCACATCCAAAGTTCTTCTAGTTCTGTGTGATCCAGTTCGAACAACACACATTTAATTCCAAATAATGAATGTAAAGTTAGTTTGTAGAAGCAAACAGCATGTTTAAAATGACATCTAACTGGGGGACAGCAAAGAAAGTGACTAATCAGACAAATATTTGACAGAATTGATCAGAGATAGGAAAAATCTAACTCACACAGACAGGAACAGGACAAGAAAAAAGACACAGGAGAACCGTGGAGAGAGAAGGGGGCGGGGACTTACTGGCACAAGTTTGTAGAGACAGATTGCAGGTGAAGGCAGAATGAACCAAAGAACTAGAAGAAGCCAAAAGATTAGAACAGATTGGCAGAGTTAATTTGAGATCAAGGAGAACAAGGTCAGAAGACTAGAAAAGCCAGCTTGAATCAGTCAGCTTGGAGAGGAAATTAGGCCAAAGCAGCTTAGTTCTCTAGCCAGCCAGAGTTTAGAAGGAGCTAGGAAGGGTAAGGTTCAGCAGTAAGCCTCTGAGATGACAATTACATCTGTTGAATAAAAGTTACTTTTACAAGTTTACAGCAGTGAGCTACAAAAGTCTTAGAATCTTGCAAGCATGGTTTAATGGGGACCTTCTGGTAGGAGATTGGAAGACTAATATGAAAGTGTAAACAGTTAGGCCAGTTCATGAGGTTTCAGAGGGATCAAGGATTATATTAGGACTTGAACTAGTAAATGGTCATGTAATAGTACAGCAAAGAATATGACTGAATTCTAGTCATGGCCAAGAACTTGTGAAATGCTGAATTTAAAAGTAAAGGATTAATTTCTATAGGTAACAAAATCTCAACACAGCATAGAATTGAGGCTATTGCTTACTATTTCTATTCAGATAGATGATGATGGAGAATACATGTGTGTATGTGTGTGTGTTTATCTCCCTCTTTATTATATATATAGTAATTTTAACATATATATCAAAACATCTATTCTTCTGAGATGGTAAAAGGGTTGGCTCAATGGCCAAGATTTATGGAGAACACAAGGACAAAGTGTCAGGCTTAGATAGATGGGTAGAGGCTCCTATTGGATGCTCCAAGCCCTGGAGAAGCTAAAAAGAGACCAAAGGACCAAAATAGTGACTATAACTTGATTACTCAAAATGGATCAATTTGGTCATATTCAGATGGCAGCTGCCTTCGAGACTATGAGATTAATGAATTTTCTGTGTGTGTGTGTGTGTGTGTGTGTGTGTGTGTGTGTGAAAGAGAGAGAGAGAGAGAGAGAGAGAGAGAGAGAGAGAGAGAGAGAGAGAGAGAGAGAGAGAATAAAAGAAGATACATAAAAAATTGTGAAGGAGTCCTGAGGATAGATAATGTGTGACAGGGTCATAAATTCTACAAAGTTCTGAGAGGCCATTGTGTGAAGATGGCCAGTTGAATCTAAGTTGCCATGGAGACTAGGATGGTAAAGAAAATTAGAAAATTAGTCATTGGCAATTGATGCAAATTGTTAGTTGCCTAAGACTGTCATTATAGTTTGCTTTTCTGTTGCAGTGATAAACACCATAACCAAACCAATTTTGGAATGAAAAGCATATTTAAGCTTACCCTTCCAAAAAATAATCCATAAATGAGGCTACAGAGGCAGGAACTCAAGGCAGGAATCTGGAGCTACGACTATGGAGGAAGTCTCCTTACTGACTTATTTCCTCTGGTTCATGAGCAGATGGGTAGAGCAGTCAGGTTTTGTTAGTTTGTTTGTTTTTGTTCTCTCTCACTTTCTCACTTTCTCACTTTCTCTCTCTTTCTCTCTCTCTCTGTCCTTTCCTTCCCTTCCTCTTCCTTTCCTTCCCTTCCCTTCCCTTCCCTTCCCTTCCCTTCCCTCCTTCCCTTCCCTTCCCTTCCCTTCCCTTCCTCTTCCTTTCCTTTCCTTTCCTTTCCTTCTTTCCTTTCCTTTCCTTTCCTTTCCTTTCCTTTCTTTCTTTTCCTTCTTTTTTTTGACAGAATTTCTCTATCCCTGACTATGCTGGAACTCATTATGTCTATCAGACTGGTCTCAAACTCACATGGATCCTCTGGCTTCTGTATCCTGAGTGCTGGGATTAAAAAGCATGTGACACCCTGCCCAGTTTTCTTACAAAACCTAGGACTACTTGCCTAAGGATAGCACTGTCCCAATATACTGTGCTCTCCTGTATCAATTAGCAGTCAAGAAAAATCCCTACAGGTATGACTACAGGTTGTTCTGATGAGGGCAATTCTTCTTTTAAGACTCCTTCTTCCCAAATGTAGCTGTGAAACTGACAAGTGAGATTAGTGATCACAATTGTCATAGAAAAGTACCCGAATCTGGATAACTTAAAACATTTTTTCTTCATAGTTCTGGATGATAAGAGTCTAAAATCAAGATGTCAACAAGGTTGTTTCTTTTCTTTGTGAGTGTTCTTTGCTTTGTAGATGTCTATCTTTGTCCCATGTCTTTGAATAGTCTTTTCTCTGTGTATGTTTGCAGTCTTTTGTTATTAAGAGTCTAGTCATCTTGTGATATAGGGCAGTTACCCATCTTCTTTAATTGTACCATAGTTGTCTTGTAAAGAACCTATCTGCAAATACAGTTACATATGAACGTATTGAGGATCAGTACAAGAAAGAATTCTGGGCAGAAGAGTAGGGCACAGACTTCTGCCCCTAACAGAGACTATGTTAGTTACAAAACAATATTCCTTGTGATGTTAAGCAGAAGCAGAGTGAGATAGTGAACTCATTCAAAAACGATGTCTAAAGCTTCCACTCAGGTGGTAAAAATGATGGAAGGGGGGAGAGACATAGACAGGGAGAGAGAGACAGAGACAGAGAGCACTGACAGCATAGAATGAGCCCAGTACACTAGTGGGGTGGTATAAGCAGAAGCCTTGGAGCACTTGAGGTATTGAGGGAGCTGGACGTGGTGGATGGGAGGTTTATAGCAACAAATGAGGAGGAGAACCTTGTGAGTCACAGATCTGTTACTAAAGAAATTTGTAAAGATTTTTATTGCCATTTCCAGTTGATAGGTAGAGATAGTAGAAGAAATTCTTGAAAGAGTTAACTTGCACAGTGACAGACACTTTCAGCATCTAAAGAGGCTCCATTTTTAAAAATGACTTCTAAAGAGAAGTAACATTTTCTTTCTTTCTTTCTTTTTCACACATCATCCATTACATTTGAAATTGCACTCCAGGACATTCATTACTGTGACTAATTTCAACCTCACTCCGGTGAAAGGAAGGTGGCGTATTCACACGTTTTCCACCACCTGACTAGCCTCAATCACTTTACAGCTACCATCAAAATATGTCAAGTCCATGATCACTGGATATCTAAAATATCTTCATTAAAAATATCCTTATCAAATGTACTGTCATAAATCACAGTTCGATTTCCTGTGGAGTTAACCTCCAATTAGTTTTTGGAAAAGAAAATATATATAATTACTTTTCAACTATTAAAACAATTTCAAATTTGGTAAATTTCTGTTCATAATTATATAAAACAATGGCAAGTGTCTTTTTTAGATAATTATACCTAATCAATTATAATACAATCTATTTTAAATCCACAAAGAGATATTTCCAAATACTAAATATATGTTCCTCACTCCCTTATAGCACATGTGTTAGAAACTAAAATACAAGGTATAAAATCCTAGCAAATTGAAACTTTATTAACAGGGTGATAAATTAATGATGTTTTAGACGATGTAATTTTTGTTTCAAAAGAGAGGGTAGACAGGTTAAACTAGATTCGGATGTATATTTTCTCTCAAGGTATGATATCTTAAATTACCCTTCATTTTACTCAATTAGGCCTATTTTTTATTCCCTGAAACATTCCACACCAGTCTCAATTGTCAGCGCTGCTGTAAAGTTGTTCAGAGAGGAGTGAGATGCAGGGTTGTGCTCTGCACTCTCTTGCAGACATACATTTCTGCAGTGTTGTGCAGATGGCCTTATAACCTGATGAAAAACATTTCAGCTTGGAGACTTAGCATTTTGAAGCCACCGTTTTCTTTCATTCTACTAAATGATATATCATTTCCCAAAATAGTTAGTTCCAAGAATGATGTTGAAGTGGTCCTTTTATGAATTAAATGCTGTTGGTGAAGAGGTCCACACTTATTATATGTGGTTCTTATTTATTTTCTAGTAAATGCATGGGAATCATGCTCAATTCACGAATCTCTTTAAGGTTATAGCCACTAAAATATCAGGATATACTATACTATACTATACTATACTATACTATACTATACTATACTATACTATAACATAATATAATCGTAAGTCTTAGTGCCAGAGGAATCATAAGGATCATCCCGATCAGCATCCCCAATTGTGTACTTTTTCTTAGATGAGTTGGTAGGACACTGACTTTCCCCAGTGAAGAGAAATGAGGCTAGTGCTAGATTCTCTTTGTAACGATAGTATAATTTCCTGAGCACATGTTCAGTAATGCAAGAAAGGAATCATGGGATCATGAAGAAGATCAGCCTATATTTAAATTATGCTATGAACCTGAAGAAGGAAATGGAGAAAATAATAATAATTACATGGATGAAAATATGTAATAAACATATCAACAAATGATAAAGTGATCTTAAAGTATTCATTTGCTGAAATTATCACTCTTTCTTATGTAAGACTTTATTACTTATTTCCTAAACAAGTCATATTAATAATTTCAAGAAAAAACAAAAGATTAGAACCTCTCTTCACTTCAGGGATTTCTTGACACTGCACAGAAAATATCCCAACTTTTTTCAAGTTTTCTGCAATGGAGTTTAAGAATGTTGGCTGCACTGTAGAGAAACAATCACAAAGAAAGACAGGGAAAGATGACCTTTAATCACTGCAAGGTTCAGGAGAGACAACAGCAACCAGTTTTCTTACATTCTCTGATGGTGCTTAGAGGCAATGCTGACACCAAAACAATGAATGTGGGGTTGTGGTTTTGTGTGGATGAGACAACATCCACCACCTAATGATGCATGATGACATTTGACAGAATCTAATTCCTAGGTTTCTAATGTAATGATCAAATGGACATTCGCATTAATACACTTTAATAAAGGCCAAATCACAAAACCATTCTTTTATTATTCTAAAGAACATAACACTAATAACAAATGTTCACAAAGAAGAACCAAAACCATAATGGCATTAATGGAATTATAGACTAACTGTGAGTTAGACAAGTGAAAATAACCAATTCTAACATTAGACTTAGATCCTGGTTTAATGAAGTTATATATTATATAATTCTATTTGATTCACTATCATATCCTCTGTATTAAACTTACCATCTACAGGTATTTTAGAAATGACTGTTTATGGAACTGTGTCTGTGTGTGTGTGTGTGTGTGTGTGTGTGTGTGTGTGTGTGTGACAGACAGACACACAGACAGACACACACACGAGAGAGAGAGAGAGAGAGAGAGAGAGAGAGAGAGAGAGAGAGAGAGAGACCTGGTGGGGTATGGAATGTTTGTTCTGATTTGAGCATTTAAAGTACATCTGTCTTTGGTCAGGGGAAACTGAATCAATCATGGAACCTGAGTTCTCAGACTTCTTTTATAGTTAGAAACAGTAAACAATGTGAAAACCTTCATTTCTGACTCAGTCATACAATCAGAATTTTTCTCTTGGAGATAACAAAAAGTCACTTGTAGTTTTAGCCTTGAACTATAAATCTTAAGAGGTGAAGTGTCAAGTTGGTGAGAAAGATGTTGTCTCAAGTGGAAAATTCTGATATTAGGTTAATGTTCAGTGATATTTAGCTCCTTGTTTTGGTTAGTCCACGGAGACTAAGGAATCAAGAGTTAAGTGAAGAGAATATATTGGATTGTTCTTTAAAGTGAAACCTGTTTCACGATAGCTGAAGAAGCTAGTAACAGAGGCCAGAGACCCTGGTGTTATGATTTCTCAATTGGTCAGTATTTAATGCTTACCAAAGCATGTGTATCAACTTGCAAGTAGATTAACTTCAAAAAGAAGACAGATCATTCAGAAATCAAGGCATCTTGTTTTTCTATGGGACTTCATTAATTTCATCTTCAAAAAGGCAAATAATTTACTTTCTTTTATTTTACAAGTAACTGCATCTTTTCTTCCTCAAAATAATATTTAGTTAATGTCTGAAAATTGTGTCATTTTAAATTACATATTTACAGGTAAAATATGCTCATGTCATGAGAATCTCATCTGGTGACCATAACATCAGGCAAATTCACATGACTTCTTCATAAGTTTAATATTACTCAACAAAAATCTTTTCATTTTAGGCTGTTCAGTTTGTCAAATATTTATTAGCAGCAAATTACAGAGAACAGAGCAGAAAGGCATTCAATAACCTAGCAAAGGCATTCTTAAACCTGGCTGGTGTACTGTTTTTCTAATGCTATTTCTTTTTTTGAATAATGAAAAGGTTTACTGCTAAGTGCAGACAGCTGTAGGCTGTTGGCTCTTGATTCTAATTTAATATTTTGATGCTTAGTAATGAAGAAGTCCTATTGGCAGGCATTCAGTGGCATATTTAAAAGATGCAAAGCAATGTTTCAGTCTTTTCTTCCTTAAAATAAGATTGAAGACCTTCTTTCTTTCTTGGGATTCTGTATTTCTCAAATGTCTTGGATACACAATGGGATAATGGCATCAGTTCATTTTAGAGACAATGCATCCTGCTTTCTTTGCCATAATTAATATGGATTTCCTTTCTTAACTGTATCCTCATTTGCTGTTCATTTATCATAGCAAAACAAGAACTCACACAGAGACACTAAACCTTTATAAGTTCTTAGAGTGTGAACATCTAACAGCAAGCAGCAGAGCTTTTCTTATGGAAGTTTAGAACATGATTAAAAAGTGAGGAAGCAGTATTGGTATTTTCTTAGCTGTTAGGCAGAGAAATCCTGTAGCTATCACAAGTGATGTCAGAAAGATATTTCTGTGACTGGGAGCACAGCAGGGTTTCCTGGCAGGTTGTCAAGGGCAGGGATGGTTGGCTCTTTCCTGTGGTATGCATTTAATTCTCCAGTGCCTTTACGATTATTTGCTTCAGCCAACATGATCTGAAATGCATACAGAAAAGCATACTCGTATTCAATTTTTCAATGAAAATCTCAATCCTAATTAACGATAAATCAGTAAAGCTGGGTAGCCCGAGGTAGGTTAAAATGAGAACTTTGTACATGAAAGGCTACCTCTGCCCCTAAATCTAAGAATTTTCCTAGTTGCAAACCTTCGAATCACTACATGCAACTTCCTTGACTTCAATTATTCTCCTAAGGAAAGTGAGAGCAGGTTAACCAAGCTGAGTAGGAGTCTGTATCAGCAGAGAATAAGTCATATTTTTCTTCATATAGCAAAAGTCATAGATCTCAATGGGAGTAGACTTCTGGCCCTGTCATCTGACAGTGAGGAATGGAACAAAGTTAGAATTTATGCCCTCCTGATTAGCCGAATTACACCCCTGGGGCCTTAGCCCTAGAAGGAGTGGAGTTCTGTTAGCACTTTCTTTGCTTCACTCTTAAGAGCATTGCTTTACATACATTATTATTATGCTTATATTATCCTCCCTTGTGAGACTGCAAATTCTATAAGGACAGCACAATGCCCTTATGTTCTCTGTGGGCAAGCTGACAGTTTTACCAAGTATCTTGAAAACAGTAAATGCTTACAAGCCTACACATACTTAGGGAATGAAAAAGGGGGATGATATTAAGTAAGAGACAGAGAAGAAGAGCTTTCAAACACATAACTGCAATGGACTGTTTTAGACATATGTAGAAATTGCATTTCTGTCCTTCAAATGTAAGTACGCTTACTATCCGAGTCACGAGATTCACTGGTTTCAAGTCAGGTAAGCCATCCTGACAAATTACCAAAATATGAATATTATGTGTATATACACAAATACATGCATATATGTAAATATACACACATGTAATATATATGTATGCATTCCTACCTACATACATATAAATGAATAATATACATACATTTCAATTACCAAACACCTCACCTGAAATTCAAGGATATAGCTGTTTTGATCAGTAGAAGTCATCAAGACCATACTATGCCATACAGCTTCTTATGTCAATACTATATACTACTGAAGAAGTCAAATTCCACAAACTCCCAGATACATGATACATCTGCTATCACAATCCAAAATTTTAACTGAGCCACACAATATTGGTGAATGTGTTTTAAATTTATTTAATTTTAGGGAAAGATTTCCATTTCTCCAAATAGTGAATTGGTTGGAACTTGATTAACACTAGAAATGGTGGTCACCTGTCCTTTGAAAACCAGCCTTTTGAGATAAGTTTAATTATTTAGGAGCGTCCCATTGTTTATGGGGGTCTTCTATACATGTACTGTCTATACTGAATATGATCCCAAACAGATTACAAATCAATACTTTGGAAATCTGTAATTCTTACCATGTGATATCATTTGAAACAAAAGTATGATCATATCTTGTCTGATTTATCCTTCTTTTAGCATATGGTGTTCCTAGCAGTTGTTGTTTAATCAATAACTAGATTCTAACTTTCTTTTTTAAAGCATATTACCTTCATGGACAACTTTTCCTGAAAGTATATTGGAATGCTAAATTTAGTCTATTTAGTTAATAATAATGTCCATTTATCAATCATACCTTGAATAAAAAGGTAAATAGTAAATTAGAATATATTTATATTTAGCCTGGTGTAAGCATATTTTTAAGTTTATTTAGTACTTATTATGATGATGATGATGATTATTATTATTAAATTCAGTCTGTAGAACAAGCTGGTTTGCAACTCCACTTATAAACTCAGCTGTCCTTAAACTACTGATGGTCCTATGTCTCAGCCTCTTAGGTATTGAGATTACATGGGTAAGCCCCTATACATGGCTGTTTGGTGCCTTTGCTAAAACAATAATCAGAAATCGATTGCAGCATGCATGATGAAATATGAAGGATCATATTGTCCACTCAAAGGATTTAGAATCACTCATCAGAGAAACCTCTTAGCCTGAATATGAGAGAGTTTCTAGAATGAATTCATTTTGGTAGAAAGACAACTTCTACATGTGGATGACATCATTCAATGGACAGGGCTCACGGACTCAGTAAGAAGGAAACAGACACAACTACCTGCATTCATGTCTCTGCTTCCAATGGGACAACAGCCTCACCGTACTTCATCAATCCATCTCTGTCATGGTGGACTCTACTACCTTGAACTGTAAGACAAAATAAATCCTTCCTCCTCTAAATCACTTCTCACCAGGTAGTTGGACACAGAGATGAGAATGTATTACACTTGTAATTCCATAATTTAGGACACCAAGGCAGGAGGAACACTTTGAGTTATGGGAAAGCTTGGAATACATAGTGAAGCCATGTATCAAAATAAAATGAGAAAGTGAAACTTACTATACTGGTAAAGTATTCATTTTTAGATGTTACTTGTCTTAATTGTCCTATAGCTTTGAATCTCATGACTGGCATTTGTCTCAGTTTCTGAAGCTAAGCTTTGTTTTTTTGTTTTTATTTTTAACAAACAATTTTGATAAATTAATTTATATTTTCCTTCTAGCTCTTCTATTCATGAAGTGGTTTCTGGAAAATTTATACTATCAATAGGCATTGTCAAGACACCAATGATAAAACATGTGTCAGGCTGCTCTGCCTGCCATAATTCAATACTTCTCATTCAGTGTGTTGGAATGTATTCGGTGGCCATCTGAGATGGAGCTACCAGCCTGCCAGAAATCTGCTGTGAGATCCTTGGGGGTTTGCATGTAGCTCCCCTCTCTTGTATTCTCATTTGGCTTTTGCTTGATGCATACATCTAGGAGGAGAGAAACCTCTTTCTTTTCTTTTAAGGCTACCAGTTCTATCAACTTCTAACCAGATGTTATTAAACTTACTTCATTTTATCTCCAAACACAACCTCATGAAGGGTTAGAATTCTCCTCTGGTTGAATGAATTTAACATAAATTCATATGTTAAAACTTAGATCTCACAATGATGGTGCTAAGGTATGGACCATGTAAGAGGTAATTAAGTCTCAAGGGAAGAGACCTCATGAATGGGGTGACCTCAAGAACAGTTGGAAGATCATAGCCTAGACCCTTTTGCACTTCTAGTCTGTGTTTAAAAAAAATAGGCAGAGGAACTCTCAGAGGAAGAGGGCTGAGGAGACAAAACATTTGGAGTCATAGCACCTTAAAACGTCTTCAAATCCAAAGAGATTTAAAAGCCAGGACTTCACACAGTCTGTAGCAAAGAAGACATTCCATAATAAAATTGCTAAGAAGCAGTATTGTAGAAAACTTCTGAATGCAACAGGACAAAACAGACACCACATAGAGACGAAGACAATAAGGATGCTTACAGACCTTTCAGAAACTATGTAAACCTGTCAATAAGGGTGGGAGTGCCATGTTGTCGACCTAGAATTTAATAACTAGTGAAAATCTTTTGAACTAACTGTGCTGGCTTTTGCTTTTTATTGAGGAACAAAAGGAGTTTGGGAGGTATTGTTTTCATTCTAATAATAACCAGAATGGTGGAAAACTGAAAATTAGCAACTAAGAGGCATTACTGTAATGAAGACCAAAGCAAAATGCTCAATGTAGGAGGGACAGTTAGGCACATACAAAGAAGTGTAGCTTTCCTGAACTGAACTGATGAATAGGAAGCAGCAATGGATGGTAAAGTCAAAGCTGCAGTTATTAGTTGCAGGAGGCTAAGTGTGGACAAGTCTGGCAGTTATAGGCCAGATGTTGGGGTGCAGGATTCTCAGGCTTGAGAGATTTAGGACCTTGTCTACATCAACAGTGATCAGTGGGGAAAATTATCATGCTTCCAGCAGGGGGAGACATAAAGTAACCATCGGGAAATATCTTTTTTTTTTTTTTTTAAATTGGCTATTTATTTACAATACAGATGTCATCCCCTTTCCCCATTTCCTCTCCCTAGAACCCCCTATCCCATCCCCCCTCCTCCTTTATGCTTTTATACCATTTTGATTACATGCATGTATTAAGGTCAGTTCTAGGTTGAGGGTATAGCAATACAATAGACGCAAATAAAGGCAGAGTCAGGCATCTCACAACTACGAAAGAGTTTGCAAAGCTATACACATTTATCATGGGACACACATCGCCATGATAAGAAAGAGGGAGGGGCGAGACAAAGGAATGATTGATGCCAGAGAATCTTCAAATTAGTAGTAGACACCAAACAATAGATTCAGAGTGCCCAGAGAATACCAGAAAGAAGCAACAAAAACTAGAAAGTGAAAACAGGACACAACAGAGTCACACTTAAGTTTATGATAACAGGACTACAGAAAACCAAGGAAAAGGACAAGAAATCTATCAAGATCCCACTAAGGAAATGAACTGCAAAACCTTTCCAGTAAAGATAAGAATTGAGACTGATATATCTTCACTAGCCAAGCATACAATCAATCAATCAGTCAATCAATCAATAAAAATAAATAAATGAATAAATAAATAAGATATTAGATAATAGTCTGAAGAGGAAAAAATACCAGCCATGTAGAACTTTGTATCCTTCATAACCATACTTTAAAAGTGAAGAGGAAATTCAGATTTTTGCAGTCAAAGTAAAATTGATGAAATTTGATGTTAATATACCTGTCTTGAAGGAAGGGCTAACCCTAACCCTATGTATACCAGGCTAGCATTAAATTCACAGAGATCCAACTGCCTCTCTGTGCCTCCTGAGTGGTGTGATTAATACTCAGAGCTTCAGGTTTTCTAAATTGATCTTGAAGTGGCAGTTTGTTCAAAACAATACTAGCAATAAAACATGGGTTTTTTTTTTTGTAAATGTGGATATGTTTTTATCTTATGTGGAGACAAAATGAATAATAATAATAGTCACAACTGAATATTTTTCAGTATATAAGGCTTACTCATGCTTTGTACACACACACATACACATTAAACTGTGAGTAGGGATATATTTTAATGTATGTTCATAAGTTAAAGGACTACTATGAAGAAATATAAGTGTGTTGCTATCTTTATTTTATATACTGTCAATTTAGGGAATTAATATGAATTTGCCATTTTCTAGATTCTTTATATTGTTTATGTAGATATTCACATTACTTTCAAATATAATAAGTTTACTTCTTCACCCAAACTTCATACCTTACTGAAATAGCTAGGATTTCAAAGACTGTCTTGATAGCAATGTTAAAGGGGGATATCCTTTTCAGGTTGAAGATTTCACAGAGAAACAATTACTTTTCACCATGAACTATCACAATAACTGTATGCTATCCACTGCAATTGAAAAATAAAATTTTATACAAGTATTTATGGAACGAACATGCCTTAATATATGTATACTATTGAACTATTAAACAAAACTCCTTTGTACATTCTACAAAGGAAAATGTGTATCTGCTTGTGGGTTTATCATTTTACATCCTTGCTGACTTTTCATCTTGCATATGCATTGTAGAAAATGTGAAGGTACAGACTCACAAGTTATTAGCCCAATCAAAAACACAAAATATATGAATCAAACAACCATGTGATTCTACTGTTTGGAGCTATGGGGAATAGACTGAGAATGGTCTACCCAGGCTCTAATACTTAAATGTTTGGTTCCCTGTTGGTAGAGAATTTAGAAAGGATTAGGAGATGTGGCCTTATTGGGGGATTTATGTCATTTGGAAGTGAGCTTTGAGGTTTTAAAAGCAGGCCCAGTCTCTGCTGTACACTGCCCCCACAACTGCTGCCTACGGATTAGGATGTAGCTCTCAACTAATGCTCTAGTGCTATGTCTATTTGCTGCCATGCTTCCCACCATGATGATCAAGGATTAACCCTCTGAAGCTGTAAGTAAGCTCCCATTTAAATGCTTTTTAAATACATAGTGTTGGTTAGAGTGCCTCTTCACTGAAACAGTGTAACAAACACTGGAGCTATGGAGACATATTAATAAAGGAGGTTTCATGAGATACGTGAGGAGGTTACAATCCTTCTGCTTCCTAGTGATGGAGACTCTGTGCATGAGTGCTCCATCATAGACATCAATATCCCAATAAGTTTGAAATTCAAAAATAGATATTTTAAGGTAAAAAGACAAATAATTACTTTAAAATATATATATGATATAACGACACTCAATAAAGCGATGTAAATGATTCTAAATGAAAAAAAAAAACGTAGCAGTAGCAGTTTACAAAGAAACAGATGATCAATAGTGCAGATAGATAATAGTTTAGGGACTGGACATTTCGGAGCATTTACTGCTCTTTCAGGAGACCTAGGTTTTTTTTTTTGTTTTTTGTTTTTTTTTGTTTTTTTGTTTTTTTCTCCCCAGGAGTCATGTCAGGTTCTGGAACTCTAGCTCCAGTAAATTTGGTACTCTTTTCAGGTCTCTAGGGCACGCATGCTCACATGCACATACCTACACAGATTTACACTTAAATACAACTGCAAATAAAATATTTAAAATAATAAAGATAACTACAAATAAAATAAATATTAAAAAATAAAATAATAAATTAAAAATAAAAATAGTAGAAACAGATTTTAAAAACTTCAAAAAAGTCACAGAAAAGAAATACAACTGTCTCCATCCATTTGTCTAAGAATTTCATGAGCTCATTATTTTTAATAGCTGAATAGTACTCCATTGTGTAAATGTACCATATTTTCTGTATCAATTCTTCTGTTGAAGGACATCTGGGTTCTTTCCAGCTTCTGCCTATTATAAATAAGGCCGCTATAAACATAGTGGAGCATGTGGCCCTGTTGCATGTTGAAATATCTTCTGGGTATATACCCAGGAGGGGTATAGCTGGGTCCTCAGGTAACACCATGTTCAAATTCTGAGGTATTGCCAGACTGCTTTCCATAGTGGTTGTACCAGCTTGCAATCCCACCAACAATGGAGGAGTGTTCCTCTTTCTCCACATCCTCACCAACATCTGCTGTCACCTGTGTTTTGGATCTTAGCCAATCTGACTGGTGTGAGGTGGAATCTCAGTGTTGTTTTCATTTGCATTTCCCTGATGACTAGGGATGCTGAGCACTTCTTTAGATGTTTCTCAATCATTCGAGTTTCCTCAGTTGAGAGTTCTTTGTTCAACTCTCTACCCCATTTTTTAATAGGGTTATTTGATGGTCTGGAATCTAGTTTCTTCAGTTCTTTGTATACCTTGGATATTAGCCCTCTATCAGATGTAAGGTTGGTGAAGATCTTTTCCCAGTCTGTTGGTTCCGTTGGATACGCTTTGTCCTGTTGACCATATCCTTTGCTTTACAGAAGCTTTGCAGTTTTAGTTTTTTTTTTTTTGTCAATTCTTGATCTTAGAGCATACGCCATTGGTGTTCTGTTCAGGAACTTTTCCCCTGTGCCCATATGATCAAGGCTTTTCCCTATTTTCTCTTCTATTAGTTTCAGTGTAGCTGGTTTTATGTGGAGGCCCTTGATCCACTTGGAATTGAGCTTTGTACAAGGAGATAAGTATGGATCAATTTGCATTCTTCTACAAGTTGACCTCCAGTTGGACCAGCACCATTTGTTGAAAATGCTGTCTTTTTTCCACTGGATAGTTTGAGCTCCTTTGTCGAAGATCAAGTGACCATAGGTATGGGGGTTCATTTCTGGGTCTTCTATTCTATTCCATTGATCCTCCTGACTGTCTCTGTTCTAATACCATGCCGTTTTTATCACTATTGCTTTGTAGTACAGCTTGAAATCGGGGATGGAGATTCCCCCAGAGATGACCCAATCACAAAAGAACAAACATGGTATGCACTCACTGATAAGCGGATATTAGCCCCAAAACACACAATACCTAAGATGCAACGCATAAACCTCATGAAACCCAAGAAGAAGGAGGAAGACCAAAGTGAGGGTGCTTTTGTCCTTTTTAGAACGAGTATCAAAAGATTCAACCAGAGCTCCCAGGATCTAAACCTCCAGCCTGAGAACAGACAGGGGCAAGCTGTCCTCTGAGAGGCTCTAACCAGCAGCTGACTCAGACAGATACAGACATCCAGAGCCAAACAGTGGATGGAGCTTGAGGACTCTTATAGAAGAATAGGCAGAAGGATTGTGGGCCCTAAGGAGATAGGAACTGCACAGGAAGATCAACAGAGTAAACGAACCTGAACCCTTGGAGCTCTCAGAGACTGAATCACCAACCGTGGAGCATACCTAGTCTACACAGATCTACCTCCATGGGCTGAACCTAGGCCTCCCTGCACATATGTTGTAAATGTGCAGCTTGGTTTTCATGTAGGTCTCAAACATCTGGAGTGGGGGCTATCCCAAAACATGCAGCCTGTATATGGAGTATGGTCTTCTTAAAAAAAAAAAAAAAAAAAAAAAAAAAAAAAAAACAGTTGTTCAGTTAAAAAAAAAAAAAAGTACACTACTCTATCAAATCAACAAAATCTTTACATAGTTTGCCATTAGATTATTCCACTGGCCCATTTAAAATTGTTTTTATATAAATCAATACAAATGCCTACTCATTTTTCCCTTTTTGAAGTTACAGTTTTATGCTATCAAATTACTGGTGTTTTTATAATATAAACATATTATAAAACATATTGTTAAAATTTGATTCTCAATATCAGAATAATTCAAGTTTTAAAAAAAAAAATTACAAAGGACACTCAAATACTAGGTCTATTTACATCTTTTCACTAGAAAGAGTAAGGGAGTCATCAGACTCTCATTTGAGATTCCCCCTTCTTCAACAACTGTTCAGAGTTCTGCTCTAGCTGGACATGGTCTCTAGGACCGTTAGGGCACACAGGGCACCGAACACTGAGGGAGGTTGAACTGCAGTAATGCAGCTTTCTTAAGGCATTACAGTTTTTGGTTTTCAGTGAGGCAGCTATGTTTGATTCTCCCCTGATTCTGTGAACAGCTAATAAACTCATTGGTACACTAAAAAAAAAAAAAAAAAAAAAAAAAAAAGAAATACAACTGTCAACGGTGTTTTCTTTTTTATAAAAATTAACAAAGTGGACTCTTAATAAGAATCAAGAATGTGAAGAGTATGTATCTACTATAGCATTTTTTGTGGGGACATATGATAATATACACCAAAAATGTAAGCCTAGACTTCCATAGTAAACACATTGCTAGAAAGTCATCAAAAAGCGAAAAATAGCTGAATTTATAAAGTTATATCTAGAAAAATGTTGAATGTAGTATTATTGTAACAAAAAACAATCAGGACTATCTAAAGATATTCCAGTAAAAGATAGTAAATAACATATGTGTATGCAAAATATTGATATGTGGTCATTAAAGCAAGATTAATAGAAGGTGGCTTCTTCACATACACAGAAACCTTTACCGAATAATCTGTATTCACTGGTATGTACACAGAATGTATATGTTACATATATAATATGTATTATATATGTGTATATACCTACATATTGTTAATATCCCCATTGGATCTCAAACTTTCTGTGATTTTTCTTTTTAAATCACTGTGAAATCTGCTAGCACCCTCTTTGTCTCTCTTTGTCTTACTCATTTTATTTGGCAATCTATTCATTAAAAGTCCAGAAGGTTCAGAGTTAGAGAGAATCTGAGCACCATCCTCAATCCCATAAGAGGAATAAAAACCATTCCATTTATTTAAACATTCATTCATTCATTCATTTTTATTGTGTGCATATGTTCCATGCCACAGTATGAATATGTATGCATTGAGAGCAGAGGACAAGCCATGGAATTCAGTTCTCCTTCCAACCTGTGGTACTCAAGGATTGGAGACAGGTAGCAAGTGCTGTAGCCCACTGAGTCATCTCCACAGCCCCTCATTAGAGGTACTTTGATCTATAGTTTGAATTAGGAGTGTGGAGAAATTGGATATTTAATGTAAAAGTTTGTGTTATAGGGGACATCTCATCATCCAGTCCTGTGTTGAGGCTGATTCCATGAAAGGCTTCAAATTGAAAGTTAAAGAGACTAGGCATAAATCTTTGTTTCCAAGAACTGGGAAATTCCAGGCAAGTCCAGGCCTCAGAAGCTGCCCTGCCACCTGGCCTGAAGGGTCAGAAGAAGTTTCCAGATCTCCCTAGGAAGTTTGCAGCCCCCACACCCTGGTGATGGCATATCCATAGAGATGGACCCAACAGATTAACAGAGAAGTCACCTACCCCGGAATTCCCTCATGTGCTTTAAATCAGGCCTGCAAACTCACTTGGGTGTCTCTCTATTCTGGTAATGGGAGATCCCAGCATGCTGGACTTCTGCAATGTAAAACACATTTTGCGTTTACATACTACTTGAGTTCAGGGTGTCATTCTTTGGCAAGACATGGACCCTTGCAGTGTCACATTGAATGACATCTGATCCCTAACCAAGCTCCAGGCTCCCACTGACCTTTGTTCTGTGTGTTTACTAGAGTCCTATATGGAAGTAGTCATGACATATATAGTCCCTGGCTTTCTTCACTTACTGTCCTGTTTTCAATCTTCATTCATCGCTCTTCCTTTTGTTTTATTTCATTTTACTCCTGCAGTATGTTCATTTAGCAAGAGAGTCACAGATGGTTTGGCTCATTGGACATTTAAATTGCTTTCAGTTTAGAACTCTTGTGATTAAGGGTTCAATGATAACTATTTACAATACTCTAACATAGTTCCAGATATTTTGGTCTGTGTGCTGGATATGAGTTTCCTGGTTTTTGTTTGTTTGCCTGTTTGTTTGTTTTTTTTCCCAGCCTTGAGCATATTTGAGGAATACAGTAAGATGAAGATTTTCACAAACCATACTAGGAGTTGACTTTTTTCAAGGTTTTAAAAATACTTTTACTCATTTATCTTGGTTTTAGTGTGCCGTGCCTATGTACATGTGTGCCTGCCTGAGTGTGTGCATGTGTGTGTGTGTCTGTTTATATGTGTGTATGTTCACTCACATGCATGTGTTTCACGCCATGAGTGTGGAGTAAGTGGACAACTTGTAAGAGCTGGTTCTCTCCTCCTGCTGTGTGAGTTCTAGGGAGGAAGGACAAATTAGCAGGTTCAGGTTCGGTGGCAAGTACCACTGAACCATGCCAGACACCCACAGGTGGCTTTAGTTTTAAAAAAGACGAACTTCCCTTAAATTTTAACCTGCCTTTTATTAGGCCTCTCTGGGCTTCTGTACTTTTGTGTAGTTTATGACAGCCAGAAATTTAGTCATTTCATATTTAGATATTAGGAGTCTCAACTTTTCATAATTAAGTTGCTCCAAGGTTTTCTTTGAAATATTCAGTTGGTCCCCCACCTTGTACTTGACCTCCTGCTACCTGGAAAAGTTGCAAGTGTGGGTCTCCACTGCTCATCCACTGGAGGATGTGGCGTGCTTCATGAAAAGCAAATGCAAAGCAAGCCACAAACCCACAGTCTTCCCTCAGGACAGCTCATAAAGAAGAAACAACTTCATATACTATGTAATCAGGACTAACCCACTTATTGTCTTCATCCTGCAACAGCGGAAAGAACAGAAGCACAGTTGAGGCACTGGGATAAATTTACAGATATTTTTGAAGTGTTTTACTGAATATCACAATTACTTTATATAACTATGGTTCTGTATCTTATACAAACCTCCCTTGTGAAGACACTGGGTTTTCACACTGAAGGAGTCTATCAATTTTCCTTTTAGGCAGATCAGGAGTACCACTACCGTGCACTTTAAAAAACTACAACATTATGTAGGTTTGTGCCATTTCCATCAGAACTGACCGATTTATCTGCTTACTTAGCTTCCTTCTGAACGTTTCTTATTTAAAGGTACGGTATCTTTTCTACTCGAGGTATTTTTGAGTCAAGGGAAAAACAAAACAGGAGGACGTAATAGCTGTTACCTAAGTTCAATTCCAGACATTAAAACAGGAACATGAGTTGTAGAAGGACTGGATATTCTCGAGGATTCTGAAGTTTGGGCAAGGGCAGAGTGAGAATCTCTTGGCATTGACCTGAGACAGTCTGGCTCTCCTCTCTCCGATGCTCTTGCTCCCAACGTGCTATGCTGTGGAGATCTAGAGGGGAGAGGGAAGAAAGGGATCACATGGCCCCGTGTCAGAGTTAAATGATAACAAATATTGCTGAGAAGAAACATGAGATTCCTCTTCAGAGACAAAGAAGGCTAAATGGAGCAAACATGTCCCTGGGTGCTTTTGATGCACTCTAAATTAAAAGCAAGGCTATGTCTGAAATTTCTTCCAGATCTATAAT
The DNA here is from genome assembly GCA_021653895.1 of Mastomys natalensis. Classification (NCBI taxonomy): domain Eukaryota; kingdom Metazoa; phylum Chordata; class Mammalia; order Rodentia; family Muridae; genus Mastomys; species Mastomys natalensis. The sequence goes on along the minus strand of JAJTUV010000425.1, from coordinate 1,231,986 downwards.
TCAGCAACTTGGTTCACAGCTATTTTGGCTGAAGGGAAAATTTAGAAGTAAACATCTACTCACACTCTGCTGACCCCCACCCTCCAGAAGGCTTCCCCCCTTTTCAACTTTGGCTCTCAGTTTTCTCTTCTTTATAGTTCCCAAAACCGAAATTGTGACTGAGCTCAGTGGGGGAAAGGTGTGCCTCCTAGAGAACCATGTGTGGATCAGAGGATGCCCATGTGACCTTCCACTTGCAGAGCTATGCTTGCACACACTCACAATAAAAGCGTACATGGAAAACAGAAAAATAAGGTAACGCCCAGGTGCTTGTTCTTACGGCATTCGGTAAAGAGACGAAGGAACAACATGCCGAGCTACTCATTTCTCTCTATTACCCATTCTCTTCATCTAAATATTACATTTTCTGAACTTTACGCACAAACTGAATTACTTTTTGCTGCTTTCGTAGAAATGAAGACAGCATTAAGACTAAGATTGGGCCCAAATCATGACAAGAGGTTAGTTTACAATGGACATGTCCCCAGTGCATTTTCCAACTATAGAATTCAATGGAGCTGATGACAAACACATTCCTGAAAGAAAACATCACTTACCTCTAGCATGGCCTGCCCCTGTGTTCTGTGGCTGAACTTCTAAAACAATCTATCTTCAAAGATTCTGTCAAGCAGTATAAGGCTGCATCAAGGTTTTTTCCAGCCATGTCATTGTGTGGTCACAGAGAAAAATTTTGCAAACGTCCAAAAGCGAGACTTCTGAGAATAATGGATAGAGGACTTATTTCCAGGGCCATAGCAAACAGGTGGGCTTATAGAAGAAGTTTACTTAATGTCTCAGGATTTTTAATCAGGGCATATAGTTGGTTCTTCCTCCTCCAAGTTTAAGCTGCAGTTCTCTTACTTCCACTCATCATTATCTATCATGTACTTTACTTCTTATGTCCTAGATCTGCAGGTACTCACAGGTCACGGCCTGTACTGGAAAGTCCTGTGCTTCCTGTAGCATGAGCATCAAAATAAACCAAGTGACCATATTTCCCCTTAGTGAAGGATGAGAGGTTTTATGTATATTTCTAGTTTAGTGATCATGGGAGGTGCCATGAAGGTGACGTGATTGCCCTAAACATCCAGTCCACCACACTGTCTTTGATGAAAGTGATATTTCTTGGTAGATCTGCAGTGTTTTGGTAGAGACTACATTCCCAGCCATCCATGTGAGAGCATATGATTCAGATGAGCTATTGGAATAGGAGTAGATGCCATATGTGTAACTTCTGGTCACAGCTGTTAAACAGAAGTTTCTTGCTCTTCCCTGCCCCTGCTTCATCTGTCTGCAGTGTGGGGGATGCTAAGTGAATTTTGAATGAGCAGGGATCCATCACAGGGAGGATCTTTTACAGCAGCATAGCCTGTAGCCTAAACAACATCAGCTACAGCTACCTTTGATTCTGTTTCAACTATTCATATGCCATCACCAAGTTAGTAACCTTACTTAGCCTTCACTTCATCTCTAAAAGATACATCCTACTTTCTATTACTCTTTGTAACGATTCTTTTGAGGCAAACATATTCTAAGAATACTGAGAACATGTCGGCATATACACTTTTGCATAGTTTTCAATAAATCACACCTGAAGCACTTTAAAAATGGTATAGAAACAAAATTGGGAAAACAGATGTTTCTCAGATGAAACTATTCTTTTCCCCAGAGCAATCATATACGTGTTGTGCTATTCCTTATGAATTATTCAGATAAAAAAAGACTAGTAAAGCAACATGTTGATAAAACTGCTGCTCATTTATTTTTAACAGGAGCATTCTCTGTAATAGGAGAGTAATTAGGCAAGGACAAACATGCCAACTTGATGAAATATAGTACCAACAGGTGCACATCCACTCTTCTCTTTGCCTGGCCTGCACGGACTTCATTAGCAAGGGTGCGTGCATTCCTTTGCACCTAACAACGCAGAACACTGGCATCGCAGAATGAAGGCGAGAATGAGATTTGGGAATCCCTCTACATTTTCTCTTTGCAGGATTATGGAAGCCTTCTGTCACTCACACTCTGTAAAGAGCACTTTTCATGCCTGGATTAGCCTTTGCTCCTTTAGCCCCGGGATAGGAGTAGTTACCTGTTCCTAGCACTAGGCATCTATACTATCTTCTGGGTTTCCTTAGTAACTGCCTATGTCTTTATAAATCATCCTTTTCTAAGTCCTTGTCCAAATCTGCTTCCTATTAAAAAGAGTTTAAAAGAAAAGTCTACATATTTCAAGTACAACATGATGTTTAGAAGTAGGTAAACACTGTTGAATGGCTAATTAAACATGCATTATCACACATAGCAACTGTTTGGTGTTTTACATCTATTGTTTTAGCACTTTTCAAGAATAATATTATCCTTAGCTTTAGTCACCATACATTAAAACAGATCTCTTGTATTTAGTTCTCCTAGTTAATGATAATTTTAAACTTTCCTAATTTGAGTGTGTTGTCTACTTTCTTCTGAAACTCTGGCTGGCACTCAGATAGAAAATAAGATATGAACATTATTATTATACAAAATATCTGAGTTTAAAGGTCAAATGGAAAGAACAGAATTTAATGGAATACCATGTTATTGTAATATGAGTGCAATTGAGCGTATTTTCTTCCTAAAGTTATCTGCTATTGGGTTAGACTTATTTTATTTCGTAAAAAAAAAAAAAATATGCAAAATAGTTGCTAGGATATTTTGTCAGGTGGATTTTCTTAGTCTTTTATACTAACTAGATAAGAATGACTCATTAACATATTGAATTTATGTAAATCACCCTAATCATCTGCTTTCTCTCTCACTCCTAAACCATAGAATTATGAGAGACAATTTTGGACCAGGCTGACTTGATTTTAGGCAGAGATCTTCATTTCAAGTACAGGTTAGAGAGTCTGACAAATGTGCCACAGCTGCTAATTAAGTGATTATCAAGGGCTCCCAGATTTGCTGGGGAAACAACCAACCAACAAACAAAAAACCAATACTTAAGAAAGAGTAAGCTTCCAGGAGCATGCTTCCTACTATTAAATGGGAATAAATGTTATCAAATACTTTGCTTTACAAACATCTAACTTCACTTCAAACCCAACAGCTGCTCAAGTCCTGCTACGTGTAATTTCCCTGTAGCCTGTGATGGGTGGCAAGCCAAGTGGCCCTGCCACCATTTTTTGGAACAGTTTTGACTCTAAACCCAAGCTCATTCCCAAAGCTACTCCTTATGACAGGGTGGAGCCTCATATACGCTACGATATAGTTCAAAGGGGTCACCAGGAAATTGGTTTCCAAATTCTTTTTTTTTTTTTTTTTTTTTTAAGGAAAATAAAGCTTACTGATTCTCCCTTCATAACAAGTTAGGCTTCCACTCATCAGAATGTTCTACGACTGTGTGGCTTAAGCACCAGAAACATATTCTGCCATTTGTTAAAACTAGAATTCTAAGATCAGGATTTAAGCACAGTTAGTTTCCCCTGAAGATCTATCTCTCTGACTTATAGATGGCAACCCTTTCCCTGTGTCTGTTTTTCCTCTTCCCATTATCCCTCTTGCTTCATTTCCTGTTTACTCTGGGCCCACATGTTCTCCCCAAAGTACACTAGCTGTCTTCAGACACCCATATGAGGGCATCAGATCTCACTACAGAGGGTTGTAAGACAACACGTGGTTGCTGGGATTTGAACTCATGATCTCCTAAGAGCAGTCAGTGCTCTTAACCTCTGAGCCATCTCACCAGCCCTCCCTTTGTCGTCTCATTCTCTTTCCTCTGTGTGAATCTGTCTTCCAATGTTCTTGTAAGGAAAACAATCATACGGAATAATGATTTAACTAAAATGTTTCTCTCTCTCTGTACACACACACACACACACACACACACACACACACACACATCTCTCTCTCTTTCTCTCTTGATATCTGCCTTCAAACACAGTAAGATTCAGAAAAAGTGAAGGTTACAACACCAAATATATAAACTTATTTCTAAATAGTATTCATTTGGGTGTGTCGTGCTTGCATGTATGTATTTGCACAACATACATGCCTGGTGCCTGCAGATATCATAAGAGAGTATCAGATACCTTGAAACTGGATTTACGACAGTAGTTTATTGGCATGTTTATTGTGCAACAGAACCTGGGTTCTCTCTAAGAGCAGAAAGTGCTTCTCACAACTGTGTCACCTCTTCAGGTCCCCCAACAATAAATTTAGCAGTAACATGAATGAATCCTGCATGAAAGAGTACCTAAAAGTTAGGCAGCTCACGGCCTTGCAGGTAGCTGGGTTAAATGTTGAATGAGAACAGAAGTCCTGTTAAAACAGCAGGAAGACTGTGGCTACAGTCCAGGAATTGGGTGATCACATTTTAACAACATGGAGTTTACTAAATTTGATTATTTTGCAGTATTTTTTAATAAGAATTCTATCACTTTTAGAAGCTACGGAATCAGTAATTTAGAAGTAAACAGCTATGAGACCTTAATGGACTTCAGCTGATTTCCGAGAAATAAAGTAAACTAAATACTATGTTGTTGTAAATTTTCTGAAAGTTCATCTTTTTAAAATACCAGTTCTAAAATTTCAATTATCTTGTTTGTGACTATGAACCTTTAAAAGATTTCAGAAATTATGTGTATATCTGACAAAATAAATACCTTAGTTTTTCCTTGATTCACTATCACTGACACATGCCGTTCTTCCATGCTTAAGATCTCCAACAAAGTTTGCCAAGCGTCATTCAGCTGTGGACTGGTGGGCTGGTCTTTATAGGGATGTTCCATGGAGAGAGTTCTAAGTATTTATAGGATGTCAGGTCATCATTAAGAAAGACAATAAAACAAAAGCTGGTTGATAGACCTCCATAACTGACATGCTGAATTTCAAAACACTAACACAATTAGAAGGTACAATCAATCCAACTTACATTAAATACTATAGAAGAAACAAAATGTAATTCTAATTTGACAATTAAAAGAGCCTTAACACATGCGTTAACACCTGTTTGAAATCCAAATCCTGCCCCAACTTTTTCTTGCTAACATAATATCATAGAGAACTGCAGCTAATTTCCAAATATGTCTCTGAAAATGTCTAGAACCAGCCTTCTAAATGAAGACTGTTATTTCCAATATTGGACTGATTTCTAGACGAGTCTATGATTGATTCCGAATAACTGGTCACATTTAAGAACAATACAAGGGTCATTATAACTTCTCTTTTTGATTCTCTGTTCCACAAGGTCCAAAAACTTGAGACAAGGCAGCTTGTCTTATCAGGGGTATAGGTAAGCAATGGTGGGTTGGGAACATATGTCCAATACAGCTTCCCAATCACCATTGTCAGGGCACTCAGCAAGTTCACAGGTCAGCACTGTTCTTTGTCCTGGCATCAGCATGTCTCACCCATCATTCTGGCAGCCACATGCTCCTTCAGCATCCTGCAGAAAAAACCAAAATGCCCCTTCCCCATATTTAATACCTGATTGGGATCATGCCTTAGCCAGTAAGTGGATCCTTCCCTTTCACTATGCATAAATATTCCTAGTTGTAGATAGGGTGGTTCTAGGAGGGAAATGGAGAAAGGAGATGACATGTGAAATGTAAATAAAATATCCAATAAAAAAATAAAAAAAGCAATCAGAAAAAAGAAGAGAGAGAGAGAGAGAGAGAGAGAGAGAGAGAGAGAGGAGGGAGGGAGGGAGGGAGGGAGGGAGGAGGAAGGAAGGAAGGAAGGAAGAAAAAGAAAGAAAGAAAGAAAGAAAGAAAGAAAGAAAGAAAGAAAGAAAGAAAAGAAAGAAAGAAAGAAGAAAGACAAGATGGTGTTTGATTGGGTTACAGAAGATGTTCTCTACATGGATGTGGGTGTTCCTTGAACCAAAGTGGGATAAATTGTTTTAGGTATTAAGACAATTTTGAAGCAAGAAAACTCTCTGATGACAGCACATAATTTTTAGAGAAATTTTAGAATACTGAATGAACATGAAGAGGAGACAAAGGATTAGTGTAACACAGGGGCATAAAAATACACAGAGGCATAAATTATGTCAATTACTTCTAAAGACAGGAAAATGCCAACAGCATAGTGCCTCTTATCATTTTGGACACAAAAGAAGATGGAGGTATTCCCTCAGTAGCAGCGTAAAGATCAAGTTTCCTAGAGAAATTGATGGTGAGGAAAGAGGGCCAGGCAGTCTTTTCTAAAGATTATTTTTGTTCATAAAGAATTTATTTGTTGAAGTTTGACCCTGAAGGATCAGAGATTACAAAGATAGTGATAAGTTTAATTAGAAAAAAATCTTTATAATGTACCCTGTCTCATTGTTTTCTACTACTAAACAGTAGTGAGATATTTCAATATTATTTTAGTACTTACGCTGATACTTGACAGTGTAATTGTAAAATCCCTCAAGTTACTTTCTATAACACCAATAGAAAATATTAGGAATGTAATTGTAACTACTATTATTCAAAATTATAGAATCCAAAGAGTTTCTTCATAAAATTCTAATTCTTCATTTAATAAATTTATCAAAAATGTGAATAAAGAACATAAATATTAAAACATATTTTTAAATATAGGTGGGTTCATTGTCAGTTAATTTTACAATAGCTAAGCAGAGGCCATAGTGAAAGCTTTTAAGGACATCTTGGTATCACCTTTGAGAAATCTACATACTTTGGTTTCCACGTATGTGCAGTCGATCAGAGTGTTCTCTGACTTCACGTGTTTATTCACATCTGTCAGCTAAATCATAGATCCAAATGCAAAATGTAGCACTCAGGAACATTATGTGGATTTGTGATAGTCCCTGGAGGACTTTGGGTCCATAAAGCAATGAATGGATGATAAGGAGACATAAATATGGTATTTTCATCTATGACAGATGCAATCTTGCTCCAATGTTATTTATATTATATAAAGGAAAACTGAATCTATTTGCCTGTGTCGAGCTGAAAGGAGGTACCCTTAGGGATGAATAAATGAATAGCTTCCTATTAATTTCCAATTTCTAGAAATTTGTCTTTGAAATCGTTGTATTTGGGTGATATTTTTAAAGTGACTCGTGTTTATTTATTTATTTTAAATGTATCTGGAACCCAAAGGGAAAGATATGTGGTGGAGTTGCTACAATATCAGAATAATTTTTTTCTCTTTTCCTTTTTGGCTATGATCCTGAAATCATGCAAAATTAGCCCAGTTTTCTTTATGGACAACTAATTGAACACCCAGACCAATTTCCTCCAAAACCTGCATTGAGTCTACAAGCCTGTTGTACTTCCTCAGCCTCAGTTACTCTCATGGAGATAGGATGTGAGCATGCTGGAAAGTCTGAAGCTTTGTGTTTAGACAAATGGTACATTGATATCAATCCAGTGTTGTACCTTCGTTTGCAAGCAAGCTTACAGACATGCCAGTCAACTAGGAGTCTCCTGAGGCTACGCTTTAATATTTTTCACTTTGAGCAAATCAAGATATCTCATGTCTTTTGTTATTTTATATCTAAATTTTGTGAAAAAGTAAGATATCTATAGGAGAAGCAGTAGTTTAGTCCTTACATAAATACCATTTCTATTTTGTACTAAGCTTCAGTCAAACAATGAAGAAAATGTTAGCAATTCATTTTCTGTCTTGAGGTAGTTGTTTTCATGTTCAAAATAAAATAGAAGGAACATTATGTAAATGATTATATGTGACTATTACTTAAAATAATTAGAAATTAGTTTGCAACTTTTGTTTTATATCTTGAGTTATTCATTAAGAATATGCCTTTCATTACTACTGCTACTTTCCTACTGAAAAACTATACTTCCTAGCTTCCTCTGCAGACTACTGAAATAATTTCCATCCCAAAAGAGGCTATGTTCCATCATCTTTATGCATCTTGGCACCTGTACATGTAGGCGACAAAATATTTCCTCATCATAAATAATCATGGTTCAACCTAAGGTCACACCAACCCTTTCCCCGCTCCACTTTCCATCTCTTTGTCAACAGTTGCTCTTTTAATTATCGAACAGTTACAATTGTGTATGGCACAATACTGAACAGGTAAAAATCTTAAAATAAAATACATATATCAAAATTCAGAATCAATAGGAATAAATATTTTCATAGTTTATCATTTTTTGACTGATTAATTCTCCAGTAAAGGATTAGATATATTCTGACCTTTATAAACGTTAGCAAAAATACCAAGTACATTTAATGAACTTATGATTATAAAATTAAGCATATTGCTAATTTATTTACCTCAACCTTTGTCTCTAGTCACTTAAAAGCTCCATTCTGAAATACCTATTTAAATTTGCCACAAGGAAAAGCAAGAGTGCTCTCCAGGGGGTGTGTTGGAAGGCAGCAACTAGCCAAGCCCACCTTGTTGGAGAGAGGGCATGGGGATGTCTGTGGTCTGTGAGGCAGTCTGAACTCATCTTCCTGGGCTTTGCTGTGGCATGTGCTGCCAGAGAAGTCATGTTGGTGTCTGTGGTTCAGGCTGCCTTTGAGGACCTTGTGTGACCCTTCTGAAGCCTGGGGCCATGATCCTGGTTTGTGCTCTGGCCAGAAACCATGTGGAGGTCCATGTTCAATGTTTGCTCTGACTATGAGGAGCAAGTAGCCTACTTTTGCTTTGATGTTGATGACAGCAGGTGTACAGTTAGGAGGGGGGGTTGCGTGAAAGTCTTCTATGATAAACTCTACTTACCCAATCCCCCCACGCCCCACCCTGCCTACATGACAAATCCATAAAAGTAACAGCCCAGACAGGAGCTATGGAAGAGAATTCTTTAAAAATGTTATGCTGGGGTTGCTGCTGAAGTATACCACTCCACAATTAATGGTTTCGGGTGTGGGGGGTGGCGTGGAGAAGGGGACAGGATTCTCATTCTATTTAAGGAGCAGGACACTGAGAGTAGAACCATGCTCAAGAGAGTATATAGATTACATAAATTAAACTTTTTTTCCCTATTTTTTATATTTATTTTTACTTCTTTTTGGGGATAGGATGTCACAAGGATGGGGTGGCAGACATGGCAGAACCAGGCAGTGAAGTTGCTGGTATGAAATTCCCAGAGAATCAATAAAAATGTTATGTTGGAAAATAAAGAGCTCTCAATTAAACACAATTTGGCAAATATGACTAGATCTCTCGTTAGTTTGGATTGTTACAATGTTGCCCTTGAGGGTCTACAAACATACTTCTAATGTCATTCCTTATTTCACTAAAAAAATAAAAGGGATTTTCAATAATAAATTTGCTGGGGTCAGTTTCTGAGCAGCGGTTTGACCAATAACCTTTCCAGTGTGGACTGTTTTCTGTTGAGGTAGTGACATGGTGACAGAAACACTGGATTGTTAAAAAAATTTAGCCTAGTGAAGTGCATTGTTATTTTGTTTCTCTGTTAAGTGATTATAAGTCTATTGTATAACAGCAGTTCTACCAATTCTAATTTTAATTTTCAGTTTTAGTTTGTTGACTTTTAAGTTGTTTAATTTTTAGTTTATCTTCAAATATAGTTTTAGTTGCCTGGTGTTTCTAGGAGACACAATCACAAGTAAATGTCTTGTTCCTTTGGCTCTTATAACCATTCTGTCATTCTTCCTTAATAATGCCCAAGTCTTAGGTGCAGGACTTGTGTTGTGATGCATCAGTTGCAATTAGGCCCATTAACTCACTTTGGTAGGTCTATTGCAAGTTACCTAAATGTGACCTAGACAAGGATGACAACACACCAATAGACATCCTAATGTAAAAGAGGGAAAGTTCATGAGGTCTCAGTCCTAGACAAAGAACCATAGGGAACTAAAGTATACTGAGAGCAAAAGAAGTAATCTTTCTCAAGGAAGAGGTACATTAATTAGCTATTAAATACCCAATGGTCAGGCCAGAAAACATACATACAAGTAGCATTATATGTAGTAAGAAGGATTATATATATATATATATATATATATATATATATATATATATCTCACAAATGTATATACTTATATATAAGCATGTATTATTATACATATATTTATATTATATATATTAGAGAGATATTAATATATACATATGTATTGAGCAGAGCAGAAATATATATATAATCAAAGAGAGAAATATATATATCATAGAGAGAGAAACATTCCCTGAATTTAGAAGGGTGGGATAAGAAAAGAAGGAATGTTATACAGAAAGCGTTGAAAGGAGGAAAGGGAAGTGGAAAGATATAATTATATTATAATCTCAAAAATACTGTATAAAAAGAAAAACATTCTTAAATGTCCTTCCAATGATATACCAACTGAAAAGAAATTAATCTACATGTGTTAAAAATGGTTAAGGAGAAAATAATTCAGTCCCAAATTGCTTAATGATTACCATGGTTGGCTGTAAGTGATTAAGAATCATCACTTCTTTTGATCTGTGGAGTAGCATGGTAGAAAGATCACCAGCTCATTGGCATATCTGAGCATTCATTTCATTCTTTGTAAAACATGGCTGTAAATGATTAATTACCTCCAGGGGAAGAATAATTTGTGTTGTGTATGAAGCTACCACCATCCATTAAAATGTTGAGTTGTTTTTCTATGATTATTTCAGATTTCCTTTCTATTATTTGATAATTTTTATATTATTCTAAATCCTGCTTGAATTTCTAGTAGGTTCTTAAATAACCTGACATCTGGCTCCATGTAATTCTAGTCTTATTGTCTTTTCTCTGCTTTTCTGCTCACTTAAAATTCAAGCAAATAAACAGAGGGCTTATTTTAGTGCCTCATTGTATTTTAATGGCACATCACAGTTTTATTGAAATATAAACCTTAATATTTTAGAGCTTCACTGCCTTTTGTTGCACCTCTTTTCTTAGCATTCTTTGTTGTATTATCTTGAGAGTTTTGAATTAATCATGGGATTAAAAATTGGGGTAACTTAAACTGATAATCTAATAAATACATTTTGAAAATAAAAACGTTTTACTTATTCATTTTTCTATATTCAATAATAATGAACACGTCTTCATTGCTTTTGGCATGTTATATGTTATGAGTTTGTTTTCTTGAAAAATACACACATTTACAACTCTTCTACAAGCAGGTAAATGCTATTCTTATCTCTGTCATACTTACTAGAATCATAGTCCACAAAAACTATCTGACACAGTGATTTTGGTGAACACATGTGTGAATGCTACTCAAAAGCACAATGATCTGTTATTTATCTTTGGAGCAGAGGCTGTTCTTGACCTTATTATTTCTGAAAACAGATTCCATTAGTGTATCTCCTTTGGATAAAGCTTGGTAGTTCCAGAGAATTTATTTGTTGTATTACCACTTGAAATTTTCTATAGGTCCATAAAAACAGAAATTAAATAAGTATTTTTAAGTTTACATTTGAAAATGCATTTTTTAGGAACCAAGAAAGGAAATGGAAGTACTTATGCTGCATGGAATTCCTGTATACAGACAGAACTGCTCAGATGGAGAGTGCTAAGGACTTTGAATAGGCTATCACAGGACAAGGAGCCTCTGGGGGGAAAGGGCTAATTCTCAGAGGCTCCTTTGCAATCCACATTTCATCTGACAAGGAGCACTGATGCCTGTTTTGCTTTCCATGACTATAGTCACCCATTACCAAAGTCTTAGCTTGGGTTTCCATTGCTGTGATAAAATACCATAACCAAAATTAGCTCAGAGAGGAAAAAGTTTATTTCAGCTTACTTGTCCTGATATCAGTCCATCAAGAAGGAACTCAAGGCATTAAAGTAGAGGCAGGAACTGAAGGAGAAGCCATGGAGAAGTCCTGCTTACTGACTTGCTTCCATGAATTGGTCAGCCTAGGTTCTTACACAGCACACATCACCTGTCCAGAAATGGTACACCAACAATGGACAGAGTCCTCTCACGTCTATTACTAATAAAGAAAATGCAACATAAGCTTGCCCACAGATGTTTTCTCAATGGAAGTTCCCTCTTCCCAAATAACTCTAGCCTGTGTCAGGGTGACATAAAACTAGCCAGAACAAGTTTCTTCTGTTGGGGAATACTGTGGTTAATGAGATATCCCACATACAGTTTACATATTTGAATATTTAGTCTTCAGCTGGTGGCAGTTTGGGAAAGATTAGGAAGTATATGACTTAGGGTTTCAAAACATTTTCCTTATTTCCTGTGAGTCTCTCTGCTTCATGTTTATAGATCTGTATATGAGTATCTATCCAGTGCTCCACTTTCATGCCTGCCTACCAGTTTTCATCCTCTCTATCATAATGATGATGGACTCCTACACTTCAGAACAATAAGCCCCAAGTAAATGCTTCCTTCTATAAGTTGCCTTGGTTATAGTGTTTTACTACCGCATTAGAAAAGTGACTAATTCCAATCTTTCCTTTTCTACCTAGAATATAGAAGAATGTGTCTGTCTGACACTTTTTTCGGCTGATTCTCAGAAATGCATGCATGTATGGCTAATCTTCTTGCTCCTGAATTCATGGAGAAGCTAGTCTTGGCCTGCTGCTGTTTCTCTCAAAGACTATGAAGATCCATTACTAAGTCTCAGGATCCTTTAATAGTGTCATGCTTTCAAAGTATCCTGAGGTTGCCTTGAAACAGAAATAAGATCATGTCAACAAGCTTTCACCTGTGGTAATAACATGAAATGGTGTACATGAGATTCAATTTTTAGCATTTGATCTTTTTTGAGAGTCACTTCTCCAACATCACAGGTTTAAGTGTTTCTATTGATTTTCATGTCTAGATTTATTGTGAACATATAACCTCCAGTTAGCCTAAAGCAGACTTTCTGATTTTTAAGCAAAAAAAAAAAAAAGAAAGAAACAAAGAAAGAAAAGATATAAGGAAGTACAAACTAGTTAGAAAAACATAAGAGTAACACTATAAACCTATATGAGCAAGCTGTGAAAAATAGTTATTTTTATAGCAAGAATTTTATATAAGCATTGTTGACAATACTGCTTTCAACATATAATAATTTTATGGGAGGATCATGCAAATTTATATTAACTTGAAATTTCTTAAAATGACTTTATAGATAACAAATACAAACATTTCTTTAGAATGATATGTTTATAGATGTCAAGATTTTTGACAGCTCTGTGGCTTCTATTCCTTCATTTGAGACAATCATGAGATAGAGATTTTCTGTTTGTGGTTACTACTTGATGCTACCTCATCTAGAAAAATATTGATTATGAAATATAGAGAAAAACATTCATTTGAAATTTGACCCTTCCCTGACATAAAATTTACATTTTGGGGGAAAGAGAATTACCCATTTTCTTCTCAGGACTTTGTGATCATCTTTTTACTATGAAAAAGTGCCTGGGCTTTATACAGCCTGCTCTGAATCAAACTCAGGCCTGAGCAGGTTCTCACTGGTATGAATGGTTCTTATCTGTTTTTCTTTCCTTCTTATTTATTTGTTTTATTTTATATGTATGTGTGAATACCTATATGTATGTAAGCTCCATGTACATGCCGGTGCTTGCAGAAGTCAGGAACTAAAATTACAGATATCATTGTGAGCCACAATATGGGTGATGGAAATGAATTGAACCCTGCTCCTCCTCAGAAACAGCACGTACTCTTAACCGCTGAGCTGTCTTCCCAAGCCTGGAATGCGTGCTTATGATTAGGGTAATTATCGCAGACCCTGAACAAAACAAGTAGAATGACTATCATTTATTTTTCTTCTATTTTTAGGCAATGTTTGGGCAATTATTAAAAAGTTAAAAAAATCACCCTATTTTATTTCTTATAGCATCAGTGTGCACAGTATCGTAGAAAAATCACAGAGGTGTTTGAGCATTAATTTTAGTCAAGTAGTATGAATTAATTATATTTAGTAGTTATCTAGTGGAAGACTGGAGACAGCAGAAATCATGGCCAATCTTTTTTGTCAACTTAATTGGCTTGAGAAATCACCTAAGGCACACACTTTTGGGCATGTCTGTGAGGGTGTTTCCAGACAGCTTAAATTGAGGTAGGAAAATCCTCCATTAATGTATGTGGTACCATCGTATGGACTAGAAGAGACTGAACGAAAAAGGAAGATGATTAAAAATGTGAGTCCCAGGCTTCATCTCTGTGTTCTTTCTGTCAGCACAATGTGACCAAATTCCGGTCACTATGCCTTTCTCCTTTGATAGATTCTAAACTGTTGACCAGAAACCAAAATAATCCACCTTAAGTTACTTCTGTAAATAATCTTCATGCTCATGTCAAGCATTTTCTCTTAGTGATGAGAAAAACTAATGCAAGTAGAAAATATTTCTACACTTAATGTTTTTATAACTTACTTTATAATAATTTAGCTGTTAAATCTCCATCTTATCAACAGTATAAATTTAGAAGCTCATCTCTGTTTCCTTATCAATAATGGAAGACTCTCAGAATACTGATCTTCAGTAAATTTGCTAAATAGGAAAAACAGAACTAACAATGAAATGTCGTATTTTTGCTGTTATTAACAACTGAACTGGATTGATCTCATGGGTAAACTTATAAAATGTTTTATTTAGACAGTTTATTGTGTATGCTTTTGCTTGCTTACATGGATTGTTTTCTACTTCAAACTTTTGTTTTAATTGTATTTTATGTATGTATGTTATTCAGAGTCCTTTCTTCATTTGACCTGCCCAGTTATTAACTTCGATCATTCAGTTACTAATTTGTATAATCTGCTTATGTTCATGACTATGACTTAGCTGGTTGATTTACAAAGTTATGAGTCATCTCTCTATATTCATCATACTATACTATTATAAATTCTTGAAAGTGGAAGCAGAAAGATTTGTAAGAGAAGGGACCAGGAAATCTGATGTAAAATTGTTATTGCCAAAAATGACAAAGATGTAACACCCATGACACCTCATTAACATGACTGCCTAAACAAGACCTCATGAAATACATCAATAGACACTTGAACAAAGAAGGAGGAAACCTCATGGGATCCTACCCATGGCAAAAGAACTACAGAATTCTGGGAGTAAGAGAAATGGTCTTCCAGAGGTGTGAGCCTCTTAATTAGTTTTCCAAGTTGTCAGCCCTGAAATCATATACATACAAGTAACATTAACAGATCAAGCGAGTTTGTAGTTGTACATGTGTGTGCATGCATGTGTGTCTATGTGTCTGTGTATATCTCTCTGTGTGTATGTGTGTAATCAATAACAATTCAAGAAAAAAAAAAGATGCCATGATTTCAGGAGGGAGGAAATAGAAGAGGAAATGATGTAACTACATTTTAATTTAAAAATTCAATTAAAGAACCCCTCTTTTTCCTAAAATTTTTAGTATTGGTAAAATGGTGGAATTGGAGGAAGCAAATATTCTAAACCTACTGACACAATTTCATACCACCTACTAAACTGGACAAATAATCATCTTAAATACTCTGACAGGATACAAGCAGTAGGCAATATTAACATGTGGCTCAGACTCATTTGGAACTCAGTATGAATCCCATGCTAGCCTCAAACCCTTGGTGCTCCTCCTGCTCACCTTGAGAGTGTTGCACTGTTGAGCGTTAATCAGCCCACCTGGCAGGAGTGGTCGTATGTTGGCAACTTTATGAGTAGTTTGATTTCTTGTTTTGAAAGGGAGAGTGAGGGGGTAAATTTTGCTGTTTCAATTTAAACAGAATGCTTGCTGCTTCCTTCTGACCTCCTTCCCTCACCTATGTCTCTAATGTCTCTACTCCTCCCACTCTATAGTGCAGCTAGTTTTTGATCTTTCTAATTGCCTTTAGTCCATTTATCCTAGCATATACATATTTTGCACACGTCCATAAATTAGTAGGTGTTTGGAAGAGCACATAATGTATGTAAAGTTATATCAAGTATATCAATATAAACCAGTATGTATATTGTTTTTAAAAAAGCTACCATTATGTGCTAAATATATTACAAGTTGATATCACTATAGTAATGCCTTTCTCCCCAGCTATTAATCTACACTACAGAATATCACATGTATATTTAATCTTTCTTCAGTGGAACTAAGCTTATTTACATGCTCTATACAGAATATAGTTTTAAGGACATTTTAATATTGGCTACTAATTTTTATCCTGTCAGAATGTTTTAATGTAATTACATGGGGATGTTGCTTGAGTCTTAGCTTATTTAATCTATGATTTCTGTGTTTGACCTTTCCTGTAGGTATATAATATATAACAGACACCCACACTATCCTACAACATTTCCAGAAAAGGGTTCAGAGAAAAAAAAAAAGAATGAGAAAAAGCTTAACAAAATTATTTTTGTGTAACCACAATTTGCAATTGAGTCCTATGGCAATGAAGAAGAGCTGAAAATGAAGACAAATAAGTGGCTTTCTTGCTGCTCATTTACTCGGCCCCGTAAAATGAAGTAAATAAGGGATGAAATAAATGGTCGTCAGGGAGACAGCACCCCTCTCTGATGACTGTATTTACTTTCAAGTAATAATGCTCAGAGATAATACGTACAAGAGTCGACATAATTCTTCCCTTTATTTGATGACAGTGCCTCGATCCTAGAGAGAAGCAAAGTGCAGTTGGTTTGTTTTCCAAGTTATTTCTCATCCCATTTGCATGTTGGACAGATCAAGGTGTTACTGTTTTAATTTTGATTGCTAACACAAAATTGGCATCCAAAGTAAAGAAAAACGGTGAAAATTAACTTGTTAACAGTATAGGAGAACAAAGCATGGGCATTATGATAATGTAATCATTGAGGATATGAAATAAAATCCATTTTAAAGACAAAGTTAATGGTTCCCTTTGAAATCTCCATGTAAAAATTGAAAACACAACTTTAATAGAAGACAGACACAGGTAGTGTATGAAGAATTACAGCTGGGGAAATTAATAAAAATAGTATCTAAAACAGTATTAGTAAGATATGAAGCTCATTCATTAATGGTCTCTAGGATAATATATCACTGAAAATGTTGCATGAAGGACAGTCTTTGATAGGATTATGTACAGTATAATAGCAAGCTCCTGGAATTAAAATTCACTGAGAAATACATCTTGTGAACTGAAGGGTAAGAAGATAATAATGGTAACATTAATAATAGTAAATAACAAGAATAAAATGACTCACATAAATAGAATTTCCATCAGCCACCATTATTGCAATTATGAGAATGATAAGCTAGTAATCTGGAGAAAATAGCTAATCTTTATTGATTCACTGTTTAATTTCTTTTTATTTTACAGGCTTTAGAACTGTCAATAACAATAATGTGTACCAGCAGAAAAAAAAAAGTTATGTTAGAAAAGAATAGAGGAAGAATGTACCTCATTGTGCAACCTACAGCATTTCTAAAGGTTCTTTTAAGAAATGCATTTATATTCTATTGTGGAAGAAAACGAAAAATGCATTCAAAAGATCCCCCACCCCCTTTTAAATGATTCTTGTGGGATTTGCTCTAACAGAGTTTACGGGGTTCCAGAGACAAAGTCAGAAAACGCAATAATGCAAGCTGTGGCTCTTTAATCGCATGAGTTCGGATTATTCTTCCTCAGTGACACCTGGGAAAAAAGACAGGCCATCAACCAGCTGACCCTACAGCAGCCCTAGGGGCAGTTCCACCGCCACCAGCAAAGTGAGCAGCTAGGGAACAGAGCAGTTATCCAAGGTCCAGATAATAGCAGGGGCAGCAACTCACTTCCAGATGAGGGAAAATAAGTTCTTTGTTTAGTACATGGTTTCTGGCAGCCAAGTCTCTTCTAGGGAAGGAAGGTTAATTTTCTCTAAATGTAAATGAAAGATGAGAATGGAAATGATGACTCATGGAGATGCTGCAGCAGTGGCTGGGTGTTGGGAGGGGTTGCTAGGAGATGGCTGGAAATTTGCCTGCATTTGATATAGAATACAGGAGAAAATAATTACCTCACTCTTGAAACAAGCTGTAATTATAGAGAGGCTGAGGGTCAGGGGTAGGGAGGCAAGGTTAAAACTTTTTATATACATTTCAGTTACTTTTCAATTAAAATATGGATATGTTGCTTAACTACCTAAATTTCTATAGGAGTTTTAAACTTGTGTTCTTAATCATTAAGATGTGTAAATTTCATTTATTTATTTACATTTAATTCCATGTATGATTGAACATGCCCATTATCCCAGTATTGGGGATATTGAGGCAAGTCCGAGTCCAGCTTGATATTCAGAGTGAGAATCAACAGAAAAATTAGAAACAAAAGGAGATAAAAAAACAATAGAAATATATAAGAAATATAGAAAACATTTTACTGAGCATCTTAAGCATTTCCCACTTTGGAAAACTATAAGCCCTGTGGTCAAATCAAGATACCAATACTGTAAAGTTTCAGCAGTTCAAATATCTGTCCAAAGCATAAGAACTGCTTACTTGTATGTACACATGGTTTTCAGATAAAATGCTATGGTCCTGAGAAATGCAAGAACTTCTGGTCTACCTCCCACCTCTTGCCCTTGTAGCCCAACAATACCCCTGCCACAACTTAATGAGTGAACTCTTTCTAGGTTCTACATGTCCCTCACATTCAGCCTCTCAGAAACTTTCTGCTGGCTCCAAGAAAGCATATTTTAACATTAAAACTTTTCATATCATCCAGTTTTCCTTTCAACTATTTAGTTTCATTTTACTTAGAAAGAAAAGAAATGCAAGCACAATTGTCTCACCAAGAAACCACCATCATCTTTGCTCCTTTTCAGCAGTAGTAGTCACCTCTTCCAGGTTCAGGAAGACAACTTTTGCTTGTACACTGCCACTGTGATTTCACCATGGCTGCCATCACTGTGGGTGCCCATTTCTTATTCCTATAAGTTTGACCTGTACCATTCATGCCCCTTTCTGTTAGCATAATGAGACAAGCATGCAAATTTCCCTTCAAGACATTGTTAGTGACACAAGCAGATTGTATCTCTATCCACAAGTTGGTCAGACTATGAATCAATACAACTTTCATGAGACTCATTTCTTTTTTATTGTTGTTTGGTTGGTAGGCTGGTTTTGTTTTGTGATAGGATCTTTCTACATAGCACTGGCTGTCCTGGAACTAACCATGTCAACTAGGGTGGCCTCAAACTCACAGAGATCCTCCTGCCACCACCTCTGAGTCCTGGACTTAAAGGTGTATTCTACCATGCTGCATAGCAAGACTAATCTTTAAACAATGCATAGATAAAGCTAAGGAAGATACAGTGTAGGACATAAGCAAGGTCACTAAAAATTAACCATAGTTACCTGTTTATTTCTAGATCCAAATCTGTCCAATTACTCATTTGGAGTATTTAGAAAACCAACTTAATTACTCATATACTATGTGGCTGTTAGCCATATCTGGGCTGTGCATTGGATACAACAGCTGCCAAAAAGAGGGCATTTATTCTTCTGGAGGAGACTCTGGCTTAGACATCTGCAACTTTGTCTTTGATTTACTCTTGTCCCTTTTGGCAATATGAAAGCTCCTGTTTTTAGTATTCAAAACCTCAACCAGGTGTCTCTTTTTGAATGGCACTGTCCATGCTTACTGCTAATGTTTGTAGAATTTATTTATTTATAAAAAATTGGGCAGTGTTTTATTTTCCTTTACACCTTAATGAATACTTCTTGATGACTGTACATGGGGTAAGGCTGCTTGGTAGTTCAGAAAGGTCACAGCGATAGTATTTTCCTGACAGTGTGTAGTCTTCAGTATTCAGTGGAATGACTTGTATGATGTTACTGTCAAACCAGCAAGACTGCATTTATGCACCCATCGTTTTCAGGATTGTTGATAACTTGGGCATACTTTCCCCAAATAACCTTGCCTCCTTGTGTCACAAGGCCCAACTCGTTCACATTCACTTCAATAACTGTACCTTTGGTGATCACACCCAGGGTTGTATATAATGGGGATTGGACGGTGGATTCTTTTTCACACCGAGTATAGGCAGGCAAAAAGTAGCTTTCAGCTCAGGGTGTGTGACATCGCTTTTTTGAAACATAGACCCATTGGCCTAATGAACCTTTCATATTTAGGTAGTTTTCTTCTAACACCATCACCAACAAAACAGACTTTAGAAGCCAGTCTCTTCCATGCCTTCTGTTTTCTTTTTCTTGTTCAAATAGCTTTCAATACTTTTGTTTCTCCTCAGGCATGCACTATGGATAGAGGGACCTCCCATTCTCCTGCCTTTTTTTTTTTTTTTCCATTTCTGCTTAATCATGTTGGAAAGTACTTTTGCTCTCGACTACCCCTCTCTGTCCAGCAGACAGGCAGGCACTGCTCCTTGTGGAGTCTTCTCATCATCCTTCTGCTTGGTGTTTCTCTTTTCATGCATCTTAGTACATCATAATAGTCTTTTTCATTTATATTTGTATTTTCTCCACATCGTGCTGTGTATGGTAGAGCTTAGCCTTCAGGCCAATTTTTTTTCCTTCTTTGAACTTTCATGGGTCTCTCGACCTTCTTTCTTTCTCTTTTTCTCATGGTAGTCCAAATGATATCCATATCATTTGCAGTGCAATTCAATATACTCATTTTGTGACATGATGACAGCCAGGGGGCAGTCATCCGCGACCTCCCGGGATCCAAAAACCTCTTAATTCCTGGGTGTCACTGGCCCACAAGCCTGGTTCGCTCAGGCTGGAACGAGAAGGCATTTGTAGAATTTATAACTTAACCAAATTTACCTGCATTCTAAGAGCTATTTCTGTATCTTGTGTATATTCTATGCTGACCTATGGGAAGCATCTAATAACAGAGTGAATTGTAACAAGTAAAGGAGGTGGTGGGAGCTGAGCAAAGTGGTGAAGATAGGTTTTTTTCTTTTTGGATGAAGGTTCCGTTGAAGACATAGCAGCTGGACAGTCACATATCCAGTTAGACAACAGAAAGGACTGAACTCTTATGTGCTCTTCATGCATATCTGGAAGTAGAGTAGGAGTAAAATATTTTTCAAATGATAGACAAAAAGAACATTAGCAGAAACATCCTCAGAAAGTACACAGTGCTTTCTTTCAAAAATTTCCTGCTTCCCCCTTGCCAGTACTTAATTCATTTCAGAATAATAATAAATATTTTCCCTCATACGTGTAGCATAGCTCTTTCATTTTCGAATCCATGCTCCTTACCTCAAAGTCTTTATGTATATTCGTGATATACATCTCCTCCGCTTCTTTAAACTTAAGAGATGGGTACTGTATTGACATAATTTCCACCATACTCTATACTGCATCAAAGTCCTCCATGTTTCCTCCTTTCCTCTCAAATTCATTGCTTATTCTTTAATTATATTCTTATACATACATCCATACCCACACATGAATATATAAATAAACCTGATAAATCCTTTTAGCATTGGTCATGTGTATGAGTTTGGTGTTATCCATTTGGGATTAGGTTACCTATCAAGGGCTTCATCCCTGGAGACTAGTGATTCTCCCTCTCTTATTGCTACCAAAGTGTTATTTTAGTGAAATAAATATTATTTCACGCATAATGTCAATTATAGATTACTTCTTTTTAAAAATTACAAAGTATGGATATGATTAGAAATTATGCACAGTGGAGATTGCTGGGGCCCATAAAAGGCATTGCCATTTTCTTACAATGAGTCTGAATGTTATTACTATGTTCTCATCTGGAGAGATGAGGCCTGAATGTGTGCAACTGAAATCTTTAGAAGAAAGAAAAGACCTGAAGACTTAAAAGACCTAAGCTGCTCATTCTTTCAGTTCCTGAGTGTTTATGAAATTGCCTATTGATTTTGCCCGGAACATAAAGATGTGTGTATTTGGTTAATTTGATGTGATCTTTCATTTCATGCTGTTCTACTTATGTGCTATTCAGTCGTTCATACTGGAGGAGCCATTAATATTTGTCTTAACTTCTGCATAGCCTGTGTTTGTCTCTCTGAGTATAATCAAGTATCTTAATACTTCTGTCTTTCTGAGGAGCATACACATAAAGGCATATATAGAATAAGATACGAGTTTTTGTAAGGGGAAGGAAGGCACACAGAGAAAGAGTTGATGCAATATAAAGCCACAAATATCAGACTCCGAACACACAGGAGAGAATGATACCCTGTAAATGGAGCAGGAAGTTTTTCAAAGAATAAAGCTTTAAAACATGGCTGTGCAGACTATCATTAATTATATAATTTAAGTAGAAAAATTAACTCCTAAATTTATTCTATTCCCACTTCTATATTTTTGTGTCAGTTTTTGATTTCCTGTAGCAGCAAAATGATCTTATGGCAACTTGTTTGTTCTTCACATTTGTATGGGTGCTTTGTATAAAATACAATACACTACAGATGTCAACTCAGAAACTAAATAGCACATATTTCTAAAGAACCATAAAAAATATTAACAATATAGAAACAATGGCTCAGTAATTACTTTTTGCTGTGGAACGAGGTAAGACATTTATCCTTATGGAGTCCTAATACACTCACAGTCAGATCTGCCCCTGTGGTCTTTTTCCCTTTGTTGATAAATGCATAGTGCAGGTGCCTGCTATGGCCACTATGGTATGTGAGGTCGTCCTATACTGTTAACACAAATGGTGTGAACAATAGTTTATATGCCACTTAACTCCTTGGGAGAAGTGGTTAACCTTGCTAGAAAGGACAGATCAGTCATGTATAGTTATTAAGGTCTGGAAGGTTTTGTTATGCTCTAAAATCCTTTCATGCAGCACAGCGTACTTCTGTAGGAGGCCCCTTTAATCAGAAAAGCAAAGGAAGGAGATGCCACCTCTAGAATTTTTATAAAATACAAACATGCAATAAATGAAGGAAGTTTCTCAAAGATCCATTTTGTTAAGATACCTACACTCCAGAGGTGGCAAACATTTTTCCCTTTAGAAAGAGACTTCCTAAAAAACATATGGATGAAGTAAGAATAACAGCTTTGCTGAAGTAAAAGGTTTTTTTTTTTCCTTTTTGAAAAAAATTCCCAGCCTTTTAAGAGGAGTTCAATCTGATCACTTTGTTTAAAGGTTTCAGAATGATCTTATTATGTTTTAACTGACTGCTTTTGCTGTGAAATGGAGGGTCCCTATTAAATTTACTCCAGGTCATTACTAGACTCCATTTAAAATTAACTTTCAACTCATACCCTAGTAGTATGTATTTTTAATCTCAAGAGGCAACTAATGATGGTTGTCTCAAAAGGAAACAGCTAAGAACAAGACAACCCCAAGCTTTGTTCCAGTAATCACAGAAGACGCATTTCCTTACTCATGGCCAGGAAAAGGTTCAGTGTAAGAATCCCCCTTCCTCTTATTAATGTCAAACAGTGCCCTATTGTGTTGGGTGATTTTTTTTTCTGAAAAAATCTTCTTATAATATTTTGCAGGTGCAGTCGATATTGTTAAAACAGATAGAGACAGATAGGTACATAAACATGAGGCAAGCACTATTTTCCCAAAAGACCAAGGTGGAAGAGCAAAACCTCTCATTTGTCACGGCCTCAATAAAACAGCTGTGCTACATTTGTTGTTGTTGTGTTTTATTGAAGCTATTAACAAGCAAAAGTGCATTCATGTGACTTTTTCCTAAGAGCAGTTTACCTCCACTGCTATTTAAATATCTCCTAACTGGCAAAATTAAACCATGTCTCTTTACTTATTTATTGCACTTGTGAAAAGATTAATGGGGATGTGATTCCTTGAGGCTTTTACATATAACCCCTCCACAAAGAACAAAATTATACGGTTTGGCAAATGAACTAAATTAGCTACATTTATTTAAATAATCACTATAGAGGAAACAATAAATCAACAACATTCTGCACAAAAAAAAGTGTTTACAGAGTGTCTTGTAATTTGTTTTATCAAGGACACAGACTTTTTGCTCTTAGCTAATCTTGCCTCTAAGACTCTATTATCGCATCAGCCATTAATGAGTATTTGCTATAGAAATTTAGCTGAGGCTTCAGAACAGAAAAAAATAGGGACCGGTTTTGCCATAGTTCTGGTGCAGTTACTCTGAGATACATTCTTCTAATAAACATGTTGTCAAAGGTTCCTAATAACTTCAGAGACAGTCAAAAATTAAATGGCAGAGCTTTGTTAAGTCAGGAAAAGAGATGATTTGAATGGTCATAATCGTGCAATTATCTCAGTCTCTCTATATTTCAAAGGGCTCTGTCCATATCTGAGTCTATATCAGAAGGAAGTGAGCAGGGAGCTCTGACGCTGAACCTGTGATATATTCATAAATCAGCTCTTTCAGAGCCCGTCACCAGCACTATAATGAGGGTCATTATTCAGGCAGAGTGTCAAAACTACTATCAAAGGACCTTCTCAGAATTACAATCATTCTGTTTCTTGTTAAATAAGCAATGTAGTACACAAAAATGGCAAACAAGGACCAGGTCAATTTGATACAGTGAGGGCACGGAGATCTCTAGAGTAATTTACCTTCTGGGAATTCTGATGGCTACTGAGATGAATTATATACACCCTCAAAAAAGATTAATGGTAATAAAGCTTTCAACGTTTTCCCTACAAAAGCTTTGCAAATTGCTCATAAGCAACTTTAGAAACAAAGCCAGGAGAGAAATGACTTGTTTCTGACTTAAAACTCAAGGAAATTAAACTTCTCATCTT
Source organism: Mastomys natalensis (assembly GCA_021653895.1). Lineage (NCBI taxonomy): Eukaryota > Metazoa > Chordata > Mammalia > Rodentia > Muridae > Mastomys > Mastomys natalensis. The sequence continues at coordinate 1,207,382 of JAJTUV010000425.1, read as the reverse complement.
AGAAAATACCATCAGTGTACCAAGAAAAGTTTTAATGTGATTACCATCGTTTTGGTCATTACAAGAGGTAAAATTATATTCAGCTCATGCTAACTCATTGCCACTTCTGTAAAAATTCTTGTAGTTTCACAGACACAGGAATAGGCACCCATATTTGACACAGATACACTAAAACACAGACATTCAACAGTAATAAAGGGAAGAATTTTATGAAGTCCATATTTCTCCAGTAGACACAATGTTACAGCTGGAGGAAGACATTGAAGGTGGCTTTATAAAAACTTTCATTCTTTGTATGTCAAAAGGCAAGTAGCAGTCTTTAGAATTAGATGGCTATTAAATATACAAATAAATCTTGTAGATATGTGTAGTTTCTCTCTCTCTCTCTCTCTCTCTCTCTCTCTCTCTTCTCTCTCTCTTTCTCTCTCTCTCTCTGTCTGTGTGTGTGTGTGTACATCAGTGCTCAACATAAGGTTTTCTACTCACGAACCCCCAGGAATCTGCTTGTTTCCAGCTCCCAGTGCTTGAATTATAAGTATATACCACCATATGCTTCTGAGGATTGAACTCGGGCCACCATTTTTGTATGACAAGAATTAACTAAGCTATCATCTCATCCCCAAGACCATGGCCTTATGCAACCTATCCAGTAAATGCTTCAGCATGATAGTAAAGTTTGTCAGCAATATATGGACACGAGTTTGGGAAACTTCTGTTTCCTTGCCAAAATCACAAAGCATATTTTTGCAGGAGAGTTTGACAATGTGAATGTAAGATTTTAAGAATATCTGTTCAAATGTGAATTCAAACTTAACACAAAATCTTCTGAGCAATACAGTTATGTATAAAATAATAATCAAAAGTCTGAATGTCTAATCTGGTTGTGCAAACCTATATTGCCAGTTACTAGGGAGGAAGGCCACAGGTGCAAGAACTGCCTGAACTACAGAATGAGCTAAAATTACTTGGACAACTTAATTAGATTCTGTCTTAAAATTCCACTACTACCATCACACACACATACACACACACACACACACACACACGAAAGAGGGAGGGGAGAGACACTAAGCTAAATATCTCAAAACAAAATATACAATCTCTTTTTACATTTCTGTATGTTTCAAATTTCATTCAATAGATTTGTGTTTGCCTTGCAATAAAAATATAAATATTTTGTAAGCATTTTATAATCATAACACAGTTTAAAATAAAATCTTGAAAGCTAAGAGGTTCAATTCCCAGAGTATCCAGTTCAAAATACTTTTCTATCGTAAGTTAAATTGTTCTCTTTATAGTACTTTCCATTAACTGAGGATTTATTATTTTAAAAAGGTTATATTTAATACATGTTTATAAAAGCATTTGTGTTGAAAGGAAGGAAAAATGAGATTTGAGTACTTGAAAAATAATTTTAAGTATGTTTTATCCTAGTATATTTTATTTTCATTTATTTCGTGAGCAGATCTCGCACTTTACCCTTGATGGCCTGAAACTCACTATAACCAGACTGGCCTTGAACTCACAGATATCTTTCTGTCTCTGCCTCTTAAATGCTGAGAATAAAGGCATGCTTCACCACCCTGGTCCCTGTTATACTTCAGTTATTAAGTTTAGATGCATTGATACCAATTAAACACACAATGATATTCTTAAAGTATCTTTCTGTGAGTTTTAAATTCTAATTTTGAGCATGAGTTTATTGGCTAGAAATAATATTAAACTCTAGTAAATTTTATAGATAATTCAGAACATAATCTCAGTAACTAAAACGCCATTTAAAAGGGATAACATTTGGGGTTGTTTACTAGTTAAGATCAAAAATGAAAATATAATAATAATAATAATAAAAGTAAGTAAAATCTTTGTATATTGCATGCAAAGCTATTTTAACAGCTTTTAAAAGTGTCTGGGAAATGAAAACATGGAAAAGGTTAACATTCAAATTGATATTAAGTTACAACCATAATTTCCAATGTAGTCTTACATTGTACAGGACAATGAAAAACTTATGTGTGGAATATTTGAGTAAGCTAGAAGTCACTTTGAATATGTTTATCATAAAGAAATGATAAATGTCAGAGGAAGTTGAAATGCTACTCCTCATTTGAACATTGCACATGTTTCTATGAATTGAAACAAACATCATATAGTAACCCACTAATATAAATTTAAAATACATTTTATAATAAAACAAGTATGTTTTACTGTATTTATTTTTCGGTTTTGGAAAGAACACGTCTTCTCAAAGAAGACAATACAGATCTTTTTGGTTTCTTCCTTTCTTACCTCTGCATGTTGAACTTGTCCGTGTTCTTGACAATAATTATTGAAAACAGAGACAATGCCATCACTCCTCTGAGACTCTGATCAAATTTACGGTTATGCAGAACTCATGGTAGTGCCATTGAGAATTGCACAGAATACAGAGGACAACAAGACAAAAGGGCATCTGTTCTTAATTTTCATCTATGCTTTAATTCATATTCTCCAGTTAATCCAAAGAGCTGAAGGAGGTTGATGTCCAGTAACATACCCAAAATGCCTCCAACAAATACCACATAACCAGAAGGTAGATTAAATTTTACCCAGTATTTGTGATTGGCAGCCTGGACAGACAACATAAAACATTGAGTCAGGATTTCATTTCTACCAAGCTTACATGTGCAGTCGTAGGAAGAACCTTGCTGAATCATTTGACGATTCTCTGTCAAGTTGAAGAGAGTCTGTGACGATAAATCCTACCTTGTCCAGACTTACTCTTTAAGGAAATTGATATCAATGAAATAATCAAAAGCAAACCAATTACATTCTGGTATCTTTTATCCATCTATTTGAATTTATCTATTAAATGGTGTTTGCATATGAAGGGATGCTCTATTTTATGCAGAGGTACTCAATTATTTAGATTATACATTTGAATAAACTGCTCAGTGGAAGGATTATCTTTGTAATGTAGGACTATTACATTTCTCTTGCATAGTTTACAGATTATTAAACTAATATCAATTCGACCCACACTACCAGTTACTGGATTCTAACCTTTGCCTTTGAGACTTCGCTGCTTTAAGGGTCTAGCTACTACCCTAACAATTAGTAACCCGTGTCAATCATTTCAAATTATACCAAATTATGTAGTAAATTGGTTTGGGGAAAAGAATTGTATGAGAAGAGACCACAAAATTTAATTTCAGTAGAGATCACAGGTGAGGTCTGTAGCTGCTCACTGCTGCTCGAGGACTCCCAGCAATCCATGGCTAATAAGCAGGGAGTCTCTTGTTTCTAAGTGGCTTTCCCTCATATTTGCAGGTCGGCGCAAGGCTTGGCAGGAGCCTCCCTCTCACAGGAATGGCCCATCCACTTCAACTACACATCCAGCAAAGACTATTCCAGCTTGGTTTGTTAGAATATTGTTTCGATATATCCCTGAAAAAGGCATGAATGCACATATTTATCATGGTGTGTACTCTTTAACGAAAACAGCAGGCAATTAGATTTACATTCTTCAAGGAAGTCAGTTTCAGTAGATTCTTCAAGATGGTTGTTAGGTTTTCTTTCACTTCATTGTATTTTTTAATTATATAAATCTTTTTCAGAAAACACTCACAGACACCCACAGACTCTCACACACAAACACACACTCAAAATATTCTCCTGTCCATCTTACTGCTCTAATTTAGAGAAGAAATTTAATATGAATGATGAATAAAGGCATATTTTAGAAATGTCTTATAAAAAGGGATTAAAGAACATTTCTCTCAGAAATGGCAAACCAGGAACCTTATTTTCCAGTGTGATTTGTTTGGAAAACTGGGTTTGCAACTCTCTATTTACATATTCTCAGTTCACATCAGTTGTTTATATTTTCCACCTGGTCACCAAATGAATTTGTGGTGGCTATTGGAGAATCTTGCTTGTTAAACTGTCTTTGTTTTAACAGATAAATTGAGGGTCATAGAGGTTAAGTGGATACTCAAGATCCTACAGCGAGTTAATGGCGTATGGGGGAGGAGGGCCCGGCAATCTCACTTCCTTCTTAGTGTGTTTTTTTCTCAAACCTCAGCTGATTCCACGCCATGAATAGGCAAATGGGAATTTTTACATCACACTTCTTTGTGTTTCATTTAAAGGATTTAGATTGGCAAATTATCTTCTATTAATCTAAAATGTGTTGGGGGCGGGGAGATGGTTCAGCCAACAAAGTGCTGCTTTGCAACATGATAACCAGAGTTTATACCTAGCATTCATATAAAAAGCCAGGCATGATAACATGGGAATGCAGAGAGGCAAATCCTTGTGGCATGCTGGCTATCCAGCCTACCCTACTCAATGACAATCACTCAGCCTAATTGGACACCCTGTCTCAAAATAAATAAATAAATAAATAAATAAATAAATAAATAAATAAATAAGGATAAAGACCTCATGAAGAATAATACCTAAAGGTGATTTCTAGACTACACATTATGTATGAATGCACAGTTACACACACACACGAAGTAAAATGTGCTGCTACACTTACCTAAGTGTAAGAAGAAAATTATGTTTTGCTCTTCTGCTTACTTGTTTTCTAGAATCCCTGGTCTTTTCAGAACCCAGACTATATATTCTGTTTTGTTATAGTTTTCATTTGCAGATAACAAATAGCAATGGTTGTACCTATGTGTCAGCTGGGCCAAACAAGAGGAAGTCAGTCAGTCAAACGATGATTTAGGTGGTACTGTGAAGACACTTTGTAGATGTGATTATCACTGAAAAAATTAAATGGTTTATGTAAAGACTACCTTGCATAAACTAATAGAGCTGTTCCCGTGGATAGAAAGGTTTTAAGTTCAGTACTGAAAATAGTGTTCCTAACACAGTAGCAGGTCCTAATAGTTTTCAAAGTGCTGCTCCTGAACACTGGCTGTACTGACTATGGACTTGCCAGGTCTTGGTTCTACAATCATACAAACAAATCTATTACTGAAATTAACAACATATACTATATGAGTACATTATACATATTGAATAAATATGAAAAACCTAGTATAGAAATTAGTAAAAATGTTTTCTAATTTTCTTTACTACCTGAGTCACCTCTTTTATCATTAAATATCTCTATCTTTTAATTTTATGTGTTGCAATATTATTTAAAAACTTTGTTTTTAAAGTACATTTAAATGCATTTATATTGAAAAAGGAGCCCCTGTGACTTAGGAATTGACCATCTATTTTATCCTTCTTCCTAGAAAATGTACTTCATTGTCTTTTATGAGTAAAAAGGACAGACTTCCTTTGTTACAGAAATATACAAAAAAATCTACTGAAAAATAATATTTGGAGGAAAGTCTGCACAGTTCTATAATCTGTTTCCAGCCGCAGAAGAAGAACCTGGGTAAGTCTCCCCAGACCATTACGATTCCCTTGTTTTAAATCTCTAGTGCTGTAAATAATGAAAGAGCAATATCCTCCGAGCATTGTATTGACTGTGGTATCTCTTTGAAGTAAGACTTGGCATATGAGTTACTCAGATCTTGTTCTTCCACTAATTAAAATCCCCATGTATTTTTTGATGAGGTGAGAATGTCCAAAATGTTGCTAGCGATAATACACTTATTTGACTTTGTAACTGATCAAACCATCTCCTAGTAGTTAAGGCAACAGCAGCATCTTCACTACAAACAAACATTTCTCTTTTATGACTGAGGTAAGAATAAAAACAGATCATGTTCTCAAATAGGTGATCACAGTGACAGTTTCTAAATGTTCCGTTGTCATCACCTTTATGATATTTAGGTCCACATAAAACTTTACCCATAGATATGAATGAAAGAACTAATAAAACAAACAAGTGCTGTATAATCAAATCTTTACTAAGGCAACGACTCACAAATCCAACGGATGCTGACTGCAGCTCAGTCAGGTAACAGCGGCGAGACAGGTGTGCTGCAGATTCCTCCGATACAGAAGGCACTCCAGTACACTCAGACCAGACTCTAAGGGCTGTTTATCAGAAATGTTCTGGGATAGCAAAACATTTAAGTAAACAAGGTTTTGTGTAATCGTGAGAGTTGTCTGAGGATAGGACGTGGTTTTAAGTAGGAGATTTAGAATCTGTAGAGTTTTAGATACATAAACAGACGAGTCCCACATTTCATCAGCAACATTAATGTGCACAGCGTTTGCATTTTAAGCACATCAAAGTAAATTATCTGGAATCCTTTAGTTAGCCCCAGAGACGGTGAAAATTTAAAACATAAACAAACATTCACTTGTTTGAATAAATAGTGTTCTTCAAATATAATTGGTATTGGGACTAAATATTAGTCACGGGGAACGCAGGGATTTCCAGGTTGTGGAAGGATGAGAGCAACCGTCATTTTTCCTGATTCTTGCATTATTCTTCCGATGTTAACACCAGCTCTACAGCTCTTTGTGTAGGGTTGAGGCCTCATCCTCACGGGCTTCCCCATCCACTTTAGGATGTTTATTGCTTTGGTTCTTGTTCATCTCATCTTTATGTAGGCACTTGGTCAGACTTTACCGGTGTTGCATTTGAAATCCCAGGAGACACAATTTTACAGCCAAAGCCCATATCCTCTTGCTCTTAAAATCATTCTGCCATCACTTCTGGAATAATCTCTGAGGCTTAGATCTATTCTTTGGACTGGACTTGAACCTTTTATTTTGATTGGTTAAAAACTTAGGCAACTAAATAATGCTGAGAACTGGAGAAAGAGTCTTCACCAGGAAAGAGCATTCAAACTGGTTATTCAATACTAAATGCTTAGCTCTGAGAACTTACAAACAGGTAACAAGACTAAGCAGGTTTAATTTATGTATTAAGGAAAAAATATAACATATTTTCATATTATATATGAATGTAAAACAATTACATTAGAGAGCTATTGAAGATTTGGGTAGGGTTGGAATTGGGGAAGGGAAGGGAAAGAAGGGGGAATAATATAATATAATATAAATCTAAAAAATATATTTATTAAAAATAAAAATGTCTGACACACAAAAAACGTTATATACAGAAACTAAATATTATGTAGAATTATGCACTTTACACTCAATTTCCCCTGGATTTGTTGTTTGTTGCTATGAGTTTCTACTGACAAGAGGGATAAAGAACGGTGCTAGTCTTTTGTACACATCTCTATTTGCTTAGTCAGACCACTCACTTTCAATGTTCTAGAACAGTTAATTGAGTGGGTTTTGCTCAGTTCAGTAGTTCCTTCTTTTGCTCCCACCTTGAGATTCAACTGTTGCCTCCGCTGTCAAAGTACCATCCATTATTTCTCTGGAATTCAAAATTGCAATTCTTTTTCTTAATTTTATTCCAGATATTAACAGAGTTCTTTAATTCTGCTTTTAAATCTCAATGAAATCGCTGTTTCATTGGTTTACTTCTCTCTAGCTCATGTATTTACACAGATTTTACTCATGTCATTGGTATATTTTTGAAGCATGCTTTGTTAGCCAAGAGGATAGGATGCTTTTAATCTCTCATTTGTTCTATGGGATTCCCTTCAGATGGTTCACTTTTACATGAAAATATTTAAGCAAAAGAAAAGATAGCTTTTCTGTTTTCATGTCCTTGGTGATTCTGTTCCGGCTGCTCTTGCTATGAGATGAACTACTTCCTGAACTGCATTGCTTCCAATTTATTTCCCTTTCCCTTGCAGCCTCTGAGTACTTTGCATTTATTGTCCCTGTGCTTCTAATTTCCATTTAAGTTGCAGAAGACTGTCTTTTGCAGGTGGTTTTAGCACACGAGCACAGGTTTTTAGCTTTGTTTTGTGTTTCGAGAATTGGCACAGCAAAGCCTGCTTCACATCTCCCGTCTTGTCATGAATCTTACCTTCTCATTGCACATTCCATCCAGGTTTGAAGACATGGAGAGATATAATTTTGTTGCATTTCTTCCTGCCACTGAACTGTTTGTACCACATTGTTCCTATAGATGCCTTTATCTATGGCAACAACTACTTTTGTAAGTTGTATATAGTTTGGGTTTATTTTGACTTTACTGGACAGTTGTTTGGTTTCTTAGATTTTCATGGGAGAATCCAGATAACTTCAAAGTATGTTAGAGTACTCCACTGCAACTGTCGTGTGTAAGTCTTTAACTGACCCAAACTTATCATGAAAAGTTCTTTTAAGCAAACACACACACACACACACCACACACACACACACACACACACAGAGAGAGAGAGAGAGAGAGAGAGAGAGAGAGAGAGAGAGAGAGAGAGACAGCATCAAACAATTACCTAAAGTAGGTGAATGTTGAGAGGGATTAGACACTTGCAAACCTATGCTAACAAATTATAAGCCATTTTCTATAACTTTTAGGGCAATCCTTCTCTTAGAACATCTTGCCTTAAAAAAGAAGAGAAAATAGACTTTTGGAAAATACTTCCAACTATTTAAAAAGAAATTACAATAAAGCAAAAGGCCACAATGTACAGGCCCAATATTTTGTATTTTAATAAAGCTCATGTGTCTAGGTAACCCGCAAATCACACAACACCTGATATAACACAACCAGGTTCAGGAAATTTAAATTTTCATTTGAGCTATTCCCCAGGAGATGTATTTTTAATTGAGTTAAATCAAGTTAATTATCCAGTTTTAAGAAGAAATGAAACATCATGCCCTTTAGAAGACTTAACAAAATCCAGGGTATAAAAAATAGTATCAAATGTCCAGTATAGTATCGAAAGTTATTAGACACCACCAAGAGAAATAAAGACAAAGAAAAATTTAACTTTCAAGTGATTGGATTTTCAAAGAACTTGAAGGAGAATTTTAAGGCATTTTGTTAAAATTTCTTTTATGACCATAAGGGAGAATATGTTGATCACATATGGTAGGATTTAAAAAAATCTCAAAATAGAAAGGTTCAGTATAATTCCAGCAAAACATAAATCAAATAAGTAAACTTTGTGACTAATAAGTCTAGGCTGATTTAGCAAAAGAGGACAGACACACTTTCTTAGGTTAACATTTGAATTATTTGTTTGAGAATTTCTACATGTATATAATATATTTTGGCAATATTATCTCCCTTCATTCTCTCATGCGTAGTTCCTCTCATGTCCACCACACATCTCCCCGTATCACTCAACTTCATATTCTCTTGAGAAAAAACAAAACACTGATTCTAATGTGTAATGCCCATATAGTCACAGACATGGGGATACCCACTGGAGGTGGGCCACCTACCAGGGGTCACATCCTTAAAGAAAACCAACTCTCACTTCCCCATCAACTATAGCTAGGTTCTCCATTAGGGGTGGAGGTCGTGAACCTCTTCTCGCTCATGTCACCTGCCTTGGTCATATGCACGCAGCCACAGCTTCTGTGAGTTCATGTATGTAGTTGTCTTATCATTTCCATTATGTTGACACTTACTATTATGTTGTTCAGCTATCCAGTCTTGAACATGTATTTATTCTCCTCTATTATTAAGGATTTAGAATTCTTAAGTAAGGTATTATCTCATATGTTTTTGGTTTCTTTGGTTTAGGAGACTACATTGCAAGGGGGAAGTATTAAGTACTGTTTGAAGATAAATCTAAAACTGCCTAGCACATGTCAGAAGTTCTAAGTCCTCCAATAAGATCTCATCATTGTCTCCCCACATCCTTGCCCTCTTCCTTCTTCTTAATTTTCCACCTCCTCTTCTCTTCTTGCAAAATAAAGGTAAAAGAAATTGACATGAATTTCGACTTCATTTATTTCACAGCCTAACTTTCAAATACAGTATAAGAACAATTAACTTTCAGATATCTATATGATATTCTAATATTACTCTTTCCATCATTAATATAATTATAACTAAATGTATTTTAGGAGTAGGAGTTTAGAGGATGGAAACATGGTTTAGTCTATTAAGAGGATCTGTTACTTTGGCAGAGGACCTGTGTTCTGTTCCCAGCACTCACCTGGTGGATTACAGTCATCTATATCTCTATCTGATGAGTCAGATAGTCTCTTCTGTCCTCTGTGGGTATAATGCCCATACATGGAAGCCTGCAAACACATACACACACACACACACACACACACAACATATGCACATACATATATACATATATATTAGTATATGTATATATATAATAGAAAGGAAAATAATTGTTTTAAAAATAAAAGTTCCATCACCAACATGAAAGAGTGAGAGATAATCAAATGTCACCTCTACGTTAAAAATACATACAAAGCTATCTACAAACCAAAATCTCCATTGGAAGAATAAAGAAAATATTAAAGTGTCTATACAACACAATTGTTCAACACATCAGAGTGTCTCCATTTTGAAAGAATAGAAGAATATATTAGCATAGGTGAGTCACTAAATGATATCTGACAGCAATGAAAAAAGTGGATGCCATTGTATTACCTTTATCATTGGAAATAATGGTGTCCAGTGGGACTATTACATAGAAAGTCTAAGCATATGGTAGCTCTATGGATTCAATGGCCATTCCTACTGTGGATCCCAGGAGAGGAAAACATGGAATCATCCCTTCTAACCTGAAGAGCTAGCTGGTGTTCAACACCTTTGGGATGGAGGCCTTACTTCCTGTAAACCCATGAATACCTTCAGCCATAAGGCATGGCTAGTCTGTGAATACCAACACTCTATATTCAGGTTACAAAGATATACTGCATGTTTTCACATCTCATATGCTATCCATTACCATAGGATAGCCCAGTTCATACTCTGAGCTCTGAAGCCAAGTTCCTGTTGCATACTTTGGATACTGTTTCAGAGGCCAGAGGAATCCATGCCTCTCCTTGACATCAGATCTAGGGAACTCTGTCCATATCTGAAGGCTCACTCTCATGAACACTTCACAAATGTTCATGTCTCACTAACTCTAAGAACATAGCAAAAACCGATCCTACTCCACAAGCAGCAGTCTTGATTACGCCACGCAAAACTGTGCTTTAGGCTTCATCTGTATGTATGCTAAATAGATGCCACTGAGACAAGGGTCATCTTAGGCAAACCCAAGTCAAAGCTGAGAAGGATCTCTTCAAATAAAACTATACTAATGGGAGAAAAAAGTACCACAGCTTAGGAACCACCATCATCAAAGACCCCAGCACACTCCGCACTACTTCAGATATACGTATCATTGGCACTTAGGATTCCTGCAATTGTCACTACCACTGCCTTGATAAAACATAGGATTCAGCCTAATTTGTGCCAGAATCGCTGGATTCTTTTCACTACAGTCCCTTGTAGTTTCACTATCCTTTGGGAAGGCTCTTTTATAGCACAGCTAGCTTGTGAAAACTGAAGCGTGTATCTGTTACACCAAATGTACAGATATCAATATAAGCCAAGAAACAAACCCAAGGAGACATGAACACTCAAAAGAATAACACTTTCAGTATCTGATCAAAATGAAATGAAGATATAAAGACTCAAAAATTATTTTAAAAGAATTTAACAAATATAAATAAAATACAGGAAAAAATGACATTGGAACAATATCAATCAACTAAAGCAAGAAACTTACCAGAGAAAATGAATTTTAAAAAGAAAAATCTATAGCTGAAAAATCTAATCAATCAAATAAAAGAATGTGATAGCCAGCCCAGCAGTAGAAAATAAGCAAACCATCATCGTCTCATCATCATCATCATCATCATCATCTCAGAATTCAAAAGAAATTTGTTGGAAAATATACTTAGAAATTAATAGGGAAATAAAAAAATATTGAAAAGAAATGAAAAATCACCTAGGATACATGAAACAAAATCAAAAGAGCAAATGTTTAAATTATTACTAGAAAATCATAGCAAAAAAGTCTCTAAAATGTTTACAAATCTAAATTTGTATATATGTATTCTGTATGTATGCATAAATATTTCAGTATCAAAAGGTCAAAGGTCTCCAATAAAAATCAATTCTAATAAGACCTCAGCAGCCAGGAAGCCATATACATGCAAACAACAATAACAGACTCAGCATAATTTTATATATGTATATACATACATATATATGGTTGTGTGTTTGTATAGTGTGTGTAAAACAATTAAAATTTAAAAAGAGGTTATCAAGGTGGGGTGAGGTAACCTGAGAGGGGTTTAAGGGAGAGTAACTGAGATGGACTGTGGGAGGAAAAGAGAAGACAGAAGTGAACAATTCTATTTCATTTAAAATATTAAAATTTTAAAATAAAATCTTTAACAAGCTATATTCTAACTAAACTGCAAAGGAGAAGACAGTGAGAATCTTTAAACATTAAAGAGGGAAGTAGGCTAGCACACATACGGGAGTTCTTAGAAGACTAGCAACAAGGTATCCATTGACACCTTATAGACTAGGGGAGTAAGGCACATACAACTTTCTGAGAAAATGAATAAACTAATGCTCAACAGTGAATATTTTGCAAAAAATTGTTCTTAAGCAAGTAAAGGGAGATAAATTTAATCAGAAGCCAAGGGAGTTTATTACCACTATGGGGGTATAAATGGGACCTCATGAAACTGAAAACCTGTAAGACAAAGGACATTGTCAATAGGTCAAAAAAGGGGCCAAAGAAATGTCAAAGAATCTTCACCAAGTCCACATGTGACAGAGGGCTGATCTCCAAAATATATAAAGAACCCAAGAAACTAGACTACAAACCAAACAATCCAATAAAAATGGCATGCAGACCAAAATAGAGAATTCTCTATAGAGGAAACTAAATGATCGTGAAACTCTTGAAATGTTCAGAATCCTTAGCCATCAGGGAATTGAAAATCAAAATTACAGAGGGAGAAGAACTGGGATTGGTTGGGAGCAGGGAACCTCTGGGACAAGCTAGAAACCTAGGACAATGGAAAGTTCCAGGAATCTATGAGGGTGACCTTAGCTAAGACTCCTAGCAATGGGAGATATAGAATCTGAATCAGCCACTTCCCTAATTAGACAAGACATCTAACGGTGGGAGGGTGACACCAACCTAGTCACAAAACCTTAGACCCACAATATTTCCTGCCTACAAGATATACAGGGACAAAGATGGGGCAGAGATTGAGAGACTGGCCAACCAATGATGAGTCCAACTTGAGATCCACACCATAAGAGAGAGCTCACCCCTGACATTATTAATGATATTCTTTTATACTTGCAAACAGGAGCCTAGCATAACTGTTCTCTGAGAGGCTTCATCCAGCAACTGATGCAAACAGGTGGGAGGGGAGGGGAAGGATTGAAGGAGCCAGAATGTGCAAAGTCACCACAAGAAAACCTACGGAATCAACTAACCTGGGCCTAAAAGGGCTCACAGAGATGGAACCACCAACCAGCGAGCTTGCATGGGATGGAGCTAAGTCTTTCTACAAATATGTAACAGATGTGCATGTTGTACTTCATGTGGGAACCCTAACAGCAGCTGCAGGGGCTGTATCTGAATCTGTTGCCTTTTTCCTGACTGGGCTGCCTTGTCTTGGCTCCATAGGAGAAAATGCACCAAGTCCTACTATAACTTGATATGCCAAGGATGGTTGATATCCGCTGGAAGTGTCCCCTTTTCTGAGAAAAAAGGGAGAGGGGATAGGGGAGGAGAGGAGAGAGGGAAGGACTGTGAAGACAGGACAGAGAGGAAGCTGCGATTAGGTTGTCAAGTTAATTAATTAATTAATGGAAAAACAAAAGAAAATAAAAACCTACTTTGATATTTAATCTTATCTCTGTCAGAATGGTTATGATCAGAAACAGAAGTGACAGCTTGTGCTTGTGAGGATGTGGAACCAGGGGAACACTCCTCTTGTCATGATGGGATTGCAAATTTGTACAGCCACCATGAAAATCAATATGGCAGTTACTCAGAAATGTTGATTTGATCTACCTCGAGGAAGACCCAGGCATACCATTTCTGGGAATATTCCAAAAAGATGCCCCATCTTACCACAATGATACTTGTTCATTCAATGACACAGCTATGTTCATAGAAACTTTATTTATAATAACCAGAAACTGGAAACAAACTAGATGTCCCTCAACAGAATAATCCTCTCTGCATACATGTTATGGTTGTTTACCTTGAAGTTCCTGGGACTCAGTGGAAAGGGGGTATATGATTAGTTTGCCTGCACTCAGGACCTTTTTATCCTGCTAGATTGCCTAGTCTAGCCTTGGTACGAGAATTGTGTCTGTTCTTCCTGCATCTTCTTATCACATGTTCAGTTGATATCATTTTCTCAAAGTGGAACAGTGGTAGATGCAGGACTTGGAGGAGTGGAGTGGGGAGAGGCTCTGGTTTTAATGTATTGGGTGAGATAAGAATAAAAAAACAAAAGCCTGAAAACAATGAATGAAACAAGAAATACTAAACATGAGAGTCCACAACTGGAGAGGTTATTCACCAATCTCCCTAGGTCTATAATTTATCTATAATTGTTGGTGCATATTCTTTCGACCTGCGTCATTGTTCTTTCCTGAATACTTCCAAATTACTCATGCAAATTAAAGTCAGTGGAAGGATTTTGTATAAATTTAGAAGTTTTTCATGAATTGATAAGACTTGTAAATTATTTTTAAATCTTAACCCCAGATATCTGAAGTATAGTGTTTAGCAAGTAATCACTCTTTTAAAATGTTTAGCTAGCATCTAAAATAGTAAAATAGTTAATGTATATAATGATCTCTGATCATATTCATCCTCTTGTTGCCTGCTTTGGTCTCCACTCTGCTCTTCTGGATCCCTTCTTCTTCCAAAATAATCTCCCTTCTACTTTCACATCCTTAAAAAAATCTGTATATACACATTAAATCAATCAATAAAGCAATAAATCAATAGATAAATGTTAGCCAATTGTGCTCTTCCTTGGAAAAGATTATTTCTCCATTCTCAGAATGTTTGTTGTTCTTTATGTAGGGATGAGGCCTTGGGGCATGGCAATACCAAATAGTCAGCTCTGAAAAGATGTATAGAGAGTAACATACAAACTGAGTGTTTTATTAGGTATAATTTATATTATATATATATATATATATATATATATATTTCTAAATTTGTGTAAGTGTTCATGTGTTTATGTCTCTGTATGTATTATGTTTATATATATATATATCATATATATATACACACATATATATGTGATATATATGTATGCATATGTACACATATACATACATGTGTATATTTACAATGAAAAAAGGGCCATGAATTTGAACAATAGTAAGAGTGGTATATTACTGTGTTTGGAAGGAGGAAAGGGAAGGGGAAAAGTTATTTTTTAAAAAGTAACAAAAAGGGATGTAATAAAAAGAAAGGGATTTAATTATTAATATAAAATATGAAATACACAATTTTTAGATAAAATAAGTACACTGACATAGAGAATCATCTCATATTTAATAGAGGTAAATAATCACATCCTTAGTATGAATGATAAAACAATGTTCTTAAATAGAAGAGCTACAATAATTCAAATAATGCAAGGCACAATAAAACAAATTATGACATCATCAAACCTAGAAAAAGTTAGGGAGGAAAAAGTAAAATATCTTTATTTACAACCAAAGCAATTTGTTATTTACTTAAAAATCCTGTTATAAGTTGTGTGATAAGCCTCTTGATAGCCACAGAACAGAACCATAGACAAAGGAAATAGCAGAAGTAGGATATCAAAGAATACATCTAGAAATAATTACATAATCATATAGGGAGATGGAAAGAGGGGATCTATAATAGAGCCCGAAAAATTAGTATAATGGCAGTACTATGTCCTTCCCCATTAATAATTTCCTTAAAAGAAAATGGAGTAAATTCTGCATTTAAAACATATAGAGAGCCTAAATGGACTCAAATATATGCTACTGACAAGACTCATTTCACCTCAAAGGACACACAGAGATTGAAAATTGAAAGTTAAAGAACACATAAATAGAAGCTAAAAGATAGAAGGGGTAGAAAGAATTTGATGAGACACATTAATTCAACATGATAAATGGATATCGTTATCATGAAAATATAATAATTGTTAGCATGTATGCACCTAACTTTGGATCTCTTAAATATGAAAGACAAATATTAAGAGATTTGAAGAAAGAAAGGAATACAGAAATAATAAGAGACTTCTGTACTAGATTTTCAAAAGAGAACATCCATACTAATAATTAATAATAAACATGAGGCTTTACCTATATGTGAAATAAGGCTGGCATCAAATACTCAAATCATTGTATCAAAAACCAAGAAAAAATATGTATATATTTTTCTAGACTGAAGAACTTGCTTCAGAATGGAGTAGCTCATATGATTGGGAACAGAACAAGCCTTTTTTTCTCCCCATTTATTAATTCACTTTACAACCCTAATCTCAGCCCCCCTCCTCCAAGTCCCTGCCTTCCCCCCCACCGTTCCCCCACCACCCTTCCCCTTCCCTTCTGAGAAGGGCAATGTCCACCCAGTAGGTACCAACCCAGGCATTTCAACTCATTGCAGGACTAAGCATATCCTCTCCAACTGAGGCCAGACAAGACAGCCAAATTAGGGGAGCAGGATTCATAGAGTCAGGATAAGCTGCCTACTCTAGGTGTTGGGCGACCCTCATGAAGCCCAAGCTGTACACCTGCTACATATGTGCAATGGTGGGGAGAGGGGCGGGGTATAGGACTAGCCCTTATATGCTCTTTGGTTGTTAGTTCAGTTTCTGGGAGCCCACAAGGGTCCAGGTCAAGTTTTAAAAATTGAAGAGGATTAAAATTATATGGAGAGTATTTTGGAACTACAATCCTATATAAAAATAGAAAACAATATAGGAAATACATTGGAAAATTAAAAAGAAATGCCTGAAAATACAACAGCATGATCATGAATTGATCAGCAAAGAAAATACAAAGGAAATTTAAAACCACCTTTAGAACCCAGGTCTGGTAGCTATAAGCTTGTAAATTTGGCAACTCAGGTGGCAGAGGCAGGAGAATCACAGGTTCAAATATGCCCTTGGCTCCAAATTGTGATTAATGTCATTCCAGGACAAATTTACTGAGAACTTAACTTGAAATAAAACATCAAAACAAAGATGAGGATGAATATGCAGCTAATAGGTAGAAAACTTTCTTGCATGCACAAGACCCAAGTTTCAATCCTCAGTTTGGAAACAAATAAACAGAAGCAATCAACAAGAACAGCAAAAGGAAAAAAAGAAAAGATCTTGAGGTCAATAAAAATAGTGACTCAACTAACCAAATTTATTGGATGGAGAAATAGCAATTCTACAAGATTAATCTATAGTAATAAACGTGAATATAGGAATAAATGATCGCAAATATACAATCTAACCATACTCAAAGAAACAAAAACAGAAGAGAAAAATAATGAAGAAGAAAGAAAAAATAAGTAAAAATGATAAATATGAAATCGATACTAAATCAATGAGACTAAATTGATATTAACAAAAAAGAAACCAAGTCACCTAATATTACTAGGCTGAGCAAAAAAAAAAGACAGAAAATATTGGAACATATGTAATAAGAAATGAAAGACCAGCAATTTTAGTTGATCACACAATACAAAGTATCACAAGAAACTGGATTGAACATTCACACACCAATACATGTGTTTCCTTGGAAAACTTAAGTAAATTTCAACATACACAAAGCCTGGGAAGTTTGAACAGTAAAGAAAGAGAAAATGAACATAGCAGTAATGAGAATCAAGATATTGGAATCAACCAAAGATTTAATCATAGAAAAGCTCAGATTGATGAGTTTACTAGTGAATCATACCAAACAATTTAAAAAAAAAAAACAAAAAACACTCAAGCCAACTCTTTTCAAATACTTTTTTGCTATAGGTATATTTTTCTCTCAACAAAACAAATAAGAGTATTAATTCCTTGGTTGTTTTTATAAGCAAATGATAACATGACAGGCAAGGCTGAAATAGAAAACTAGAAGAAAAACAGAGACCAGAATGCCTTATAAAATTATGGCAAGGAGAATCCACCTCCACCACACAAGAAGCCCACAGATAATGTCAAAGTCCTCGGAGAAAAGTTGCAATTTTCCTCTTGGATTGGGAAAACAAACAAACAAACAAACAAAAACGTAAGTGCTCTGTCTTGCAACTTCTTTTCATCTCCTTATTTATTGGAACTTTCACTCATGTGTGTAATTAATTTTAGTCTCATCACCCCCATAATCCTCCCTTAGGGCTTCCCCACACAGAAAATCCTTATTCCCAACAAGCCCCGCTCCTCCTCTCAAGTCTCTTTCTTTCCTTCTGTGATCCACTTCATTGAACTCTTGCAACTCTTATGCAATATAACATCAGAGGTGTATGACCAGGTACACTGGAAAGAAAAGGACATCCCTCTACCCGTGTGTGTATATGTATATTCCCACTGTGAAGAAAAAGAGCTGTTAAAATGAAGATTTGAGAAATATTACATACCAGCTGACTTGTTAAGAAATGCCTTGTTCGTTATGTATGGTTATATTCTTTCCATCAAAATAAAGAGATTACATGAGTCTCTCCTTCTAGAAAAGGACAGAAAACAAGATTGGTTTAATAAAAACATGAAGAGTTGTTGAGGGATGGCTCAGTGGTTAAGATAATGGTCTGCTCTTACAGAGGACCTGAGTCTTTTTTTCCCCACGACCCATATCATATGGATTGCAAAGTCCTGTAATTTCAGCTCCTGTGGATCCAACGCCTGTCTTCTGATTTCCACAGGCACCTGCATGATCCTGAAGCACAGATACAGCACACACAGAGAGGGTGTGTGGGAAGAGGGAGAGAAACAGACTATCACCAGCTAGTAGGCAAATTAGACATCGATTTTGCAAAGTTGTATAAGTGTAAATTTCCAAATTCCTACAGATTTGATGAATGCAAACATCTCATTAAACAGAACTTCTTTTTAATGATCATTATAGTTTTTCAAATAAATGATTGTGGCATATTATATTTTGTAGGCTTTTTTAAGTGTATCCAAATGTGCTTTTTAACTTCAGGGTAGGCCAGTTCTTAAGAGTACCTCCAGTAGGTGCTAAACAGCCTAGTTAAGAACCATACCCTGCTGAATTCATAAGCCATAACTTCCACTGAACCTGGCTGGCTGAAAGGTCAGGGTGTATACTTCAAATCTTTTCAGAAAGTTGACTGTTCTTATGTCTGCCATCATGTTTACTTGAAAAGCCATTTGACAGAACGTCTCTCAAGAGCAGATCAGAGTATTTCCCGACTAAAATTTTAAGAGAACAGTTTCAAGAAATGACCACTTTCACTCTGTAGTTCTCTGAGGGTGTCGACTCACCTACACCATTGATCTTTCCGTTTGAAGTGCTCATTTACCATCCTGACACAGTCTAGGGCCGCACTGCATGATGCTGATGATACTTTTGTCAATGTGAAGAATGTGGTGCCATTGTTAGTGAAACTGTACAAGAAACAGAGACCTTAATATGTACCATCTGTTTTACAAGAAAGCTCGGCGTGGTAATGCATTCGCAATACCAGAAGCAATTTCTCTAAGACATGAAATGAACATATGTTGTCTAAGAGCCTTCAGGCTGACATTGAAAAAGAGAAAAGATAGGACTTCAAGGCAAATACTGTCCCAGTAGTAAGACTGCCAGATCCAATATGGCTCAGCCTATTGACAAGTCTCTAGTGAACAACTTCATATAAAAATTTTCACATTGTTATTGCTGTACAGCTCTCTGGCCCATCCTTTCAGTGAGGGTAAAGTAGTGCAAAGCACCTTCTTTGTTACTTGGGGTGCTCTTCTGTTTGAGAGCAACACATGTTGTCAGAAAATGTCATACTTTGTTTTCTAAGCTAGAGTCAACTTAAAATGACAGCTTCAAATGACTGAGAAGGGTGTTTTTAAGATAGACCTGGAAATATGGTCCAGAACACTATACAACAACAACAAGAACAACTAAGCTATTTAACATTGATGCAACTGTAAATTTTATTAATCACAATTTTTATAGTTATCCTATAGATGCATATGTATATATGGCAATGTAGACTAAGTATGACTAAGAGTTTTGGTTCCATTTTCTAGATATACTATAATATAGAATTATAATATTTTATAATACATATTTTAAATATATACTATATATGTTTATTGCAGTATCTATATGATAAATATGTATAAATGTGCTACATAAGTGAGCATTATGAGAAATTATAAACACCAAATGATGGCTCATTAAAATCATGGAAATGAAGAATAGCTAACAAGCTTAGCGAATGTTAGTTTGCTTACATTTCAGTTCCAAAGCTTCAATATGGGTTTAAATTATGTTATGCCATAATCAGGCTTAGCTCTTCGTAAACATGTCAATATAAAACATAAGCCTTACATTTTAAAAACAGTTGAAAAAATACAGCAGCAGACTCGGAGCCAGGAATGCTGACTTTGAGGGTCCAGTCTCCATTTACAAGGTGCATGACCTGAGAGGAGTGTGACCCCAGGTCAGACAGTCTTCAAAGCTGCAATTACTTCATCTATACAAAAGGGAACTGAACTAAAATTATCTTCAAGCTTCTTTCCAAATCTAAGAATTAAATTATAAGTACAAATAGACAGTTACTAAACCACACTTTAAAAGGATAAGGGGTGTTTGAATTACGAAGTCAAGATAATTAATTAACTCATTTGTTTTATACAATTTGTGTTTAAAATTATCCTGATCTGTAGGAAAATTGGATTAAACAAACTAAAGGCAAAGAACCGATCTAATGTTTTCATGTCTAAATTTTAGGAAATCACATACATTGTTCACCCTCCATTTAAATCTTTCTTGGGGGGGGAAAAGGAAAAAAGCTAAATTGTGACTTACCCTTTAGTTCCTTGGACACAGGGAGGAGTGAAGGAAACCCCAGTGTCCTGCTCTCCTGTTCTCAGTGATGATTTAGTTGGATACCTTTTGAACCTATACAAGTTATTTGATGATCACCACTGTAAACTTTTATCTTATTTTTATTTTCTTAAATCATCTTTATCTTCTACTTCAACGTCAACTGTCCACGGTACTCATAGGTCTGTAAATCATCCGAAACTTACTTTCCTCCTTCCCTGATGCTGTTCAGAGCTTCGCTCCAGAGATGACTTTAATTCTGTTTTGACTTCCCTTGGTGTAGCTTTGTAGATACTTGGCCCTTCGTGGATTTGTCTCTAGTATACTAACTCTTCTGATGACATTTCATATATAAGAAGTGACTGGCTAACAAATGATTCTATTTAAACAGCCAGTGGAGATTTCTAATACAGAAATATGCAACCAGCATTTAAGCTAAAATGTATATAAATTTTTTCTGCACCCCAAACTGGCATTCTAACTTTAACTAAAAAAAAAATATTGATTGCCTTGAAACCCCTAATTCTACTCCATGATCACCATCACCAAAGCTCAGTTATTTACTGAATACATTCTATACACTCCAGATCTACAAAGAGTAGTGAGTCCTCTGGTTTCCTCTGCATGGAGAGCTTTATTCAAACCATTTTCTGGTCTCTTGCCCTGTCAACAGTAAGGAGCAGATCAACAAGAATGCTTCTCTTTTCCATGGGTCATAGGAAAGCCACTGATGAAATTCACATCCAGCCACATGGAGTTCAAAGGCACTGGCTTGAGTGGTGTGTGTGTTTATTCAGGAACATGTGGATCCGATGAGTGGAAGGAGATTGGTGCAGGATGGCTCAGATGCAAGTGCTTGAGTATAATTGATTTTTAATGGGCTGGCTACCTGCCACCAGATGTTCCTCAATTAGGTAGGCCTTAAAAGCCAACACAGCTGCTTACTTCCGCTGGCTCTCCAGTGATGGAAGTTTTGTTACACGGGTGTCAGTTATATCAGTACAGAGAGCTCTCCACCACCCATGACCTGGGTCTAGAATTGTTAATATCATCCCTTTGTCTTCTCAAAATATTTCAATTTAGACAACATATGTCATGGGCATCCCCATTTGTCATGATGTTTCATGCCCTGAATAAAGTAAACTAGGCAAAGGTCTAGTCCTGTAGCAGCAATGACCATGTTAAAGTCACACACAAAGTGAATCCTGAAAGACCTAAAAATAACTTTTAGGATGTATTTAGTCTAATAATTCTTACTAATTGCTGAGTCTTGCTCATTTTGTCCCTACTTCTGCATCAGTTTTCAAAGCAGCAATCCAGTGCCATCCCTTTATTCGTCCTTGTTCTCTGTCTGTCTCTGTGTTTCTGTTTTTCTTTCCCTGTCTTTGTCTCAGTCTGTTTCTCTCTCTCCCTGTCTTTGTCTCAGTCTGTCTTTGTCTATCTCTGTCTGTTTTTCCCTGTCTATGTCTGTCTCTGTCTGTCTTTGACTTTGTCTTTGTCTCTGTCTGTCTCTGTCTATCTCTATCCCTGTCTATGTCTGTCTCTATCTCTGACTTTGTGTTTGTCTCTATCTCTGTCTACCTCTGTCTCTCTGTCTCTGCTTGTCTCTTTCTCTCTCTCTCTTTCTCCCTCTCTTCCTCTGTCTCCTTCTTTTCTTCCCTGAAACTGCTACATTTCTTTATCAGATGGGTAAAGTTCATATCAAAAACTACTCCTTTCTCTTTTAATTAATGTCCTCCATACAAAAAAAATTGATTAAATGACCTTATTTGGTCGTTGTAAAGAAACTTACAATCACTGTTAGGCTAAAATCAAACAACTTATCCTAGAATATTTTGTCTGGTAATTTAATTTTAATTTATTATTTTATTTAATTTAATTTTATAACTGGACTATAAAATACTTTTGTGAAGGTAGATTCATTTATACCACGTTTCTATGAGAATGAAGTTCTATAATTATTTAAAAATTTAATACTTACAGCATGTAATTTTTGACAAGGACCTCCTGATTTTGACCAGTACTAGTCAATCCTATACATATTAAAACCATTTATCCCTGTCTCTATTTCTAAAATTGATGAAAAATTTGCCCTCTAGTGGCTGCAGACACCAATCTACATTCTTTTTAAAATGTGGATTTTAAAAGTAGTTTTCAGTTTCATAGAAGTTGATAGGTATAAAGTTTATTTTTTTAATTTAGTCTTTAAAATTATAACAAATTACAACAGTCCCATTTTTATGGCATGTATTTTCATATTACTATGAATGTTATTTAATGTACTATTTATTGATTTTTCAAATTTAAATGTCCTCTTTTAGAAATTTCATAATAATCTTCCCGTCATTAACCAGACTCTCTTGGCTTAGTTTATGACAGTTTCTAGTAACTAAAAATGCTTTACCAGCTAGGCAAATATTAAATTTTAGTCATGTGGCACATAATGGTCAAATTTGAATTTCTACATATATTTCAGTTTAATGTCTTTATTACATAGAAGTATTTGTCTGAGTGACTCTGTCTATGCATGTGCATGTAGAAACCCACAGAGGCCAGAAGCAATCATGGGATCCCCTGGAGCTGAGTTCAGTCAGTCAGGAGTCACTCAATGTGGGTGTTTCCATCCAAACTCTATTCTGCCAGAGCAGCAAGCTCGCAATCACCACAACATCTTCTCTGCCTCTAAAACAGCACAGTTTTGTATGTACTGTGAAGCCAAGGCCTTGTGGGCTTAGCAAGCGCTCCCCCACTAAGCCACATCCCCAGCCATCTATGTAACTTTTATTTTGAAAACATAACTACTTGTGTTTTTTTAAATAAATATTTCCTTAGGTTTTCTTTTTTCTTTTTCTTTTGTGTATCTATTACTAATTTGACAGGTACAACATTCTCCCTAACCCATACATCCTTTCTATGTTTGTTCAAGCATTGGCTACTTTGTAAGTCACTGGTTAGATTTTTCTGGGGAGCAGTAGTATAATACTTGGTTTGCAGACCATTGTGTCTCCTCAGGAAGAGAGCTTGACTTTGCTGTCCCTTGTGGTTGTTTCAGGAATAACGTTACCATTGAGGAATTCAGCATCTAAGGTCCTGCCCTTAGAATGGGAAGTGCTCTATTCTTCATTAGGCTCTGTTTTCTTCTGTTAGCTGCTCTTTTTAACCCAGTGTTCTGAGATTTCCACTTGCTCATCACTGCCCTACGTCTGGTCTGACTGCACTCATTGTGCTTTCTAGTTATTGAATCCTTTTGATGTGGAAACTCACATCCTTCCTGTCCAGAATTTTGTTTTAAAACTATTTAAGTAGTAATTGCTTTCACATTTTTTCCATTATTCTCTATTCCTGAAACCTGCCATAGTTGTTAAGGAAGTTTTTGAACTGAATTTCTAATATGACACCCTTTAAAATATTTGTTCTTTAAATTTTCTCAGTTCTAAATTATATTTTGTAACTTCATTTTTAGGATTATTCCAATTTTCTTTTGTAAAAAAGAAAACAGCATAAAATTTCCCTTTATAAATGTACACTTATATGTTATGAGGGTCTGATATTAAATTTTTGGTAATGTTCTTTGTCTTATTTGTATGTTATAGGTTTTCAAATATTAGGTAGTATATGCTTAAACCTATGTATGACATGTATATTTATAAGGTATTATGTGTGCATTGCTATGATTTTACACATTTTATAATTAATGATTAAGTATTTAATATGAGGGTACTTGTGCTGATTCAGTGTCTTCTTCAATGCTAATACACACCAATCCTAATTTCACTTTAGCATCTGGCATCATTCCTTTAAAAATCTGCTTTACTCTTTGCATATTATCAGGTAAATAATTATACTCATTCCTTTTTGGTTATATGCAGACAGTAAATACATACAATATTTTATTTATTTTTACATAGAATTCTAGATTAAAATTAATATATTATCATATACAGTCTTAAGTATTTGGTCTAAGATGTCAGTTTGAAAACAGAGAATCATTCAATAGTTGATGTTATGAAGAAGAAGTTACAAAGTTGTCAATATGAATATGAAAGGGAAACTTTCATATTTGATGATTAATTATAGGTTTTTATAAGTTTCTGTTAGATCAGTTTATACTTCTTTGTAATATATATGGAAATATTGCTTTTAATTTATTGTGGTAGGAATGTGGCGAAGTCTAGTAACCCTTCCTAGCCTTAAGCAGACTTCCTGTCTCAGCCTCATGTTTTTATCTTTGCAGTGCTTTTCTCATTGTATAGGTATATACTATTGCCTCCATGGAGATATTGGCTATTTTAGCTATATATTATCATTATATACTTTTCTAACTGTGAAATAACCTGTTCCATTTGCATGTCTTTCCTGGGTAACTGTATAAGAAAAGTCTATAATCACAAATAAGGAGGAAATTGACAGATTAAAGAAAGATTCTGTCAAGTAGAGCTTTGTAGACAAACAGGCTTACAAGAGCTTGAGTGAACACGGGCAGCTGCTTCACAGAAATCCTGTCTCACACTGTACTCTTCTGCAATGCCTCCTCTCCCTCCTACTGTCTCATTTTTAAATATTCCTGATTAAATTTGGCCAATTCAGACAACCAAGACAATCTCTTTTTAAAATAATAATAATAATAATAATTGTTATTGTTTGAGAATTGCACAAATGCTCATGTTTTAATCAAATAACGCCCCCCACTCTCTCCCCTGAGAGTCCTCTCTTATCTCTTCCATGACTGTCTGCTCCTAACTTCATATACTCTTTATGAAAACCACAGACTCCAAAGGTGCTACCAGCATGTACATGAAGGCAGGGGTATTTTCTTGTAGCATGAGTAGCCTCTTTGCGTACTATTTTAAGATTACATTATTAGCATATTTCATTCTCCCTGTACCCTTAATTTCCCATTGCTTACAGACTCACACATTTACAGTCTCTGGGGACTAGGGTACAGAGGCTGCTGTAATGTCATTTGCCTACCTGTCATATGCTTTTGCCTATCTTTATCACAGAAGATAAAAAACCTACAATTTTGAATGCTGTCATTTGTGTTGAGCACTTACTAAAATAATAATATATATTTCTAATAATTGTGCCTATTTTTGCTGCCATAGTCCAATGATAGGTGAATAACTCAAGAATTTTCCCATTCAAAGGATGGGAAAACAGATCTATGTGGGACTCAGGTAAATCCAAAACTTCTGGAAGGTTTTCAATTGTGATCTAACCATTAGATATAGAAATCTGAACCCAGTTCCATCTTTCCAGCTCCTTTATTTCTATTTTCTTTTGTAAAAGCTATGAAAACTTATGGGAAACAACAAATAATAGAAAACTCTTACTGAAAAAAAAAAAGTTTCTATCTAGTTGTGAACAAAGCGATTGAGATTTAAAAGCAATACATGTGCAAGAGTAAGGGCACTGTGAGTGTAAAGGGCACTACGAGTGTAAAATCCACCACACAATGAATGCTAGCTTATGCAAATGAGTGATATCAGAGGATAATCAGAAGTGCCTAATAGGAGCGGTGGAATTAAGGCTGGGTGTTAAAGTATAAATAAGTTGGGAGCACACACATAGAATGAAGAATAGAGTAGCTGGATAAAGGGAAAGCAAGAAAGAAGCAGAAAATCTGACAACGGAGGAGGGTACAGACATTTTTTGTTGCTGCAGAAGGTTGCTGGCAGATAGAACCGAGATACAAGCAGTGAGTTCTGGGCCAGCGTTTGCATGTGTGATTCTTGGTGGACTGTATCCTATTGCCTGATGGTCATCATGCTGATGGATGACTTCTCCTAATCTAAGAAAAAACTTAAATAACAGGAATGAATGGGAGGCTATGATCTAACACAAAAGGAATCGTTTTATGAAAAGAAGATGCCAAAGCTGTGTTTGTTTAAGAAGACAGGTACTGTGACGCTTCCACGCAGCCCGTTTTCTGGGGAATTGTTGGTTGTCTTATGCACTGAGGAAACTAGACGCATTTGATATGCACTAGGAAGAATGGAGCCTTTCAGGATTTCAAATGTGCAGCCTGGATTATCATGCTAGACAGCTCTCAGGGATCCTGGGCATAATTAGC
This sequence comes from Mastomys natalensis, assembly GCA_021653895.1. NCBI lineage: Eukaryota > Metazoa > Chordata > Mammalia > Rodentia > Muridae > Mastomys > Mastomys natalensis. The sequence continues at coordinate 1,180,488 of JAJTUV010000425.1, read as the reverse complement.
AGGTGATCACTTCCATTTTCGGGGCACCAAAGTCCTAAGAAATACACTTTTGCAAATACACATGGAGTCATAATTAAACCCCTGTTGCCACAATAGGCTGTGCCTATTTCACATCACATACATGTGATTAATACAAAGTAATGGAAACTGTCAACAAAAGAGTCACAACTTACACTTACGGCTTTTTGCTATTCTGAGATGATATCCGAAAACGAGCAGTTTGGAGTGAGAATTTTTTCCATTAACGTTGCTGATCAGCATGTGCTGGCAATTCTCTACTGCCTTCAATTATTAGCAGTTATTATGAATTCTCCATTAACTTTAATGATTGGCATGGGCTAAGAATTTAAGTGCTTTTCTATGGCCAGCATTTTCTGAAAATGCTTCTCTTAATTCTTTGGTCCCTTTTTGCTATGATTTTGTTTTTCCTTCTACTTGCTGTTGTTTTATTTTTAATCTTAATCACTAGTCAAAGAAGATTATTTAGCATGCTTTAGGAAGCCTTCTCTCACTGACTTTAATTTTAAGTTAAATCATTGGAACATATAAAACAAAGGCTTCTAAAGAATGTTTGTAACAAGGCATCCAAACCACAGGTTTCAGGATGGTTAATAAATAAAATTTTGGTTCCTAACTACTTTTAAAATGTTTACTTATTAGCTACCAGATGCCAAACAATAATGAGCTATGAATTGCCACAAAGAACAGCATATTATTTAACTCTTCTTCCGCAGTTCAGGAGTCAGTCAAATGTAGTTAAATACCTATTAATTTCTTTCCTTTTTTATATGACATCATTAATTCAAATAAGTATTGTCTTGGAGTAATATGTTGTATCTCTAGACTTACTAATTAAGCTTAACTACTTCTCATGCCCCCTGTTAATCACTGTTCTTTCTATTATCTGTTTCTATCTATTTGAGTGTTTTACATTTTTACACATAAAATGATATCCTATATGTGATATTAATCCATGACTGAATTGTGCTTCATTATATACACTTTATATAAATAAGGAGCTCTCACATTTTTGTACCACTTCATTTATCAGTACACGCTAAATCTTCCTCATTGTAAGTAATGCGGATTGTTACTTCTTATCTGTTTAACTAAAATCAAGTGTAAATAATGCTTTAAAAACAGGGAGCACAGTGATCTCTATGAAATGCTAATTTTATTTCCTTATGGAAGTATACCATATGAGCAAATGCTGTATAATGACATCTCTGGTTTTTTTTTCCTGAGGAAAACCTCACTATTTTTCATAACTCCATCTCAGTACACTCACATTAATAATAGAAAAGAGTTCTCTTTTCTTCACACCTCAAGCAAGACTTTTAAATCTCTTAACTTTTTGATAATCACCATTCTGACATCACTGAGTCAAAATTTTATTGTGATATGACTAATGATAAATTAAAATTTAGATGAGGAAGTTTACAGAGATTATACATAATATAACATCGAGTTAAAAAAATAAATTTCGTTTCTTTGTATTCTGGTAGGGATGATTTTAAGCATAAGACCCTTGCAAACAACTCTAAACAAGAACGTAGTGTGTTTTAGTTTGGAGTTAAAGTATCTCGAAAGGCTCATGTGTTGAAGACATGGACTCCAACTGGTAGAGTCAAACATTGAGATGTGATTGGGCCATGACAGTTTTGACATCATCTGATTCACTGATGGATTCAAAATATGAATAAACTACTTTGAAATGGGTGAAATATCAAAGTAGGGTCCTAGCTGAAGGAAATGGGTCACTGAGAACCTGGCTTTGAAAGGTGTATTAGTGGACATAGCCCTTTCCACTTACACAAGTTTTCCCAGTTGCCACCATGTTAGCAGCTCTCCCTTCTACTATACTCATCTACCATTATGACCTGCCTCTTCATGTGTGTGAGAACAATGGAGCTAGCTAGCATGCACGAAAACCACTGAAAAATATCTTTCCACATTGTTTTGCTCACATATATGTTATGGTGATGGAAAGGTAACAAGATTCTATCTCTCATCTTAGCTCTTGACTTCCATGACCCCTGCCTCACATAGACTTTTCTACCACATCTCGATGAGTATGCCCCAGCTAACAATCATGCATGTCTGTTCCTTCATGACAGGTGTTCTCTTCTCTATGCCACAACACACTGCCATTATTAACAGTTTTATCATTATCACTGTTATTACTATCATTGTTATTTTGCTTTTGTGGTACTCTGTTATCTGACAGGGGAAGATAGCTGATTTTTTCTGGAGCTTTCTTTTTTCTTTTTGGCTCCCAAGAAATATTTACAGTCTTTGGTTCAGTTTTGCATACCTGTTCTTCTGTCTGTCTGCCACTGATTATTATTAAAAGGAGTTGGGTTTTAAGTTTGAAACTCCCAGAGAGATAGCGTGAAAATAGGCTGAACCAGAGTTCTGTATTATAATCTGTTCAGATCTGAACCAGGGCAAAGAAAGGTTCAGGGTAAGGTCCAGGTTAACTGTAATTTTGTTGGAAAGTAAACTTTAGTGCATGAAAATTTTATTTGCAAAATATGGAAAATATTTTTACTATATTGATTTATGTCTGTGAGTACCTTCATATGTTTTTATGCTGTCCTTCCTGATGTCTTAATGATATTTTTCCAATCTGGATCTCATCAACTTTTCTTCTACTGATTGGTAATTTCAGATTTAAACTGTAGGTTGAGCTTGTGTTACCTTGCAAGTGACATTCCCCTAAATTGCAGCTAAATTTAATAGAATTTTTTAAAGTCATATGTCAATGTGGATGGGGATTTTATCGCATAGTAATGTTTTCCACTTTAAAAACATTCTAAGTAAAACATTTTAAACTTTGAACTGAAGTTTGCACTCTGACTTGTATGATGTTTTAATCGTATGCTTACTGATCAGTCATCTCCCTCATAAACCAGCTCCTTCTGAGACAATCCAGAAAGACACTTGCCGCCATGATATAATGGCACCTTTGTCAGGAGACTTGGATTCCCACCTCCTTAATGCACATTTCATAAGCATTGCAGGGGCAGGGAGTTGTTAGTTTTATGTTTTCTGTTTTAAAAAACCAGGAGGTGAAGAAGATTGCCTCTGGCAGCTCTGCTCCACGCGTCACTTTGTTGTCATTCTGGAATGTCTCAGAAGGTTTTATTAGGTAAAAGCCTCTATAAATTCCAGGTGTGGGCCATATGTTCATCCCTGCATCCACAAACAGAAAGACGGTTTTATTTTTCAGTCTGACTTCCTCATGTAAGTGTAACAAATCCCGCACACTTGTTGGTACATAGTTGTGATAATCTTTACATAGTGTGAACTTTCTTTGCAAGCTAAGTTAAAAGCCAAAGGAAAATACAGCAGTCCACTCCAATTCTTTCGCTATTCTACTGTGCCAAAGAAAAGTTTAGGGAAATTTAAAAGAGAGGATTATTTCTTCTTTGTCCATCTGAAGACAACTAAGGGATGAAATTCTCACCGTGTTAGTGTTTCATGATATGAGAATGGTTTGAGTTATACTTTGGGCATTGTTGGTGATTATTTCAGTTTTTATTTTAGTTTCAGGAGCTAACACTGTGTATCCCCAGCTTGATTTACAATTTATCAGACCATCTGGCATGTGAGATACCAAACCTGATGACAGTCAAGAAACTAACAATGTAATCAGAATATACTTGATGAAAAAGTATCTATGTTCAACAAAAAAGAAAAGCCAGAGAGAGAGAGAGAGAGAGAGAGAGAGAGGAGAGAGAGAGAGAGAGAAACAGAGACACAGATAGAGACAGACAGAGGAGGAATAGACAGCGTGATCATCCTCAGGTTAGTGAACCCAGAGTTTTTATCTGTCTACCTTTTCAAATATTTTGAGAAAAGAATGAAGGTGGGGGGAGGTACGAAGATACCCAGTGTAGTACTCTTCTTGTCTTGCATAGCCTCTGGACACCCTTACTCCTTCCAGTGCTCAGACAATTGTCTTGGGTCTGTTTACTAAGTTCTATGAATTTCGACTTGCTTGCATAAAAGAAGCAGGATAATATTTTGTTTTTCCTTTCATCAGTTCCAACTGAATCAAAGTTATTGATGCAACAAGTTGAAAATGCATACATGCTGGGAAACACTGAACTGTGGAAGTGAGTCGGTCGGCAGACAACCAGCAGCTACAATACTCTTGTGTTTGAACAGCGTTCTTCTTTGGTAGCTTTGAAGGTTTGCTTCTCTGGATTATGATTTTAGTTTTTATAACAAGGCAAGAAAACATATGCCAAACATTTCAAATAGTTTGTATTTGGACACAGAGATATCATTCAGGCTGAAAATCATTGTCCTTTTTTAATGAAGATTTTAAGGTATAATCCTGGGCAGTAGTAATCCCAACAAGATGGTGTGGGCCAGCTGTCCCTAATGTGTCAGCTAAACAGACAAGGGATATGATAAGAAGGTCCAGTGACACCCCAGGTCTATCCTTAAAGTACTGACCTGACGTCTAGGTTTAAAGAGAGAGCACAAAGTTGCATAATTAATTAATAATTACTGAGATCCCATAATGGGTGGGACACGATGAGATCCCACCCATTGACTATGGCCCACCATTGTCTTGTCTCTTGTCTCTCCTGCAAGCTGGCTCCATAGATTATCAAAACGGTGTTGGGTCTCCTCCTGGAGGTGGTGAGTCCTCCTTTGGGTGGTACCATGGCTTCCTTTAAATCTAGCATAGTATTCCCAGGAAAAAATTTACTTCTTTGAGGTGCAAGAGCCAAAGGAAAATCCACAGTGGTCTTCTCTCCTGACAGGGTAGCTACATTTTAAAATAAAATTATGAAGTGAATTCTGACAACTGTGTTTATTAATGGTTCTTTCTTGATGCATATATTAGGTTCTGTCTCTTACCTATAATGTATGCACAGTCAAATCTTGATTATGGGAACTAATGGAGGAAATTTGTGAGCAATGTGACAAATTATTTGAAGTGATGGAAAATTCTGAAATGGCTTATATTTGACTTACATGACAACTTATTAGTCAATGTAAGTCCATCTGCCACCTTTGAGCTGAAAAAACCCAGTAATATTCCTGATTAAATAGCAAAGCTACTTTGTAAAATTTAAAGGGTTTACCCTCAGCATTTTGCCCCTGACTCACGTCCTCATTTACCCATCCAGAAGAAGAAGGGACAAATGTGTCATGTCTCATCTAAAACAGAAGCCAGTTTCTATCTTCTGTACAGTGTTCTTTGGACTGAATTATTTTCGTAAGTACCCAACAGATGATTACAGCCAAATAATACACGGTTCATGGCAATTTAGTCATTACATAAGTCAATTATATGAAGCAATGTTATAAACACATTCGTTTTTAACATGAATTTTTATAGTGCTGCTATGTGATTTTATTTCTTTCAAAGTTTCTAGAGACATATGCTATATTTTTATTCTTTTGTCTTTTAAATGCCAAAATACATTTTCAAAGGAAAGTCCCCTCAGGTTTAAAAAGTTCTATTTGACATTTTCTAAGTTTCACACTTCTAGTATATTTGTTTTGCCTTTTTGGGAAGACTTGAATTTCCTATGAGAGTACACAAACTCACAGAAAGTCCTAGTGGATTCAGAGGCAGGACACCTAATTTCTCACTATTTAAAGTCAAAATGCTCTTCATGTCAGCTTGCTTTTATTCTACATAAAAAAAAAAATCCTAGTTTGTAGTACACTGAACTCAGTGCTTCCCACTCTCGGCAATGCAATTGATTCTTGACCATCACTAGGGTTAGCAGACATAATCCTGGAGTTTAGTATTTGCTCATTCTCCAATGTGGAATCTGCATCTCTGGGTTTTTTTGTTCAGCAAGAACATTGAAGGCAGGTGATGTGACTTATGCCTCTGTCTTATACTTAAATGCACTAATGTGACTAACAATATTAATTAATTCAGGAATGGAGCAATACAAGTAACTTTTTAATCAATAATCTTGGTTAATAGGAATTTAAAAGAAAAAAAAGATATCACATAGCCATTTATAAATTTCCTATTCTTTCAAAATACACGTCTTTTTGTAAAATAAATTTAATCACCATTACTTTTCTTCATAGGGTTCCCGCTCTTTTGTGGTTTTATTATACAGCTTAAAATAATATAGCCCTGTGTGTACACCGACATTTATCAACTCTTAAGTTTTTACTAATTAAAATAGACTTCCTTCAGCTCACTTTCAATAATATTAACAACATTCTTATTACCGACATGCACTCTAAGTAACTCAAGGCTGAACAGAGCCTGCTGTAATTGGGAAGGAAATGATTTCCATTGGCATTCCTTCCTCCCAGAGCTGGAACTGACATTTCATTATACATGGTGACATGGCCTCTCTGCTGGAAGAGAAATAAAAGGCATTTCCGACAAATAGGCAACAGGCACCTGACCTGTTGGATCAGGTTATGTTGTGTTACATGATGTGACATGCCCCGAAATGACCCGAGGCAATGTCACTCTGTGTTACCCTGGTGGAGCTGTGTTGCTCTTTATTAAACCACCATAGAGGAAGGCCATCCACAGTGGTCACAAAACATCATCATGCCACCTTTACAAGAAGGAGAGAACCAGCCACACTCTGAACATGTTTCTCCACAAGTCATTTAAGGATATCAAAACTATGCAATCCACAGGAGTCTCACAAGCTTTCATTGTCTTGAACTTGAAATTAGAGTTCTAAAGTATACCAGATAAATGAGGGTTCTGTCTGACAAGGTTCATCAGACAAAGACTAAAACACATTCAGAAACAAAAATGTTTCCTCAAAATACTTGTTTTCTAAAAAAAAATAATAACTAAAACTCTGTAATTGGTTTATGTACATTCTACAATGTGTTTTCAAAATTATTCTTTCTTATATCAAAAGCTATCTTTTAAAATTATGCATTATATAAATTAGAAGCACCAATTAAAATATGTGACTAAAAAGTCTGCTTTAGTCTTACCCTTGGGAACATTTTTTTTTTCAATCGAAACAGTGGTTTTCAATAAAAATCTATCTTAAATTATTATATTATGTGATATTATATAAATGGCATCCATTGTATTTGGTCATTTTTTCTAATGATTTTAATAGTATTTTTCTATTGATACATCTTGCATATGAATTCAGTTTTAATGATCTGCATAAAGAATGGGACAATATTACATAGGTACATCTATCTAGTGATTTTAGAGTAATTACCGGTGCATGGAACAGAATATAACCTTTTGGTTATGCTCTGCAGTAAAAGGAATAGGTTAGAGAGGTTTTTATGCAAATTAGAAATTCTCTGTGTTGGAAGCCTAATTGTACTTTTTATTGTTGTACAAGTCAATACTGCTTTAATACACATTTTATAAGCTCCTTGCTGAAACTGTATATGAAAGGGATTGGGTTCCATAGATGAAAGGCATAATCTTAACAAAGAGGCCACATGAGCAGAGTGGGAGAAGGACTGATAAAGGATTTGTTCGCTCCAACACAGAATCAGTCTTATTAGCCTTATTAGTCACTGATGTTTGACCCACTGCTGTTAATGTGTGAGTTGCATGCACGGCAATCTAGGAGGAGCCACTCCCAGTTTGTCTGTTTCATCTAAACACAATCTAATATTGTCTCCTCTGCAAAGAATTAAGGATGCTGTCTTGTCCTTTGGTTTCCTCCTCACTCAAGGAGAATTTCTTACATACCAGAAATCTTCATATTTAAGCATTTGACATGGAAGTAACCAGACCAAAAATTTCAAAAGTAATCTTTGGCTCTTTTGTTTTTAGTGATCAGCACAGTTCCTTTGTGATAGGAAATGTGTGTGTTGTGGTTTTTGATGACAGCCTTGTGGAAATTTGAGAGATCAAAAGGATACTAAACAGAAGCTCTAATAAGCTTGACCATATATGATAATTTTTATTACATTTTTGCTTTCAATTTATTGTGTTCTTTATTTAATATAGTAATGTTATATACCAACAATGGAGGTCACATAAACTAATATGTATTAGAAGGAATAATCTAGAGATCACAAAATCATCAAAGAAGAAAGCAACATTTGAAGTGCCAATCTTTCAGTTTGGTTCCTAGTTGCATCAGTGTAAGGTAGATACTGCAGCAGTATTGAGATTTTCACACCCTGTTTTGCAGAACTCTTCCCGAGTTAGGTGATTTTTCTAATAAATTTGTAAATTGCTTATGTTGATTTTTTTTTTTTGCATGGGTGTCCCTTACTCCCAAATTCACAGATTGACTTAGACTAAATATGTAGGAAATTTTAAGCATCATTTGTAAATCAACATTAAAATGATATTTCAATAAATTATCAATAAATAATTTTCTTCTTAATTTTTATTGAAAACAAATATTACTTGAAAATATTATTGAAAAATATTGTTGAGATGTAAAAGACAACAAATTTATCACTTAAATTCAGATTTGATTGCAATCAAATAAAATCATCAACAATAGTATGTATACATATATAATATATAAGAAAGTATAAATTATATATACATATATATTACATAGTATATATTACTACAGTATATGTTTTAATAAATATGTTTAATATATAATAAAGTATACATTATATAAGATACACTATATGCTATATAAGCTATATAAGCATATATATGCTATATAAGCTATAATATATAATATAGTATATGTATCTATCTACATATATAATAACTAGGTCTTACACATATATTGTTGACTCTTATGGCAGATTTGTTTTCAGCTTTTCTGAGTGTTTTCTACACTAGTTTCCGATTGGCTGGGCTTTGACAATCCCGTCAACACTAAATGAGGATTTGTCTTTCCCTACCCTACCCTACCTCCAATATTTATTGTCTTGTTTCACATACATTGTTAATGTAAATCTGAATAAGTCTAATGTATTGCACAACTAAATGTTTATTAAACCATTTAACTCTCTCTCTCTCTTTCTCTCTCTATTTCTTTTTCTCTCTCTCTCTCTTTCTCTCTCTCTCTCTCTCTCTCTCTCTCTCTCTCTCTCTCTGTGTGTGTGTGTGTGTGTGTGTGTGTGCCTGTGTATATCCAGAGGCAAGAAGAGGGCATTGGATCACATATACTTGGAGGTACAAATATATGAGAGATTCTGATCTACAGTCCATGTTTGTGGAATGAGTGCTCTCTGTTAAACTTATTATTCAACACTGATTCATCTATCTGGGAATAGCACTAAACCCTTCTAACAGTAGGAATGTCATATTTCGTAATTAAACACAAAGGCCTACATTTCCAAGACTTTTCTAAAAGAAAATAGTGAGCATTCTGGGAGTGGGGGGAAAACTCAGGGTACATGGGACCTAGCATCAGAATGCCTAGATTCAGTAATTAAGTTGATGTTTAAACTTGAAAAACTTTCCTAAATTACCTGAGCCATATGAATATCATTTTACTCATCCAGGAAATGGTAGAATCCCTGAGCAGTTTAACTGTTAAGGCACATATGTTTTGTTTGTTTGAATTTTAAACATTTTATTAGCATTATTTGTACAAAACTTGGGTCATAGTCTGTCACTTGTACATGTACCTTGATGAGCATCACTCCAAGTTGAATAGATTCTTATGTAGATTTGAACATATACATTACAGACTTGAGATAAAGAAGCATGAGATTTAAAGGGGGGAAAAACAGCCCAACCAGACCTAATAACTCTCATGAAAGAAATATCCTGTTAGTCTTCAGCCAGAAGCATCTTATGGCTGAATTAAGATGACAATTTCATATTTCCATATAAATAGGTTAGTCTAAGTGCAAAATTATCTTAGGTGCCCAGTTTATTACAGATTTCTACAATTTCCTCAAATAAAGCACCGATTCCTATCCTGAAGAAACATCAGTCTAAAGAAAATATATTCCTTTCTGCCTTTTCACTTAAGACAAAGATTTATAAGCTAGAGCATGTGGAACAGTTCACATCTTCCACTTACAAAATATTGACCTTAAATTATCCTTTATTTTGTCTCAATGATAAACATAAGGCTAGCCATAAAACTCAAGTTCATATGCCATACTGAAATCATAAAATGTAGATTATCTATTCAAAAGCAAGAAATAAATGCTATAAATACAGAAAGCAATGTTGAAAACACCAGTTTTATTGGAATAAAGTACAAATATTTCAGTTATAATTTTATAAATGATATTATCCAAAAGAAAAATAAAACCCAGATAAGCTACCAATATAATTATAAAGACAGAGAATGTGTAGAAATTGACACAAATCCTAGATTCTTATAATATCAGACAGATCACATACATGAGTTAAATGCTTTTTGAGATTGAACAGAAGAGATAAACCAATAGAACAGGGAACACCTGTAAACATTTGCAATTACTACATGTATCACACAATAGTTTCCATGGAAAATGGCTAAGAATACTTCATAGCTCATTAAGAACAAGCAGACAAAAATGTATTGCTGGGAAGATCAAAAGAAAGACAGGAAAAACAACCATGAATCTAAAATAAAAGGAAAGAACAAATTTAAACAGATTCTTTGACTCTTTGGAGAATGCTTTTTACAAGAGACCTGGAGGATCTAGCTCAAACATACAAAAAAGTAAATTATACTTTATATTCAGGAAATAAATTATCTATTGTTACACAGACCTCTAATGCCAAACTTCAGAAATTAAAGTTCTACATACTCAATGCCGTGATGAGTTAGAAAAAGATTCAACCACACAAGCACACAGTAAATACTCTCCTTAATCTGGGAATTGGAAAAATATTGTCATGAGAGTATAAGCCTACAATTCTATTTCTCATGTCTTTTAATTTTATATTATCTGTATAATCTTAAGATTTCTCAATCTCAACACTGACATAAAATACCAACATGGGTCTACTGAAACCTCTAGCACCTGGTAGTAACAAACAAATTACTTTTGGTAGAACATGTTTTTTTGTTTTTAATACTGCAATGAATATACACTTACAACCTACAGTTACAAAGCATCTGAGGCTAGCACAGACCAAGAAACAGCAATAATCTATTTCAGTTTTTAGCTCTTTAATGAGCCCTGGCAGAATTATTTACATACCCAGCCCACTCTGACTTTGGAGGCACTGGCATAACCCTACTCCTAAAGATAAGCAAGTTCAACTCAGGGAATTTCATTTCTCACTGAAAGTCAGACATCTACTTGACTTCAAAGTAGGTGTTATGAAACACTAGACTCTCCTGTCTTTTAAAATGTCTTACCCAGTTTGAGATAAGAATATAGGAAGTAAATATCAAAGAAAGAGGAGGTTTTCCTGAAAATGTAGTGATGATGTGGTAAAGTAAATCTTGAATTAGAATAGTGGTTCTCAACTTGTGTGTATTCCTGAAGTAAATTTGATGGGACTAAGGAGCAAAACAACACAGCTGTGCTATGGCATAACAGTGCCTTACAATGCTAATGAAAAATACAGAACTTTTCTTTGCCTGTCCTTCAGCAACCTACACAACATGAAAACCTTCATTAACTGTATGTTTCCCAGAGTGAATGAAATGAGAAGGGACATGGATGTCAGATTGACATCCTATCAGGTTCATCAGAATACAAGCTATATGAGAGCAGGATTTCATTTTTGTTCAATCCACAAAAGGCATATAAAAATGGAACAGACTCTATTATACTATGACTTCCATCAGTCAGACATTGTATGTGAATCTAGACACACATGCACACTCTTATTATAATAAATAAGTTTTCTTTAAATAAAATGGTCTTTTGTAAGACTCCATGAGTAGAGAGGTCCTAGAGCAAAGTCTGACAACCTGAATTCTATTCAGAGACTCATGTGGTAGAAGGAGAGATTCTCTTTATAATGCTCCCTAAGTTAATAGATGCAATAACAACTTTAAAGTAAAATAAGTTATTGAACCATTACCATACATAACATGCTCAAATCTCAAACACCTGATTGTTTTCAAAAGTCTCACAGGAGCAACTTTAACTAGCAAAGGTAGAAACCAAACTTTGAATAACATTAAATGCCAGTAATCAACTTTATCAAAATTCACAGAATCTATTACAGTCTTGAACATGTAGAGTTATCAGCAGTATTGAGGAAAACCATAACACTACAAGATTATTTTACATCTCACAAGAATCCATAAAATGTAGGTAGGCAAATCAGTCTATGCTCAAGATAGGGATATCAAGTTTTGGTGTTTATAAGAAGATGACCTTAGGTTATGATCGTGCACTGTGTATTTCCAAAAGCTAGAAGTATGAGTCATATTACTATAAAAGGATAATTAATATTTAAGAGATATGCTTTGAGTATTGCATAATGTATATGTGTAACAAGACATCACAAGGTGAGGGAAAACAAGAGGGGTATAGGCAGTTAGAGAGAACATGGATCAGCTTCCTAAAAAGACCATGTCCTTTCCTGTGGAAAAAAATAAGTCAAACATGGAAGTTTCCCTTGGGAGCAGACATGTGGGCAAGACAATACTGGAAATGAGAGCCTGTGGCTGCATGAAACATCCAACCCAGAGCTTTCAGTCAAGGAAATCGTTACTTTTGCTCTCAGTATTTAAGTCACCCCGCTTTCACTAATTTTGCTTTTTCTTTTCTGACAGTGATTTTCCCTAATCCAACAAAGTGAGATGTATGATCACCCACAGTCCTGTTACAATCATATCTCTGAAATGTGTATAATTGTGATATATAATAGGAAGATATTTATATTAAAAGATACAATTATCTGAGAGAAACAGGGAAAAAGTAAATCCTTGATTTATAGCCACATTTTGATTAATAATAATAAAAAAAAAAGACATGGTCAGTTGGAAGCAACTTAAAAGGGAGATAATAAAGTTTAACTGAAAGGATCTGATAATTTAGGAAGGTCAGTGGAAGAGTGACTGGAAGGAGGGTAGCAGTGAAGGAGGAAATTATGAGGTATTAATTCTTGCAGAGGGGGCTTAGCTGGTATATGCTATATAGATAACCAGAGGTTTGCATTTGCATAGAGATGACAGATTTAAAAAGCATGATTCAAAATTGTTTCCTTGAAGGTAATTGGTTAGAATAGAAGATATGCATAAAGTTCCTGATGGCATGGGTTACTCATCTCTTAGAAGTTTATGTTCCCAGGAAAGTCTGCAGGTCTTCTTCAAAGACAGCTTCCCCAATCTCTCATAGTTTTCATGGTGTTTGGGGCAATATTGTGACCTTTCAACTTGGAGGATTAGTAGGATCGCAGACTCCTTTTCTTGAAGTCTGATCTCTTAGTGACAATTTCTAGAAGCACTCTGGGACTGTAAGTTGAGATCATTCTTAGACACAGGAGAAAATGATCATGAACGGAGATCCGCATTCATGCATAGAGATGGCAGGTAGCAGGTCTTTATGTACCTTCCTGAGGAAGTACAGGATCAGGTGCTGATAGGTCCTGGGACTCCATCCTGTATATAGTGCCCTGAAGGAGACATGGAAGAATTTCCTCCTGTTGCTGAAGGGCAGGACTGACTTTGGGGTACTAAGTAAGAAGCTGAAGTATGTCTTTCAACCCACCTTACTAAATGTAAGCTACAAAAAGTGAATGTCTAAGATTCCTTTACTAGCACAGTTCACATTCATAATTTGTACAATGGACTTTACTTTTTCATTTCTAATGGATTAATCTGTCCTTTTTCATAAGAATGTCTTTTTTTTCTGTATTTCTGGTTTCTTTTTTCCTTTCTTTTTTGTAATTGAATATATTCTTTATTTACATTTCAAATGTTATCACATTGCCCAGTCCCTCCCCGCCCTGCCCAGAAAGTCTCTATCCCATCCTCTCTCCCCGTGCTTCTATGAGGGTATTCCCCCACCTACCCTACCACTCCCGCCTCCTTGCCTTCGCCTTCCCCTACATTGGGGCATCAAGCTTTCACAGGACCAAGGTCCTCTTCTCCCATTGTTGTCTGACAAGGCCGTTCTCTGCTACACGTGTGGCTGGAGCCATGGGTCCCTCCACGTGTACTCTTTGGTTGGAGATTTAGTCTCTAGGACCTTTTGGGGGGTCTGATTGGTTGATATTGTTGTTCTTCCTATGGCATTGCAAATCCCTTCAGCTCCTCCAGTCCTTTCTCGAACACCCCCATTGTGGACCCCATGCTCAGTTCAATGGTTGGCTGCAAGCATCTGCCTCTGTATTTGTCAGGCTCTGGCAGAGCCTCTCAGTAGACAGCTAATTAGGCTCCTGTCAGCATGCACTTCTTGGCATTCACAATAGTGTCTGGGTTTGGTGACTGTATATGGGATGGATCGCCAGGAGGGGCAGTCTTTTGATAGCCTCTCTTTCAGTCTCTGCTCCACACTTTATCTCCGTATTTGCTCCTGTGAGTGTTTTGTTTCCTCTTCTAAGAAGGACTGAAGCACCCACACTTTGGTCTTCTTTTTAAGTTTCATGTTGTCTTTGAATTGTATCTTGAGTATTCCTATCACAAAAAGCACACATGGTATACACTCACTGATAAGTGGATATTAGCCCCAAAACTCGTGAATACCCAAGAATGTCTTAATAGTACTTTATAAGAAAAAAAGCAATTCTTGATTTCCCTAAAGAGATGGTGTACGTGTTCCCATGTCCCCATTGTTTGATGTTTATGTGTTTATGTGTGTCATTGTAGTTTGTGTGTGTGTGTGTGTGTGTGTGCACATGACTGTTTGTAGGAGTATGTAGACATGGGTAAACTTGCATGATATACTCAATTCATTTTCCTTTAAGGTTTTAAGAAAAAAAAAAGAAAGAAAGTAAAAAATAATTGTTTAAATGCCAATGACATTTAAACTAGTTCCTGCATTCACAGTGCTAAGATATTAAAGGAAAGATCACACACAGTTGCTCTCAAGAAATGCTCCAAGTGTTCCTATCACTTTTGTTCCACATGGGCAGCCTTTTATTTCACAGGGCATATTAATCTTCTGTTATACATGACAGCCACTACTGTGTGTCATCTCAGTGCAGGACAATAGAGTGACTCCCGTGCTTCCTTCTGAACTTGGTGAGTAGGTCTTTCTTCTTGTGACAAATGTTTATGGATTCTTCTAATTACATGTCTGGTTTCAAGCTAAGACACCAAGAGAATACAGTTCTCTTTTGTAGTGTTCCCAAGGTTCTTCTATAATAATCAATTATCATAATGAGTTTCTTTAAAACTTCCATTCATCATTTTCTTTAAATATATAAACTACCCAGGATAAAGATAAATAGCCATAGCCAGCATGTCCTGAGGCAGTCTACTGAAAGCCTCCTTTAAATCAAAATCAACTGGAAAACATGTTGGGTTTTATTTCAAAGTCAATCCTGCCTATGTGAAAAAAAAATGAAGAGAAAAAGAATTAAAAAAATGTTGGCTCTATGGAAAGACACAAAACAATGCACATATTATCAGCCATCTCTGGCTCCTATGTGAGTTGAACAAGTATCACCATCCTAGTAGCCTGCTAGCAGAACTTACTCTGTATAGGAGTTTTCCAACCCATCAACCTGTCATGCCCTATTTCTAGGGAGAAAAGTTTCCAAGTTTAAGACCTATAAAGCAGTTTTCTACAACATTCATGATCTCCATCTATTGAAGACACAAACTTTTGAAATTGTGTGAGCTTGAAATGTGCCCAGTCACTGACAAGTGCTCCTAAGAAGGATCATCTCACCCCTGGGATTTGAATTTTTGTTGTACTGTCAGTGAAGGGAGAATTCAGCTGGGCTCTTAGATAGCTTAAAAGCAGAAGGGAAAGACAGAAAAGGAAGACAAGCAATAGCAAAAGTCACTACTTGGTTCTGAGAAGAGAGGAAATTAGGTGTGATTTGGTCAATGTCAAAAGAAATGACAGCAAAGGCAAATGACAAGGGAAGGTTTTCTATAACCATGATATCCTCTCTCTCTCTCTCTCTCTCTCTCTCTCTCTCTCTCTCTCTCTCTCTCTCTTCCTCCCTCTCTCCCTCCATCCCTCCCTCCCTCCTTCCCTCCCTCCCTTCCTTTTTCTCTGTCTTCCTTGAATAAATTTCTATTTATTAGCTGCAGACTATCTACAGAGTAAATTGAAGCTATAACTCTGATATTTTACTTGAACCCCTCTCTAATTTTTTTGTACTTACTTCTATCTCATCATCAACAGGTGTTATGAACTTACTCCCAACATTCTTTGCAACATGGCAGCTCCTATTAATATTACTGTTACTTCGGGGCCCCAAATTGATAACTGCAGACATGAAACATTATTTTTAATAAAATAAATACTTAAAAATACCATACACCTAATTTCACCATTCTTTTTCTGATAATATTTTCTATATCCTACTTATGAGGAAAAAGAGGTAGGACACACTGTGAACTTGAAAATATGTGTGTGTGTGTGTGTGTGTGTGTGTGTGCTTGTGTGAATGCATGTTAGTGCCTCTACATGTATATGAACTCACATGAATTTGCTTTTGTCTCTGTACTCTTTTAGCATTTATATACCAGGAAAATTACATTCCTAAGTTTAAATTTGTTATTTTAAGTGATATTTCTTCAAAAGTCCCTCCGTGGATTAAATGAGATACCAGATTCAGAGAGAAAAATAACACAATAAAATATCTAGCATTTAATAGAAGCTAAATCCATGATATTGCTATTCCTTACCATTGTGATTATATCTGCCCTCAGTGAGGGTCCTGATCACATCATTTTGGTTTCTTATTTTCTCCACCAACTTGTCCACAGCTCAATCAGTTCTATGCTTTGTTCATGACGTTCAGCTATCAGTACATGTGCCTATACATTTTATAGTATTCTTCACAACACTGATATATTAGCCTCTATTCTCTTTCCATTGCCCATGTCCCATTCGCCCTCACTTCATTCTTGTTATTGACTCTATTCATTTTTCTATTCATGTATTCTATTGTTTACTAAATATTTTTTGATATTTGTAATTAAACTCAAAATAACACAAGTTTTTAGATTTCAGTTTGTAAGTGGAATGTTTTTAAAAAGAAAAGCATAAAACTAAATTTTGATAAATAGACCATCTTGAAGTTTTTTTTTTCAAACAAAACACGTTACCTAAATTAGAAAATATGTTTCCTGATATTCAAAACTGTATATATACAAAGAATTTATAGCTATAGCGAATGAAATAATAATTTCACAGAGGATTGGAGGATTGGTTATATTTATTATAGTAGTTCTTTAAATCGGCTAATATTTCCAATTAACTTTTTTATTTTGCTTTTCCAAACAGAAATAAACTATACAATGTATTTTTAATACCTCATAAGAGCAGAGGACAACGTACCTGAAACTTAAGTTTTTATAAATTAGGCTTTTGCAAATTCTCAATCTGAGGAAAGAGGTGGTCATTTTTAAAGTATTTGGGAGCCTTTAATTCACAGTGCAATCAATTACTATGTTCACACAGCTCTGATTTAAAACAGAAACTAAGAAAATTAATTTAGAATTCTCTCTTCTTCACTTAGTAAAGCTATGCTGTAGAGAAACCATTAAACTTTAATAGTTTTGTTGAGCATACCTCTGTTTTTGCTTTATTTTGTGAGTATATTTAAGAAAAAAAAGAAGAAAAAGCTTATAACAGTACTTTCAGGCAGAATTTCATATTTTAATGGTATTAATTTGCTTACAACTC
This sequence comes from Mastomys natalensis, assembly GCA_021653895.1. Taxonomy (NCBI): domain Eukaryota; kingdom Metazoa; phylum Chordata; class Mammalia; order Rodentia; family Muridae; genus Mastomys; species Mastomys natalensis. Next base: position 1,162,851 of record JAJTUV010000425.1, on the reverse strand, counting down.
TTTGTTTCCAATGAAGTATGGGACATAATATCAAATCAACATTTATACCAGGACACTGGCTTAAAATGCTTACTTGATTATTAGCACGCACAGTTGTTTTCTCTGTGTGGTAATTTCATAGGTTTGACTCTGAAAGCTCCTTCTTCATGTTTTTCTCTTCCATGTATTTCCAAATCGCTAGAATCTTGAGTTTTAAACAACATCCAAGCTGTTCCTAAAATATAAATAAAAATGCATTTATTTAGCCTCAGTTAACTTTCAAACTGAAGACAGATTGGCAGGAAGGATTGTGGGTCATCCTCAAAGATACCTACAAATTTCAAATACTGCATTTGGCTCCTCTAACTAGCTCATTTAAGCATATTATAGACCTTAGAAGACATAATTTTTAAATAAATGCTACTTGAAACTTATTTATGGGAGAAGTGACTGTGTTGTCTCAAAATAAAATACATCCTCGACAGTGACTTATACAGAACATTGAGTTTATAGAAAAAGCACTGGTCCAGAGAAATAACTTCTTTATTTATGTCAAGAGAGTAAGAACTGCTGCATTTAATTTTAATATCATGATGAGTAGTATCCTCCCTGCTTGACAGGGCTCATTACACAGCTGCGTGTGCAGTATTTGCCTTATTGAACCAGTTTATCATTCATTTAAGAATTACCCATGGATTCAAACTACAGAATGTGATACTGATGTAGAGTAAAGCTTCTTAGTGCTACAAAATTTTATCCTCAGTTATAAGCAATAATGAAAAATAAAATGAACCTAATTCAAAGAAGCCCTTGCCCATAACTCAGATGCCACATGGAATGTTTGTTAATTATACAACTGTATGAGGAAGTATAATTTCTATTTATTATAAGTCATCTTTTCATCTAGTCATACTAATGTTTACTTCTGTCTACATTGTTGAATTCATCAAATTTCTGAGAACATTACTTTCTGTTGCTCTTACATCGTCTCTGATAGTTGTCGCCAGTTTATTCCTATTGTAAAATAACCATAATTAGGTCCTATTAAAGTATGAGTGTGAATGCCTGTAATGAACACAGCCTTGCCATGAAAATTTTATCACTCAAGGCATTTCTGTAACACAAAAAAGAAAAATAATGATTCAATTTCACTTGACCTTCTCAGTGTTCACTCTAATGCTTTACCCTTGTAGTTCACTGTGGTGGCTTGCAAATGTTTGGTCCAATGAAAGACACTATTAGGAGGTGTGGTCTTGTTGAAGTAGGTGTGTCACTGTGGGGGTGGACTTTGAGATCTCCTAGCCAGTCTTCTCCTGCTTGCCTTCAGAACAAGATGTAGACCTCTCAGTTCCTCTAGCACCAAACCTTCCTAGACACTGTCATGCTCCCACCTTGATGATACTAGACTCAACCTCTGAACCTGGAAGCCAGCCCCAATTAATTACATCATTGAAGAATGTCAATGTAAAGTTCCCTTGGTCTTGGTGCCTGTTCACAGCAGTAAAATCCTACCATTCCTATCGTACTTTCCTCTCATTCATTTTCCTTTGTAGATACCCATGTTCGAATTTTATGACTATTTATCTCCTGTTATCCTTATTCACACCAATCTCACAAGGTTCTGCTCTAAGTTCTTGCTTTATAAAGTGTAGCTTGTACTTTTATATTATAACTTTATCAGTTAAATTTGGAAAATATTTGCCTCATACCATACATTTGAGAATATCGGGTGATTATAAATCCTGGCCTGCCTCTGATTCTTGACAAATATTTTAACTTCATTACCTTAGCCCCTTATAAAATAAGAAATATTATCTAAATTTTAAAATGAGAGTTAACTATGAAAATTTGTAAAACAGATATTCATCGAATCCTTTTTGGAAGAGAACATTATAGTTTTATAACTGATAAACTTTTCAAGCAATATCTGCCTTTTCTGTCTGCTACACTCATTGTATTTATTCTGCTCTCCCTAGATCAGTGGTTCTAACCTTCCTAATACTGTGACCCTTTAATTCAGTTCTTCATGTTGTGGTGACCTTCCAACCATAACATTATTTCGTTGTTACCCCATAACTGTAGTTTTGCTACTGTTATGACTTGAAGTAAATATATGATAAACATGATAACTGATATGTGACCCCCAAAAGAATCACAACCCTAGACTATAAGGTACCTCAGAAATCATGTGGTGTGCTCACAATTAAATGTTATTGGGTCAGATCTTCCACATAGTTCAGACAAACAACAAAAATCACAACAACAAACTAGACAAATTGACTTGATGATATAGTACATATTTCTGTAATACCTTAGCAATTATAAGCCACCAAGTGCAGTAATTTTTGTTCTCAGTAAATATTTGAAAAATCAGTTCTGTCACATTAGAAATTCAGAGGGAGAAAGAACTCCTACTATAAGTAGACTATTCAACTGTCTGAGATTCTACTTATTTGCTTAGAATTTATCTCCTATTTTTAAAATGCTGGGTACTGAGACTTTGTATAGGAAAGGTAAATATTTTACCACTGAGTTTTAACTGCAGGTCCTTCTCTTTTAAAAAATAATTGACACAGAGTGGGCTACAGAGATGGCTCAATGGTTAAGAGCATTAACTGCTCTTCCAGAGGTTCTGAGTTCAATTCCCAGCAACTACAAGGTGGCTCACAACCATTTTTAATGGGATCCGATGATCTCTTCTGGTGTGGCTGAAGACAGCGACACTGTACTCACATACATAAAATAAAGAAATCTAAAAGAAAAAAAAATGGACAGAGTCTAGCTAATTTGCCCAAGATAGTTTTGAATTCAAGTCATAGTTTTCATGCCTTAGCCTTCTGATAAACAAATGCAACCATGGTCAGCTCTCAGAGATTCTTGAAGAGGCTGCTTGGGGTTTAACTAATAATGACCTAAACTCATCTACCTTATTCTAACAGTGTTGGAAATAAAATATTTTTTGACTTACTGATAAAAAGCTACTTTATAGCCTTCGGTAGTAATTTTTCAAAATGTTATATAGTGTTTTCAAGGTATGCTTCTCACTGACTTCAAGATATATACTCTTTCAAACACATCTCTATGTGTACCTCCATTATGTCTTGTAAGTACTAATATGAAGTATTTCCTTCTAAGCATCTAATCATGTTTCTAAAACAATATTTATCACATTTTTTATTCTGATAGCTGGGTCAACATTATCCTATTCGCGGCAGTATGAGAGAGACAACTCCATACCATTGTGCTCAGAAGCCTAAATATAATCTTCTCAGTCTGAATGACATTATTTGTATGTTTTCAGGACAAACTATTTGTTATTGGATAAATAATTGGTGTGCTATTCTCTGAGGAAGATTTCTTCCACTCTCAGGATTCTTTACTTATCTATACTTCTTTGTGTAGTGTTGAGGTCTTGGCTGTTTCTACCTTACTATTGTCTAGCTCGTGCTGAAGCAGTCACATTGGTGGGGCTTAAAAAGTGTAGATTTTGGACATTATTAGGGACCACAATCTTACAGGAAATTCCCTACTCCTGTGGCTACTACAATCTTTCTAGTAGTACAGGTTATCCTTCAAGATCCATGCATTTCCTAGCCCTGACTAGTTTACCAGCTTTCTAGTACTAGTCATGATTTGCCTTCTGTTGAATAGGTTGAGTCAAATTAGAGAGTTGTTGGATATCAAGAAGATATGTGTGTACCCTGTGTGTTATTGGGCCATTTTGGTCATTGTTGTGGTTTATAGGCATCATACCTGTGTAGAGCTACTGGTTGCTTTCTTATTTTAAAAACTTGCATGATGCTATCTGGTACTATGAAGCTAGTCCTCAAGGAGAAGGCATTCTGGTTAGTTTCATCTCAGAAGATTCCGAACCCTATGTATGAAGTACAAGGTGTTTTTAGCAATAGAGTGCTACCTTCCACCTCAGTTAAGCAACCAAGAGCATTGGCAATAACCTATAAGAATTGCAAAATCTCCTGAAACACTCTGACCAACAATTCAAATGTGGACTTCTTATACTTAGACTTACATATATCACAGTTTTCTTCTTAATGTTTATTTTTGGTGGATAATCGATAGTATGATTCCTTGTGTCATTTTCACAAATATTTACTGATATTTAGGGACTTGTCTCAGGCTAAACCAGTATTCATAGCTTTGACATAGAAAATAATTTTAAATCTAGTAGGCATGATGAAGCCTAACTGGAGATTTGAGTTTTAGCAGAAGAGTTATAAGAAAGAAAGTCACAAACAAACAAACAAAAACGTAGATACAGCTAATCATATGGGTCTATGATCTAGCTAAGGAACTGAAAAAAAAAAAGTGAGACATACCTAAGTATGTGTATGGCTCCTTAAGGCATTAGAAATAAAAGCCATTTTTTATTGCTCTAAATTATAACCCAAAAGGTTGCTTAGAAAATTCTCCTTTTTCTTTCTGATATATGAGATTATAACATGGATCTTGAGATTCCATGGACTGAACTAAATCAGGTAAGGCAAAACTGGAGCTCTGAGCTTTGTACAGAGGGTTTAGTGAAAGTCCCTTTCCTGTAAATGGTGTATCTTGTGGGAGTAGGGGCCATAGCAGGGGAGTCCTGGAGGCTTCCACGAGGTGGGTCCCACATACAGGAGAAAGTCTAATGTTCCAGAGGCTGGAAGCTTTGGCGACAATGATAAGAGGAAGCCCTTGGTTCCAAAAGGGTTTATTTCATGGTGGGTGGTGGATGGATCTGGATGTACCCCCCCCAACTCAGGGTAAACCTGAATTAAATAGGGAGGGAGAAGTGGGAAGGGTCTGGGGAGGAATGCTTAATTGGCTCTGCCCTCTGACCTTCATTAGTATGTAAATCTCTAGTGCCTGAGGCCTGTAGTCACACCCTCTACCTGTGCACTTTGGGAGGGGCTATAATGGCCTACTTGACTAAACAATGTAGGTCCATGGAAATTAGACTGCTTTTCAGGATCCTGGGTTCTGGGGAGATGGCTGAACTCCTGCTGTATCTCCCTTGGAGTCTCGGGGTTCCAGGAACATGCCCAGCCAAGAATCAGGATACCCTTATGCAGTCCCACATATCTTGTGAAATTTATTAAGATAATTACAAATTTGCAGCTGGGAATGGAGGAAAATATTATTGAGTTAATTTTTCCGGTATTCTTGCTTCTTTGCTAGTGAAAGATTTGAACTGATTCCAGAGGGAGGGGCTCTTCTCCCTTATGTAAGAATTTTTTCTATTTTTTACACTGAATTGCTATCAGATATAAATTTGTAAAAGTATCTTTTATTTCTCTAGATGTAATTATCATCTTGGGGGCTTACTGCTGAATGAGCTCACCCTTTCTAGTTCTTTCTCCACTCTGGATGATATTGGATCAACTCAGCTATTCTGGCCCAAACTTACTGATTAAATCTGGCTTCTTTTGGCTTCTGACCTCTGACTGAATTGTTCTGCTTGGCCTCAAACTAACTCTGGCAATCAGTTCTAATCTTTTGGCTTCTTCTCATTCTCTGCCTTGATGTGTCTTCACCTGCAACTTGTCTCTGCAAAACTGCCCTGGTAAAACTACCTCCTCTCTCTCTCTCTTTCTCTCTTCCCTCTCCTTTCCTTCCTCCTTGTCTCTCCATCTCTTTTTCTTTGTCTCTTTCTTTGTGTATGTCTGTGTGTATGTATGAGTTGCTCTCCTAAGTTGCTATTCTTTCCAGTTTTCTTATGCGAGTTGGGTATATCCTGTCTCTGACTCATTCTGTCAAATCTTTCCCAGATTCATCATTTCCTTTGCCATTCAATTAGACATCGCGTTCAAGCATGACTGCTTCCTTCCATAAACTAATTTTACCTTCATTGTTTGTGATTAAGGGTGTGTATTAAGGCTGTCTCTGTATTCCAGCCAGAGGGATTAAAGATGTGTTATTCCAGCCAAATCACACATACCTAAAAGGTCTTTGGATGTGATCCCTTACAAAAGTTGTCCTGCTGCTAGATTAAATTTCCTATACACACATCATGTGTGTCTCAAGAAGCTCACAATAGCCTTTAAGTTGAGCACCAGGAATATCTGATGTCTCTGGCCTTCAAAGCCATCTGAACTCATGAATATGTACCTCACCCCTTCCCACATATATATGAATAATTAAAAATTACATCTTAAAGAATACAAAGGTTCAGGGAAACATAATTCTTTACAGAAATGTGACCTTGTATACCTCAGGTGTACAAGGCTTATGTGACAAATTCAAGCCCATATAGGTCAGTGTTATCCAGGTGGACTCAAAATGACCAGACTCTGTGAATGTGCAAATGAACACAGTGGATAAAATATAAGATGGCTCCTAGTACTCTTTTTTTCATGTATTCAATCTCTCCCATACCAGTTTAAACTCACAGTCAAACCTTCACTTCTATCCCTCATTCCAATAGCCTTTTATATCACATGCCTTTCTGTTTTAACTTCTCAGGCATCAACTCTATTTGGCACTAATGCCATGCAGCTACAGAGTTTCCAAAATCTAAGTTGATGAGCAATGAAAACATATGTCTCATAGCCACGCTCAAAGTTGACCAGGAGGCAGTTTCCTGAGTCTTGCTCAAATAGTGGTCGCTGTAAACCAGTGGTTCTTAACCTTCCTAATGGTATAGCTGTTTACTAATGCTGCAACATAATAATAAAGTTCCTCATGTTGTTGTGACCTTCAAAATAAAATTACTTTGTTGCTACTTCATAACTGCAATGTTGTTACTGTTATGAATTATAACATAAACATATGATATATAGAATATCTGATATGCAACCTCTGTGAAAGAGTTGTTCAACCCTCCTTCAAAAGGATTAGAGAACTGTTGCTGTAAGCATTGTCTATTGAAACATTGGAAATTTACAGGATAAACTTTTAAAAATAAATTATTTCAAGTAAAACTCTAAAAGATGTTTCAAAAGCAAATGATTAACTTAAACCCATAAATGAATAGAATTTTATTATAAAACTACTTTGGAATTTTTATTTGTTTATGTGTTTGTGTGAGTGAACATCATCTCTGTTCAAGTATACTAAGAAACTAGAAAAGGGTGTTAAATCCCCTGGAGATAGAAATATAGGTAGTTGTGAGTCACCAAATATGGATGCTGGGACCCAAACTTTATTCCTCTGCAAAAGCAGCAACACCCTTGACCACTGAGTTCCTTAGGTCCCTGAAAAGAAATATTTAATCATTTTCTATGATTTACTATGATCTGTAAAATGGGAAGCAAAAGACCAAGTCAGTCTGTGAGCCTATTGATGTTCTTTCTAGTGCTAACAGCCTGTGAAAATAAAACCTCTTGAAAATATTGCTTAAATACTAGCAAGACATCTACAGAGCGGAGTGCATTTGACCCACTCACCTTTTTTCGATTATGTTCATTCTGAGCTGTTGAGATGACTTAGTATGTAATAGCTTTTGGTATGATGTAATTGCTGACTTTATAAGAAAGCACCTTATGATTTCTGGTGAGTATTTGCCCATATTGTGAAGTCATCAAGAAGTCTGACACAGTGGATACCTTGTGTTTAGAAGAAATTTAGAACTATGACCATATTGCAGGTCATAACTAATACATTTTTGCAAATAAATGTTTAAATATTTAATTTATTTTAATAAAAATCATATATTTACAGTAGGACAGCAAGGTGCTAAGATTACATTTGTTTTATCACAAAAGACATTATACTTCGCTGTAGGCAGCCGTGGTTATGACCAGCACCTGACAATGTAAGCAGCTGGCTTCCAGAGTGGCCAGCTCAGGAACTGGTAAACTGTAGGCAGCCGTGGTTATGACCAGCACCTGACAATGTAAGCAGCTGGCCAGCAAACAAGTCCTTTGAGCATGCGTCGGCCTCGTGCCCCTTCTGAGTGGGCTTATGCTAATAAGGTGTTGGCAGCTTAACCTATCCTGGGAGGACACATCACCCAGCCCGCCTAGGGCAGTTATATAAGCAGCTCCTTTCTGCTGCTTGGGGTCCAGGCCCTTCCATCTCCTTCCTGGTCCAGGCCCTTCCATCTCCTTCCTGGTCCAGGCCCTTCCCTTCCCGGTCCAGGCCTTTCCCTTCCCTTCCTGGTCCAGGTCCCCCGTCCAGTTCCCCATTCCTATGTCAAGAGCCGTTCCTGGATTAAAGCCAACTGAGAAGGATCCTACCGTGTCGCGTCTTACTTGCGGGCCAAGGCGGACGCGACATATGGTGGCCCGTCCGGGGAAACTGAGGACTTCACCTTCGTTGGATTCAGAACTCAGCAGCTAGGAACGGCGGTGGTACAGGTATATTTATTGCCACAGAAAGTGCCCAGTGAGTAGGGCCGTCACAAGGTCCGCGGTAAAAGCGGCGTCACAGAAAGTGCCCAGTGAGTAGGGCCGTCACAAGGTCCGCGGTAAAAGCGGCGTCACAGAAAGTGCCCAGTGAGTAGGGCCGTCACAAGGTCCGCGGTAAAGCGGCGTCATAGAAAGTGCCCAGTGAGTAGGGCCGTCACAAGGTCCGCGGTAAAGCGGCGTCAAGAAAGTGCCCAGTGAGTAGGGCCGTCACAAGGTCCGCGGTAAAGCGGCGTCACAGAAAGTGCCCAGTGAGTAGGGCCATCACAAGGTCCGCGGAAAAGCGGCGTCATAAGGTCCGTGGTCATAGGTCCATGGTAAAGTGGCAATTGAATCATGAGAGACCTTAGAAGTATCATGTTAATGTTTGCTTTTTGTGTTTGTGTTTGTTTGGTGTGGGTCTGTCTTGGTGCCGTAATTGTGTTTTCTCTGGGGTATTGGCAAGCATCAAATCAGGAAAGTGAAACCATGGGGAACTCACCATTGTGCCCCCTGAGAAGTGCCTTAATCACGAGAGACATTAGAAGTATCATGTTTGTGTTTGTTGTAGACCAGGTGTGGGTCGGTCTGGGTGTCGTAATTATGTTTTTCCTAGTATGTAGTCTTTGTTTCTGTTTAAATTGTCATTGTCCAAGACATAAGTGTAAAAAAAATAATAAAGGACGAAAAAGGGCCTCCAACATCTATCCTAGCACAAAAGATTTAGAGACAGAGAGTTCCTCCAGCTCCGATAGCTCAGTTGAGGAGGAAGGAGGGAACTTAGGCAAGATGGAGGAGGAAGAAAAGTTAGAAAAGATGGAGGAGGATCAAGAGAACCTATCAGTTGAAAGGGAGTCTGTGACCCTCCCTAGGCGGAGGAAAGGCAAACATGGGGCGGAGAAGCTTAAACCACCTGCTTGGGAGACGCCCACAGCTCCGCCCTAGGCCCGCCTCCCTATGTGGAGGTTCCTCGGGCCAGTCTGTCCTCAGAGACACAATGTTCATTCTGCCCACAGACTTGGAAGGAAGTGCGTATAGCCTTCCCAGTTTATCTTGACTGGAAATCCATTTACAGTACTGCGTTGGATACCGGGTGATTTTATACCATTGTGTGCCGTCATACGCACCTGGCCAGTGCCTATGCCGGTCCATTCTAACTCCCCGGTCCTCCTTACCTTTTTCCCTACCTACTTCTTGTGCTCAAAATGCACTTCCTGCTGGCTAACCTATATAAACCTATTCAGCTCTCTTGCGTCTCCTCTCTCAGGGGACTGTATATTATTTCTTTGGTATATAACTCTTCTCAGTCTCTCAATCAGAGTCGTCTCCTGTCTGAGTACCTGAAAGGAAACCGGTCGAAAGAAGACGAGTACCTATCCAGGAGGCTCCTTTGCAGATCGCTACCCTGAATGGCACCCGCCTGGATCCCTCTACTTTGGAGGGGCTCACCACTTGGGTCAAGGGTGCCCTCAATTTTCTTTAAAAGAATGAGCGGGAGTATTTATCTGGGGAGCTGTTGTTCTCCTAGGATGTGGTTTCTGCCTTTGGTTTCTGTGTCATTTGTGCCATGACCATGCAGGACATAAGGTTGTTGTTTACCAGGCGCTGACTGCCATGAAGGAAGGCACTCCCCCAGGTATTTGGCTGGCCTCCCTTAGGGAGGCATAGTGGGGAGCCTTCTGGACCCGGTAATGGCCATCCAGGCATAATCCCTAGATCCTGACCATCTTGACCATTGCCAAAGGTGTACACTCATGAGGCTCCTACAGCATCACCTCAATGTTTCTGAAGCGGGGAGTACGAGGAGCGCCTCGACTAGAGATGTTCTCAATCCTGAGATAGATTCTCTGAAAGCATGTCCGAGTGCATAGAGGTTTTGTGCCAAATGTACCTCTCCCTGAAAAAAGGCACGAAGGCGGGTATGGCAGAAATATAAACTTTCCCATCACAATGCCTTCACTTTGCACAAGGGCTCGGACCTCTGTTTTCCACCGCTGACTTGCTGCGCTAGCGGCGACTTATAGGTGTGCTTTATCGCCTCACGCCAACCACCTAATGAATGAGTTCAAGCATGCTTGGGTGTGGGATGCCTAAGGTCTGAAGGGTCCAGAGGTAACCTAATTCAAATTTAATAAATAAATAAGGGGGAGATGTAGGCAGCCGTGGTTATGACCAGCACCTGACAATGTAAGCAGCTGGCTTCCAGAGTGGCCAGCTCAGGAACTGGTAAACTGTAGGCAGCCGTGGTTATGACCAGCACCTGACAATGTAAGCAGCTGGCCAGCAAACAAGTCCTTTGAGCATGCGTCGGCCTCGTGCCCCTTCTGAGTGGGCTTATGCTAATAAGGTGTTGGCAGCTTAACCTATCCTGGGAGGACACATCACCCAGCCCGCCTAGGGCAGTTATATAAGCAGCTCCTTTCTGCTGCTTGGGGTCCAGGCCCTTCCAATCTCCTTCCTGGTCCAGGGCCTTTCCCTTCCCTTCCTGGTCCAGGTCCCCCGTCCAGTTCCCCATTCCTATGTCAAGAGCCGTTCCTGGATTAAAGCCAACTGAGAAGGATCCTACCGTGTCGCGTCTTACTTGCGGGCCAAGGCGGACGCGACATGATGATTATTACTGAATTGTTTGTGTGCATATATTTACGTATACACACAAACACATACATGTTGGGTGCAACACGGTTGCCAACACAGCTGAGTGACACAGTTTCAGCTGCTGGTACATGGTCAACCTGAATAATACATCTCTGGCTTTTAGAATACAGATGATATTGCTCTTTCTTTTATGCTTAACTCTTTTACCTTTTGCTATATCATATTCATCCTCAAATACAACTTTCATGAAATTTTCTGGAAATGGATTGAGGGCATTATTAGAGAAGGAAACGGCTTTGAGGATAGTAAAGAACTACACTGGCCTTGGCCATTCAAACAGTCAACGCAAGTATAACCAGACAAGAGGTTCTGGATGTGGAGGCTGACTGCCTCAATTGTATTCTGGGAAATTTTGGCCAACTCATGTTGATTTAATTGAACCAGGAAATATTTGAAGCAGGAAATGTTTTTGAGAAATCTGAATTTTTTGTTGTCAAGATAATTGAAGACCCAAAAAGAACACTGGGCCAGGGTCACTAAGGATAGGGATGTTCATAGAAAATACAAGGTAAAAAATAGAAGAAGAAATAGCTCGGTGAACTGGATTAGGGAACTTACCTTCTTGGGAAGATTGGAACATACTAATTTGACTCCCTGGCATTGCCTGCCAAAGGAAATTAGGGTACTAAGAGAATTTGAGCTTATGGAGGAGTCCTAGGAGTAGCTGCAAGAGGAATTAATATTGCACATGAAAAAGAGTTTGAAAAGCAGTGTACAAATAGATATTTGTATGAGCTCAATAAAGAGATTTTGCACATTTAAGACAAGTTTAAAATATTAACATTATCCTGACCTGTTTAGCACTATTTTAACACTGTAACCACAAGTTTATGCCCAGATGACCTATAATTTGGAGGTTTTCTGTGAGTTAAAATTAACATGTAACATGCTTTACCAGACAGTAAATTGTGATTTTATGTGTGCATTGTGCTTTCTGATGGAGTAGTTACTTTTTTTTTCAATAAAACCAATTAGCTTCAGTAAAATAATGAAAAGGTTTTTGATTATGCAATACTGTATAACAAGGATGTGTGTAATCAATAAAAGACTGAGGTGAACTGAGAGGGGAAAAAACATAATAGAAGGAAAACCTGAGAGAAAAATCATGAGATACCTGAGAGTGGAAGAGAGAAAACATGACACAGAGAAACCTGAGATAGAAAACATAAGAAAGAACCTGAGAGGGAGGGAGGGAGGGAGGGAGGGAGGGAGAGAGAGAGAGAGAGAGAGAGAGAGAGAGAGAGAAGAGAGAGAGAGAGAGAGAAAGGAAAGAAGACAAACCTGAGAGCTGTCTCTGAGCACAGCTTCAGAGCAACAATGTGTTGCTGTCAGCTTGCACCTTTATTATTGCCTGAGACTTTGATTTCATGCTAATCCAATTCGTCTGTTCTCAGGAGAACCCTGAAATGACTGAGGCACCCATGCATGCACACACACACACACACACACACACACACACTTCACTGAAAATGAGGAAGTTTCTTAATAAATACATTTCTGTAGGAGAATTTTAATCATGCAACATTGCTGCTCTGAAAAGGGATCACACCTAAATACCTTCTATGATTGGGCTGGAATGACACCCTTTAATACCTTTGGCTGGAATACAGACACACACTTAAGAACAAACTAATCCTAAACAATGAAAGTAAAGTTAATTCGTAGAAGGAAGCAGCTTCCTTTGAAAGAAATGTCTAATTGAGGGACAGACAATGGTATGAATCAGAGAAAGATTGGACAGAATGAGTCAAGATAGGATATGCCCAACTCTCATAAGAAAATTGAAAAGGGGACAACTTAGGAAAGCAAGAGAGAGAGAGAGAGAGAGAGAGAGGAGAGAGAGAGAGAGAGAAGTTTTACCAGGACAGTTTTACAGAGACAGGTTGCAGGTGAAGACACATCAAACTAGAGAATGTGGAGCCAGAAGGTTAGAACATATTGCCAGTTAGTTTGAGAATAAGCAGAGCAATTCAATCAGAAATCAGGAGCCAAGAGAAGCCAGATTGAATCAGTCAGCTTAGAGAGGAGTTTGGACCAGAACAGCTGAGTTGAACCAGCCATCCAGAGTTGAGAAAGAGCTAGAAAAGGTGAGCTCACTCAGAAAGCCCCCAAGATGAAAATTACATCTGTCAAATAAAGGATACATTTAAAGATGTCCATTTTGGGAACTCATTCTGAATACTTATTCTACATTGCTAAGCCATCTTTCTAGCCCCAAGATCAGCTTTATGCTACTTTACATTTTGAATGAATGTGGGACTAGATAATGGCTCAACCATTTGTTGTGGACTGATTACATCACAGTATGGTGAAAAACAGACTGGAAGATAGATGGTCCAAGAAAGAACATTAGTGGCTAAAAGGATAACATCAGGCACCATATTAGTTCCCAAGGGAGAGAGCATCTTGAATGGACTCCTGAAAAAATTCTCTTAAGTATGGATGGAGAGAAGTATATTCTTTGTACTAGAAACTGTTCTCCCAGTAACAAATCCACTCCATTCTTCAGGTGTGATTTAATTCTCTTTTAAATATATCATCTTGGAATTTCAAAGTGTTACATTGAGAATTAAATATTCAATACATGTTCTTTGGTAACATATTGAAGCCATCACTCTTTCTTTTCTAGGACTTTACTTCTCTGGTACAATTGCCAGAATTTGCAAGTAACAAATTGGATTCTCTGGAATTAGGAATGTAGACAAGTTTGAATTGCAAGAGTTATAAGGGCTTAGAAATTTTAGTAAGGATACCTGGAGATACAGCTCCCTGGGTAAAGTTTAGAGTGGTAGTCATGGTGACATTTCACAGCATCCAATATCTATTTTTTAAGAGAATGGACAGGAGGCAGTTTCTGAGCCTTTTCACACTTTTTGAGAAAGGTCCCCTACATTCACATGTAGAGAAACATACATTCATCTGATTTCCATTTTTTTCTTTTTTTTATTTATTGGATATTTTATTTATTTACATTTCAGATATTATCCCCTTTCCTCATCCCTCCTCAACCCCTATTCCATCCCCCCTCCTCTGTTTTGCTTTTATACCATTTTAATTACTGCAAGTATTAAGGTCAGTTCTAAGTTGAGGAACTAGCAATACAATAGATGCAAATAGTCAAGGAACAAGCAGGACAATAAACACAAGTAGTCAAAGAACAAAAAAGGCAATAAACAAAGTCCTGTAATAACTTCCATGACCACTTTTTCTAAGGGCTTATCAGGATGACCTAAATATCTGGATCTACTTCCCTGTCTTAGCCCAAAGTTATTTTCATGCCTGAAGCCTACTTCTTTGTTGTAGTCTAAGATTTAGATTCCTGCCAGAAATTACTTCTTTGTTATAGCCTAATGTCAGATTCCTGCCTGAAGCCCATTTCTTTGTCCTTGGCCAATGTCAATATTCCCTGTCAAGCAGCCCCAAAAGCTCTCCACATCTCCCTCTTTTTTATTTCCTAAACAAGACTGAGCCTGTCGTAGGTCATTCTGACAAGAATGCCTTCCTCACCTGTTGTGGGATCAGCATTATCAAAAGCAATGCACTTCTGTCTTAGGTTGGTAAGGCTCCACGCAGAATCCTACCTGTCCTTGGCTTGCCAACCTATTAGATTAATAACTCTTTCTGGGTTCCATTTTCAGTTTGAAGTCATGTAATTTGGTTGCCAACATGTTGATGTTGTTAAAGACAAACTTTAACATGATGGGCAGGAATAAATGTATTTCCAGGACAAAAAGGGCTAGCATGATCAAGCTATGTATGCCATTCTTGATGCTTGACCAAAATGGAAATACTGACCTCGAGCCATATATAATTGTATCAGCAGTATCTGAAGCATCAAAGCTCAGCAGAGCTACATTATTTAAATTCATTATCTCACTATGCAAAGTTAAAACATCCACAGAGGTGTTAGAATTATGCCAAATACCCTGTAAGTGTTCTTTAAACTTTTTCCTAGTTATAATGACTATCCAGGTTTTATATACATTCTGGGTAGCACTGCTTCATAGTAAAAGTACAGATCTGTTTGGCCAGTCTAAGACAGAAGACCTTGAACACTATTTAATTACTTTATGATTCAAAACATGGAGTGACATATGAATGGATGAGAAGACTTTGCAATCACCTCCACACTCCCCCATGGTAGCTCAGCACATCTACATCAATACAGTGAAGAATTCAACAACTATTTCTTTATCTGTTTCTTTATTGTTTCACAGCATTGTTATTAAGTCAGTTATTAGCCAAGTCCCTTCCAGTATAAATTTGACACCTTAATCCATCCACATTTTTTATGAATTCCCACAGGTGATTATTTCTCAGAATAGTTTTGAGTGACACATTCCTCTTCGGCCTTTCCTAGTTGTCATGGGAATTTCTGGAATATTCAAAACTGAATTCACTACAAACTTATATTAAGGTGCATAATTAACAGGAAACATCATATTAAACTCGTGAAAGGCTTTTGCTTTCTGCTTTATTTATGAACTTGATGTTCTGTAGTCAACTAAGGTTCTGGCTTTGCTCTTGATGGCTCATGTTGGCTCTGCATTTACTGGAGTCTTTTTTCTCATCTTCCTTTCTTTATCAGAATGTCCTATAATTTAGAAAATTACACAGATAACTGAACAATGCACAGGAATAGATTTCTCTGCAACCACATCTAATTCTTTTCAATGCTTGAATTTAGTGTACTACCGCTATTAAGTTCAGAGAGCCTACTGACTTCCCATTCTTAGAACAAGTCAAGTCACTTAAACCTGTAGTTTCCTCATCTGTTGTACTTTACCCCTCCACATCATGCTTAATCATAATTTTTGGAGAAGAATTTGGAATTCTTTAATAATAAGGCTATGTAATAACCCTCAGGCATAACAGAATCTGAGAACATTTGACTCAGTGGGAATTGATCATGGGGATATGTAAGAATATTTAGCCTGTTTGCATGCTCTAAATCAATGTGAAGGCCTCTTGACAATGTAAGATCCTAAGAATATTGGGTCAGGGTTTCTGCTATATGGTGATTTGAAACAAGCCTCTGTTCAAAGATGTAGTAGTGAAGAATAAACAACAATAAAAACAAACAGAAAGAAACTAACCATAGCATAACATAGCTGAACACAACATACTGAAAAGGAAGAAAATTTCAAGTAGGAATACATGACTGTCAAAATGACTACTGGATTTTTGAGATAGAAACTGGAGTTCTAGTATCTCTGCTTCAAGCTGGAGCAAGGAACAGGAGGGAGTGGGCTAGGGCATGATAGTAGTGGTGGCCGTGACAGGGATCTAAGGTCTTAAAGGAATCTATAATTCTAGTTACTTAAATTATGATTACATGTAAATTGTGGGACAAAAAAAGGTATAGAATAAATAATATCTTGTAACCTAGAGAAAGAAAAGCCCTAAATCACAAACTAAGTCAAACTCAGTCAACCAAGTAAAAGAGCTACATACTCTGTCTGTTTGCAGACAGGAGCTTAGCATAATTGTCCTCTGAAAGGCTCCACCCAGCAACTGACTGAAACAGATTGAGAGGCCACACACTCAAACATTGGACTAAACTCAGGGAATTTTATAGAATAGTGGGAGGGATAGGAATTCCACAGGAAGACCCAGAGTCAACTAACTTGGATCCTTGGGGCCTTTCACAAACTTAACCAGTAACCAAAGATCATACACCTAGGATCCCTGTACATATGTAGTATATGTGCAGCTCGGGATTCATGTGATTTCCCCAACAACTCACAGGGAGGCTATCCCTAAAGGTGTTGCCTATCTGTGGATGCCTTGCCTGGCCTCAGTGGGAGAAGATAGGCCTATTTCTTCCTAGAGAATTGATACGTCACTGTGGGAGGATACCCAAGAGGCCCCTCCACTGTCTCAGAGGAGAAGGAGAGGAGGGAGGGAGGGACTGTGTGATAAGGGGGACCAGGAGGAGGTGGAGGCAGTAATCAGGATATAAAATGAATAAATAAAATTAGTGGGGAAAAGAGCTACTTTCCAGTGGCCCTACACATCCAAATCCTACAACAAATGACAAAAATCTCATACAAAAAAATTTGGTCAATAGAATCAACAATGAACAGACTAACAATCAAACTTTGAATACTCTGATATAAATAATTTAAAAGAACATTATGGTTGACTAGATTGCAACATGGTGCTGATGCTTATTCCACAGGTTTAGAAAGTAAAAGACTTCTCCCACCACTTTCTTTCTGTCTCTCTCTCCCTCCTTTGCCCATTCGCCCTCTCGCTTTCCTCTTTCTTCACCTCTCCCTCTCCTGTGGACTAGTTCTTGACCCAGGGTCTTTACAGGATTTTTACCACTGAAAAACAACTATGTAACAGCTCTATGAGTTCACTTTAGCAGCACTCAGTAATGTTAACAAAGATTTTTATCATAATATTAAAAAGGATACATTGGTCATTAGAGCCATAGAGAAAAATTAATGCTAGAAAATAAAAATGATTCCCCTCCAGTTAACAGAAAATCTATGCTTATTGGCAAGGTCATTTTTTCATTAATTTTCTTTTTAAGGACTTTCCCCACGTCTCAGATAATAGTATGGTATATGGTGCATATAGCCTTAATCTGGTTAGTTCTACCACATGTCTGCAGACATTCAATCTTTTCTTTTTAAACAGTGTTCTCATGCTTTTCTACTGTGGAGTTCCCGTTCTTATTTGAAGATAGAAGTGATGTTCTAGGTTCAGAGTGCTCATATGTCATTTGTAATCAACTATATGGCATCCAGTGGCAAATGTTGCCTTTAGTTAATGGCAGAGTGAGTAAAATAAAATCTGGTTGAGGAGATTCAACTATTCAAAAGGCAGCAACTTAGTGTGTTTCTCATTAAGTGTGGTACAGACCTATAGAAGCAATAGTTACCTAAAATTACAGGTGGCATTTACTGTTTTGAGGATAGAACTGTGTTAGATATATATGCTTTATTTCTAAGCCTTTGAAGGATCAAGTGTGTCATGTTCTTCATTTCATTTATGATGAAACTTAAATTAATGGAGTTAAATAAAATACAACATGCAGATCTAATATCAAACTTTGTGTATCCCCAAAGAGTTTTCTACCATTTATTACCATTTTAATTTTCCCAAAACTGATTCTTTAAAAGTGTCTAACATGTTTTATCCTGTAAGAAAAAGAGGCAGCAGCAAAATTAATTATCTAGCAATGAGTGATACCTTTTCAAGTGAGAAACAATAGCCTAATTCCAGAAAATGGATTCCAAGACTTACACGTATAGGATATTCAGGAATTATCTGCATGAAGGCATTTACACAAAGATAGATAATGTGATTTGAACTGATGCTCACATTGAACATGATGAAGATCTGTAACACACGAGAGGATTTCTAAAAAAATGTTTTAGAATTACCTAATTTTTCATGAGCAAATATTTTTAAGATGTTTAGAAAGTTGTCGTCCTTTTTGTATAAGTTTCAAACTCATCCACAATATTCTCACTTTGGTTTGGGAGATATTGTTATGTTGAATATAAATGTGTAGTTGCTATATTGCTTAGTTGTAAGGTTCAAGAAGATTAAGGAAAATAGTTTACCTTGTTTTATCACTAAGACTTGTGCAAAGGTGAGAGGTCAAGAAATTAAGGATGTCTAAAGACATGGAAATGGAAAAATGTCCTTTTTTCTTTATTTTCCATCTGTCCTCATGTTCTCTTTTATATACATTTTGTTTAAAAATTCAAATGTTTGCTTTATATTAAAATAGGATATATGTATATATATATATATATTATAAATATATGTATATGTATATATGTATATATGTGTGTGTGTGTGTGTGTGTGGTGTGTGTTATAATTAACAATTTACCTCCACAAATAAACTTGGAATGTAGAGAAGTAGGAGGTGGAGTCCAAAGGGGGAAATAGGGTATAAGTAATACCTAGTATCAGGGGAAAGGAAAATTTGTGTTTTTTGAGGATTTAAAAGAATTTTATCTTCTCTTTAGGAATAAATCCCCATGACTGACTTAAGAAAGAAATTATATGTAAATGTAGTTGTTGACATGGCCAGTGTGCCTGTCTTCCCTATAACTGTTTGGCTTGAGGACTGACTTTCTGATTCTTTTCCTTCTACTACTTCATAATAGTGAGCCATTTAAAACTGATAAAAATAAAGTCATCCTCTAGACACCAAAATTCCCATGATGAGTTTGTGATTGTATTTGTTGTTCAACAGCTATTGATGTGATGCAATATAGTCAATGTGCAAAGTTCATCAGTTATGTTATAATCTAATAAAATATGTTCTAAGGTAATTTATAATAGAAGTAAATACAAGAAATGTCAAGTGAGAGTTAGAGACAGTATTGTATAATTATAAAGAGATCATCATATTTTCTATAGCTAAAATTATTAACAACATAAGATGAACCTTTTAGGTAGAAGAAATAAATTTGGTCTCAGTCTTTTTGCTTCTTCTAACTCTATATTGCATGAACACTGCAGTTTATAGAGTTCACTTTAATATACAGTTTTCTTTCCTGAAATGCTATTTTATTGAAAGTCCATATTTCATTTTCCTGACTTAAAAAAATTTAAAGATGTGGGACTTCGTAAGGGTATCCTGGATCTTGGCTGGGCATGGGCCTAGAACCCCGAGACTCCAAGGGAGAAATGGTAGGAGTTCGGCCATGTCCCCAGAACCCAGGGTCCTGACAAGCAGTCTAATCTCCATGGACCTACATTGTTCAGTCATCTAGGCCATTACAGCCCTACCCAAAGTGCACAGGTAGAGGGTGTGACTACAGGCCTCAGGCCCTAGAGATTTACATACTAATGAAGGCCAGAGGGCGGAGCCAATTAAACCCCCCCCAGAACTTCCCCCTTTCTCCCTCCCTACTTAACTCAGGTCTGCCCTGAGTTTGGGGTGTACATCCAGATCCATCCACTGTCTGCCATGACAATAAACCCTTTTGGAACCAAGGACTTCCTCTATTGGGGCTGCCTGGCCTGCCATCGCTGATGGTTCCAGCCTTTGAACTCCAGACTTTCTCCTGGATGTGGGACCTGCCACGTGGAAGCCTCCACTGAGCTGGTCCCGGGCTGCTTCCACATGGGCCTGGGGCTCCCCCGCTGTGGGCCGAGATTACCCACATAAATTATTGTAAGCAGTATGCGTGTTCATGTGTTTCATGATCTCCTGACACTAAAGTTGTAGGACGTACTGAATTACCCAATATGGGTGCCAGGAACTGTAGTCTGATCTCCTACAAGAGCAATATGTCCTTTTAATAGCTGAGCCATCTCTCCAGACACTGTTGTTTCTATTTTATTGATTTATATCGCAGGAAGAAAAGATTTTTCTTCTTATAACCCAATCCTTGATGCTTCTACTCTGTACCTACCACTCTCCAGACTGCTTCTTTCTCCCTTCTTCCCACACTCACAATGTGAACTTCTTATTCATATTCTATCTTTTCTGTATGTCGAGGGGAAGGTTTAGAGTGAGGAAGATGTCATGAGTCTGGAGTTTACCACTCCCTTCATGACTTTGGAGAAACTTCTTTTTTGAGTTTCAGATCCTTCAGTTAGAATAATGATATTTAGGGGCTGGGGAGATGGTTCAGCAGTTAAGCTCACATAGTGCTCTTGCAGAGAACCAGAGTTCAGTTGTCACCACCACGGAAGGTGCTTCACAGCTACTTTTAACTTCAGTTCAAGGGATCCAATACCGTCTTATGGCCTCTGCAAATGTAGTGCTTGTGCAAAATTCACACTTAGACACACACATACACACACATATAATTAAAATTAATATCTAAATAAAAGTTATCTTTGTGACCTATGATTATTAGTGAGCCTACAAGAAATGCAGTTAACAAACATCTGATCAATAAGTATACACTCTCTTAAAATGTTTAAGTGGTTCCCTGTTACATGTGCAAAACTTTTAAAGTGATTTAGAAGGCTAGTGGGTAAGAAAGAACTGTATTTTCATCCAAAAGACTGCCTTCCATTCATTCCTCCTGAACATGATAAAATAAACCTTGTATGCAATTGAGGCTAGACCATTCACTGCCCCAACAATAAATCACTTTTACCCATCAATTTTCAGTTTTTACCAAATAAATGTTGTGATCTGTGGGATTTAAAACATATGTAACTTCAATTGTTCATTGAGAGTAGCAAATCTAAAATCAGAAGCTAAAGAGAAGGAAGAGGAAGGAAAGGAAGGTGGAAGAGGGAAGGAAGAATGTGGGAAGGGGGAAGGGAACCTGGAGACAGTAGACAAAGAGAGAAAGAGTAGGAAGTGTGAAGGGTTGGAAGAGAAAGAAAGGACTGGGAAGCAAAGAGGCAAGTAGAGATGAATAAGGTTTTAATTGGATATTTTATTTATTTACATTCCAAATGTTATCCCCTTTCCAGGTTTCCCCTCGCAAAGCCCCTATCCTGTCTGCCCTCCCTGCTTCCACGACAGTGCTCCCCCACCCACTCCCACCTCACCACCCTCGAATTCTCCTACACTGGGGCATCGAGCCTTCACAAGACCAGGGTTTCTCCTCCCACTGATGCCAGATAAGGTCATCCTCTGTTAGAGGAGCCTGATATAGCTGTCTCCTCAGAGGCTTTGCCAGAACCTGAAAAATACAGATTCAGATGCTCACAGCCAACCATTGGACTGAGTCAGAGAAAAGACCGAAGGAGCTGAGGGGTTTGCAACCCCATAGGAAGAACAACAATATCAACCAACCAGACACCCGAGAGCTCCCAGAGACTAAACCACCAACCAAAGAATACACATGAAGGGACCCATGGCTTCACTGCATATGTAGCATACATAGCATATGTGCATATGTAGCTGTATATGAATAATTTTTAATACAGACTAAGCACAGCTAGCAGTGATAGTTGGTGCTTCTTACATCTTATTCCTGAATCTGCCTCTGCCCCCTCTTCAGGTCAACCAGCCACATCCTTTCCTTCTATTTTAAGGTAACTTTTTCTCAACTCCTAAGCATGGTCCCCCTCTTTGATGCCTTCCATTTAAACATTTCTATAAGATTTTTCTCCCTTAGATTCTCCTGTGTTCATTATTAACACCCTTCATTTGTTCTGAATTACCTATTGACTTACACTGTTGCATAAGTTGACATGCCTCTGTGATTTTTCAAAATATCAAATTTGATCACCAATTCCCTGGGTATTGGCTTTATTGTAAGCCTGCTCCCAGTCCACTGAATGTTTGTGTATATAGACATTAAGTATTTCTTTGTTGATTCATATAAGAGATGGTACTTTAACAATTAATTTTAGTGAAAAAGTAACTCAGATTTTATTGTCTTATTTAAATAAATTGCCCCAATTATAATATCAAAGACTGAATTTATTCAAGCAAAATGAAATAAAAGCCCTTGTTCTGTACATACTTGAAAAGTGTATTAAACTAAGTCAAGTTCTTTTTTCTAAAAGTAGCTCCTCATAAGAAATAACATAGAGAGTGTAGGTTGGATTTATTTATTTAGAAATACATATTTATAGATACGTGCATATGTAACAACAATTAATGCAAAAAGAGATCATGAATTTGAAAGAAAGTAAGGTGATATTTGGGAGGGTTTGGAGGGAAGAAAGGGAAGAGGAAATACATGTGATAATCTCAAAAGTTAAAAAAAAAAAAACTAACAATTTTTAAAAATCCACCATATTTTGACATTGGTCATAAAAAATAGTTAGCAACATCTATCCCTCATCCCTAGAATACTTTGACATGGGGATATGGAGCGGATTTTAAATGGCGGACTCTTTTATTAAAGAATAAGTCCACTACATTCTATGCGTTCTTTCGCTGAAGAAGTCTAACTCTGAATTATCCAAATGCTAGACGTTGTATTTCTAAATGAAGTGTCATTAGAAGCAGCAAGAAGGAGAGCATTTATGCACCATGTCCTAAACCACCCTGACTTCATTTGTACTACTGTTGAAGGATATTTCCTAAGCCCTTGATGTGACTGTATCAGCAAAATATAATAAATTAACATGAATAATCCTCGACTTTTATTATACTCTATCTTTTCACATGAAAAGCATATAAGTAGGCATGAAATACCATGAATTTTCTACCCCTAACTGCATTCTGTAAAGAGCTGTCCTAGGCATATGAAGTGCTTTTAATCTCAATGAACTTCATTAGCTTTGGATTTAGTTGTGCATTCAGGGTACGAGTTGAAAGGCCTACCTGTTTGCTCAGGCTTTTCTTGGAGTTTGCCTGAGCAACACAGAAGGGATAGAGTGAGATGGGATAGAGGTATTTTAAGAAATGATTAGAAGAAAAAAGCACTTTTGAATATTCTCAGAGACCTACTGAGCACGCTTATGCATTTCATTGAAAACTGATCAAGTGTTCAACAGGAGCCTTTTCTCACTAAGGAGACTCCATTAGAGAAACTTAAGTTACCTAGGGACTATGGAACCATGAAGAACCCAAGATGAGATAACATGTTCCAAATGGACAAGGAAAGTCCAAAAACAACAACTACTCTTTATCAATAATATGTTCTAAGCCAGGCAGCATTTTAATTGTTAGATACATCTTATATTAGTCCCATAAGCCCTTGAAGCACATAAGGCTATTCTAATCTACTTATAAATGTCATACAGAAACCAAAGACAGTAAAATACTTGTGGAACGCAGCTAGGTTAGGTTTGATAGTTATTGAAACTGGGTAACAGCTACTGTAGCTCTAGAGAACTCTTTAGGAACTCCGTACACAGAAAATATGTACAGAATAAAAAAAGACAAATATTATAGATCTGAGAAACTTGTATCCTTGGGAGATAATTTTTATGTACAAGCAGAAGAATTAATACTAACACTGTAGTACTTAAACTTTTCTTATTACTATGATATAAAATTTAAAAGGTAACATGTGAGATATAAAACATATCTAGAAAACAAAATTGAAACTCATATTGGTAGCTAAAGCCCTGCTAACCCAAAAATATGGGCTATGTTAGGATAGGGTAGTGATGGTAGACTAAGAGGGGTGTGTGTGTGTGTGTGGTGGTGTGTGTATGTATGTGAATCCTATCCTCAAATAATTCTTAATCTGAAAATGAGACATTTACATCACATATAACAATAATACTAGAATTAACTAAGTATTGAAGATATTTCTGACACATAGTAAATTAATGTCATTTATTCATCATATAATGCATACATAAGTCTAAAACCTCATACGTGCCATTAGTATACATATTTTTTAATTTATCACCATACAAACTCATACTTTAAATATTAGGATTAAATACTGAGGTCATAAATATCAATTCAAAGGTAACAACATCATAAAAATATTCTAAATTCCAGGTCATAAGCAACTCAGATATTGGTGAACATCATGTGACCCAGAAAGTGAACTGAGTTATATGAAAGCCATCTTTGGTGAAATGAATCTACAGTTACCATAATAAGCATGGAGAAATGAGATAAAAGTAGTCTATGAATTGATGAATAGGAAAGCTGGGTGGTTCTAAAAAATAATGAAAGTGTCTACACACCTAAAGTAAGTTAGATTCTGTCATTTTCAAAGAACAATGGAGGCATCCAGGAAACAGCAACACTGAGGCTGATTTTTGGAAGGACTTCATGGCGAGATGATGATATTTTCCATATGGAGGTCTAGGTCTTTCTCTTTCCATACATAACGATGACGAAGGAAAAATGTCAGACAAAATAAGAGCAGAAACAAAGTCAAAGTCAGAGGAAACTTGTCCAGGATAAATTCAGTGAATTCCATGTAGCTTGTTTCTGATGTCTTTAAGAGTACCATGAACAAAGCAGGGATAAGAAAGGATGGATACTGGTAGATGGAAACTCATACAGGTTAGTAAAGAGAGTATCCGTGGTGTGGGAGTATAGCTCCATTGGTACAATGCCTGCCCAGTGTTTACAAAACCATGTGTTAGATGCCCATCATAACAGGAACCAGCCGCATGGCACACACCAGTGACTCCAGTATTCAGGAAGTATGAAGAGAATATCCTTAGCTATATAGTGAGTGAAACATCACCCTGGGATTGATGAGAACTTGTCTGACATAAAGGGGCCAGTGGAGAGAGAGGAGGGGAAAAGAATTTGTAACAGCCTCTGCCAAATAAAACGTTCTAGGAAAGAAGAAGCTGTGATTTTTTTTTTTTTAACGTAATATTTTTATTGATTATTTGGAAATTTCACATAATGTACTCCAATCACATTCACTTCCCAGTCCTCCCAGGTCCAACCCCCACCTGAGTGACATTCCCCAAAATAACAAAGGAAAAACAGAAACCAAGTCCATGTAGTGATCTTTAAATTTTCATTAGTAATTGTAAGGTTGGTTTGGGGCTCAGATAGTTGGTGTTTTGTTTGTCCATTTTAGCATAGTACCTTTGTGATTAACCAGACATAGTTTCTAGAGGGTAGATATTGTGGTAACAAATAAGAACAAGAATATCCTTGAAGCCAAATGGAATTTACTGAGATACTACAGTCTTTACTATCTGTGAGCTAATGCCCACCTCTGTAATACAGAAATCAACAAACTTGTTTAAGAAGTCAAATTTAATAGATGAACATTCACAAATACTACTTTAATTAGGAAAAACAACACGATAAGGGTGCTTTGCACCAGAACGCACAATGAAAGCAAATCCTGCTGTCTTTCAGCCAGTGGGTGTTATCCTTGCATAAGAAGCCTAGGATCATGCCCTTAATTAGCTAATTATTTGGAAATTAGAAAGGAATCACTTAACAAGGAACACACACCCCATGAAACAAATGGCATGACTAGTGAGGAAATTTACTTTCAAGAATTAATAAAGAGTGTCAATGAGCTACATATGGTACTCATGTGTAATTAAAAACAAATTATAGTGTGGAGAAACATTAAACATGCTAGTAAATTAATTTCCTCAATTAAGACAAAAAAACTCCCAAAATTTAAAATAGAAAACATATGTATTTTCCACATGAAGTATGGAAATGATTTTCTTCTGTCTTACTTGATGTTTATTTAAAAGAGTCAACAAGACTGAAGAAATATAGAGGGAACATTTCCCTGACATTATGGTAAATGAGACCCTGATCAACAAGGGGCAAGAGAGCTCTCCTCCTCATTTGTTTTGGCAATTTTCCTTCTGTTAATTAAACGTTGTATATTTGAACAGTAAAAAAAAATAATCTGTCATAAATAGATCTCTCTTCTTTTTATCATTGGTATTGTAATAATAAATACAATATTCCACAAGTAAGACAATAGACAGAGTCACTTAGACTCAAGAAATATCTCCCATTTCTTGTGACGGGAAAACTATGTACCCTGCTTTCATAGCAAAACAATTGTTGTTCTTGTTCTATGCAGTGTAGGGTCAACTGTAGCCAAATAGTATACATGGAGCTAACTGAATCTTAAAGAATAATGGGAATACTCCTGAGAGGGAGGGAGGCAGGCTAACAGATTTTATGGTAAATGAGACCCTGATCAACAAGGGGCAAGAGAGCTTGTTAGCCTCAGCTCACCAATCCAATCTCTCTAGTCTCATTCCTAGCTCTGCAACAGAGCACATGTTGAGTCCTCCCTCTCCCCTACCCCCATGCCCATTCTTGTGGGTCACACATGTCTTGCATTCCTAAACTCTTTCCCTCATTCATTGTTTTATTGTAGGTCTTCACACCAGCAAGCACTCCCTGAGAACCCTCAGGACACCCCCACCAGGGAAGCAGGTGAGGTAACTAAAGAGCTTCACCATTCCGATTTCTCTATGTCCAATTTTCCAGTCTCAGCCCCGCTATGTATCAAACCACCTTCTGTGGCATCCTCCTCACTCCCAGCCTGATTCTCAGGAGGCTAAACAGATCCTGTAGAACACCCTTTCATGCTTTGAATGAAAATGGTTCCTATAGTCTCGGAGGGAGTGACCCTATTTGGAGGTGTGGCTTTGTTAGAGGAAGTATGTCCCTTGGGGTGGGTTTTGGGATTTCAGAAGTCCCAGCAAGGTCCAGTAGCACTCTTTTTCTGCTGTCTACTGCTCTGAATATTGAACTTTAAGCTACTTCTCCAGCCATGTCTGCCTGCATGCCACTATATTTCTTGCCATGATGATAATGGACTAAACATTTGAACTGTAATCCTGCCTAAAATGTTTTTCTTTATGAAAATTGCCACAGTCATGGTGTTTATTCACAGCAAGAAAATCCTAAGACAAGTCTGGTGTTCTCCCTCCTGTGGACATACTCAGCTCTTCCCAACCAATCCCCATTCATAATTGTCAGTGTACAATACCCAGAAACACACTTTATCTTGAACCTCCAGTGACCACACTTATCAGGACCCCAGAGTAATTTCCTTCCAGGTAATACACAGCTACCATATACTTCTAAGAAACAGAGAGGTCAACAGAAACCAAGGAACAAAACACTCACCCAAAAAAGACATGACCAGCTATCAGAACTCAAAATTACAGTTGTCCTAAACTCAGATGCCAAGATGCTAGCATAAAAACACAGTCAGTTACATCTAGGACCATATGTTGCCACCACAGCCCAACAACCTAGTAAAGCAGGTCCTGAATATTATAACAATAGTTAAAGCACAAGGAAAATATCATAAAATACTATTCATGAATATGATAGTAAATTAACTAAAGAAAAAATGAATAAATTAAACAGTTCTATGCAAACACAAACAGTGGAAGAAAATGAATAAACCAATTCAAGACATGAAAGAGGAAATAGAATCTATAAAGAAAATCTTAAACTGAAAATATTCTGGAAATAACTTTAGGAACTGGATCAGGCACAACAGAGGCAAGTCTCTTCAACTGAATCTACCAACATGATTGGTAAGATTAATCTAGGGAAAATGGTCATCCTATAAAAGCAATCTCTAGATTCAATTCAATCCATGTCAAAATTCCAACACAATCCTTCACAGACCTGAAAAAGACAAATTTCAACTCCATATGAACACACACACACACCACCAACAACAACACCACCAACAACAAAATCCTAAAGATAGCTAAAACAATCATAAATAATAAAATAACAGCTGGAGTTATCACCATCACTGGTTTAAAATTGTACTACAGAACTAAAATAATAAAAACAAAAGTAATATTGGCACAAAATCAGATAAATGGATCAATGGAATAAAATTAAAGAACATAAATCCAGACATCTATGGACACTTGATTTTTAATAAAGAATCTAGAAATAAACCCTGGAAAAAGACAACAAATGGTGCTGATGAAACTGAGTGGCTACATGGAGAAGAATCTATATAAATCCACCATCATCATCCTGTATGAAACTCAACTCCAAATGGATCAAAGACCTCAACATAAAACCAGATACACTGAACCTGATAGAATGTGGGGAACAGCCTTGAACTCATTGGCACAGGAGAATACTTTCTGAACAGTACACTGTTATCACAAAAACAAAAGCAACAATTAGAAATTGGGACCCCCTGAAACTGAGAAACTTCTGTATGCTAAAGGATACTGTCAGGTGGACAAAATGGCAGCTTACAGAATGGGAATTTTTTTTTTTTTTTTTACCAAGACTACATTTGATAGAGGGCCAATATCCAAAACATATACTTATGAAATTAGATATGAACAAAACAAATAAACTAAGTACATGTTAGTGTACATATCTACAGAGAATTCTCAAAAGAGGAAACTCAAATGGCTGTGAAGCACTTACAAAGAAATGGCCAACATCCTTAGTCACCAGAGAAACACAAATGAAAACTACCATAAAATTTCAGCCTACACCTGCCAGAATGTAAAGTATCTGGAGTAGAGGGAACACTCATTCATTGCTGGTGGGAGTGCAAACCTGGTAATCGGTATGGCAGTTCTTCAGGCAGTTGGACATTGATCTATTAAAAGATCCAGCTATATTACTGCTGGGCATCCAGATAAATGGATGCAACTTGAAAAATACTACCATGAAGGAGATAACCCAGACCCAGAAAGACTAATATGATATGTAGTCATTTATATGTGAATACTAGCTGTTAAGTTAATGATAATCAAGCTACTATCCATTGAACCATAGAGAGTAGGTATAGAGTAATGGACTTGAGGTGTGTTGTAGGAATAACATAGATCTCTTTACAAATGGGAAATAGAATAGTTATGAATACATAGTAGAGGAGACTGGAATTGAAAGATCAAGTGGGGAGACTGATAAAAGAAGAGATGAGGGCGGGAATACAGGTGAGACAGCTAAAATGGAATATGGGTGAGACAGCTAAAATTCAGAGATTTTTGAGGGGTAATGTGGAAACCTGATGTAGACACTTTCAGTAATATATACATATATGAAGGTTATCTAAATGAAATTTCCAAATAATGGGCAAAACAGACCCCCCAAACTAGACAACTTTTATCATCAAATGAATCTTTCAGTATCAGGGCCAGCTCACATTTAATTGGCCAAAGACATCCCATGGGAACCCCTAGACAATCCAAGATTACCAAGACTCTAGGTACATCAATAACCCATTGTGAAGACAACACCTACACAAATCATTGAACATGGAGAAATCAGGCTGGTGGCAACATAGAGTGGTCAATCCTATGTTCAAGTGTCTTTAATACAGGATTGTTATCTGCATGCTACCAAAATACAAACATAAATACTAATCTAACCATAAATTCTTTGATCTGCAATTGTGTCCTTCCTGTAAAATATGCTAGAGGAATGGTACCAAAAGCCTGTGAGAGTAAATAAATAATATCTGAAACGATTTAAGGCCTACTCCATAAGTTGCAACTCATAACTGACACTGCTTAGGTGACCAAAAACCTGAGACATGATAGCTCAGGGACCTAAGGTATAATCAAACACTACTGTTCTTTTAAAATAATTTTAAAAAGCAATAAGATGACCTCCTATGGCCATTCTGCTGTACTCATAGATAAGTTCCTTGCTCAGTCATTATCAGAGGAGCTTCTTCCTGCAACAGATGGAAACAAATGCAGAGGCACACAGCTGAATGTTGTACAGAGAGTAGGACTTTGGAATACTCAGCCCTAAACAGGGTATCTCCATCAAATCCCTCCCCTCAGTGCTCAGGGAACCCTGTGAAGGAGGAGGCAGAAAGAGTGTAAGAGCCACAAGGGATAGAGGACACCAAGAAAACAAAGACCTCTAAATCAAAATGAGCATCCCACAGATGAAGCTGCAGAGACTGATGCAGCATATACAGGGTTTGCAAGAATAAGTACCAGGTCCTTAGCTTATATATTATGGCTTCCAGTTTAGTGGTTTTATGAGACTCTTGAGTGTGTGAACCAGTGAGTCTCTGTTTCCTTGCCTTCTATTGAGCTATTTTACCTCTGACTATTTGTTTTGTCCAATTCTGATGTGGTTATCTTTGCTTTTGTTTTGTGTTATTATATTATATTATCCCTTAAAAGGTCTATTTGATTTTTAGTGAGTGACAGAAATGGAATGGATCCAGATACAAAGGGAGATGGGGAGAAATTGAGAGGCAGTAGAGGAAGAGAAAAATGTAATCGGCATATATTATATTATGTGAGAAAAAAATCAAATTTCAACAATTTCAAAAAAAAATAAGTTGGAAGTATTACCCAGTTTACACATGTGGCATTCCAGATGTGGCAATACACATGTATTCCAAAATGTAATACATTAAAATTCCTGGGTTTATGTTGTTATTGTTGCTGTTGTTGTTGTTGTTGTGTTGGTGTGTGTGTGTGTGTGTGTGTGTGTGTGTGTGTGTGTATGTGTGTGTGTGTTAGAGAGAGAGAGAGAGAGAGAGGAGAGAGAGAGAGAGAGAGAGAGAGAGAGAGAGAGAGAGAATGTATTGGAAATTTGCTAATTTGGAAATCATCATCATTGTCATGTGCCTAGTTTTCCCATTATGTCACCTATTCCCTTAAAAGTAACTGTGGAGATCCTACAAGGAATACAAAGATCACAGCAAGAAATTCCTGGGGTTTCTAGGATATCAGATAATGGTGTAAGAGGAAAAAAAATACATAATAAAACTTACAAGTGATAACATCCCATATTATCTGTTAGCAAATGGCTGAATGTTTGTTTCTCTGCTTCCTAGAAACTAAGCCCCCCCAAAAATAAACAACAAACAAACAAAAAAAATCAACCAACCATTCAAACAAACAAACAAAAACCGCTTACTTATTGTCACCACAATTCAAAAATATAAACTTCTGTGACACATTCTTGACTTCTAAAATTTATGTATAGTGGGGGGTGGTGAGGAGAGGCAAATGCAGCATGGTAGTTAAGTATCAAGACTGCAAATTGTCTAACCAATGTATGCAATGTGCCGACAGTGTTCATATAACAAATGCTATGTCAAGTACTCTGACTTTCTAAATTATTTCATTATGAACCCCTTGCTTAAGTCTACACACCACATCTTTTCCTTTTGTCCAGTTTTTTGTGAGTGGCAATCGCTTAGGAAGATCATTTACTGTGGAGGGGTTAAAATAATGTTATGAAGTGTTCTTTAATTGTACCTAACAGATCAGCACCCTGAGGACAATTTAGGAATGTACTAGGGATGCAGACTTGGAGGGTGCACTTCAGACCATTTGAACCAGCATTTGCAGTTCTAAAAGCTGACAAGGTGCTTCAGGGAAGGGGGCGGGTCTTGAGTGTGCTCAAGATTGTGCCCCCAGTGTTCTCTCTATAAATCCCAGAGGGAGCAAGGGACTAGAATTGTCTACAATCATTTCCTCCGTTAGGGTACTCATCCAAGAGTTTGGATTCTTGTCCTTTTCTATCTCACTTATGTTTTCCAGCTCTTTAACATTTTTTCAGTAACAAGAAAGGAACAAATGAAGAAGCAAGACAGACTCTTTAATCTGACTGTCTGTGGTGGTCAGTGTTGATTGTCAAGATGACAAGATCTAAGGTCTTGAAAAAAGACAAGCTTCTGTGCCTCTCACGGAACAATTGTTATACTCAGTTAATTAAGTTGGGAATACTCACCCTGAATAGGAGCAGCCTCATTTCACAGACTGGGGTCCTGGACTTAAAGAAAATAATAATAAAATTTAACCTGAAACCTCTAGCTCTAAGTAGTGTGTCCTGGCCACAACGGATGTACTCTCAGGAAGCAGAGAACATGGTAAACACTTCCTTCCTTAAGTAGCTTCCTCCAATATTTTGTCACAGCAGTAAGACAAAGGATGACCACACTATCCAGTTAAGTTGTGAGTGAGTTAGGAACCTCACTTAGCAAGCATCTGCCCTGCTGTAGTGCGTAATCTCAATCTCGGAGAAGTATGAAACTTCAGCTTATCTTCTTAAGTTACTTTAAGAATTATAGTCCCATCATTCCTCTTTTCTTATTAAGAGTAATCAAATGGAATACAACAATACTCTGTTCTGCTCTTAAGTAGAAATCCTGGCCGGGCGGTGGTGGCGCACGCCTTTAATCCCAGCACTTGGGAGGCAGAGACAGGCGGATTTCTGAGTTCGAGGCCAGCCTGGTCTACAGAGTGAGTTCCAGGGTAGCCAGGACTACACAGAGAAACCCTGTCTCGAAAAACCAAAAAAAAAAAAAAAAAAAAAAAAAAAAGAAATCCTGTTCTCAGAAGGAAACTGAAGGGATTTTAAGCAAGAATTTATTTGGTTCCAGAATATAACTGGAAATATTTTCACCAAATAATTCCCTAATTTTCACCAAGAACCTCAATATAAAACTTGAGAAGAAAATGACATAATTATATTTTTTTTCTTATTTAAAGCTATATATCAAGACTTATGCATGCTCAGTATTTGGGGTTTGGTTCAAATGACTCAAGGTCTTCATTATACAAGTGCAATACCTGAATTTTTGTGTTTAGTAATTCAAGTCAATTTGAAGCTTTTATTTCCTTGAAGCTCTCTGTTGAATACAGTATTTGCTCTTGGCTCTCTGTAGGTTTGTTGCTATTGCTGGTGTTGGAAACCAGAACTGGACACAAGCTGGGCAATCACTTTACCACTGAGCAACACCCTAGCCCATCTACAGACTGTTAGCATTGTATTCTAATGGTCTCTCTTCCAGAAGTTGAAAATTACACACACACACACACATATATTTTATTACCACAATATAATGCCAAAGATAGGAAAAAATCTCTGCAGACAACAAAATATCTAAAATTATAGACAATATTTAAATACCATTAAAATTCACATTGTAAAATAATTTTTTGAAATAATTTAAAATGAATGTTAATATATTTATAATAACTAATTAAATTGAGTGTTAGATAAAGATAAGCGAAATGTATGGTTGAAAATTAGAGCATGTTTGTACAATATATAACTTTAAATGCTCCTGGAGTTCATGTTACAAAATGAATGGTTTGCTCAAAGAAAGCTGAAAAAAATAGAGGAGGAATTCAAAAATAGGTGACATTGCTGTGAAGAATCAATATTTTAGGAAATTTTAAGTACTTGGTAAAGAACAAGGTGACAAATAAGATTAAGAGACCAGAGCTCAGCTACAGAAGGTAAAATATGTGATCCCAGTAGTAACTGACTCTGTTTCTAATATACATGTATGTATTCTATATAGACATACATACACACACTCAACATACACCATCCACACATACACCCTCACTCACACACACATACTCACTCACTCACAAATACACACACATGTGACCATTTCTTTCTGCCCTAGGATGCCATATAATGTAGACCTGTGTGCACACACAAAGTTTTTGTTGTTATTGTTGTTTTAAATAGTTTTTTTTCTTTTCTTTTTTTTTTTTTATTGGAAATTTTATTTGCATTTCAGATGTTTTCACATTACCTCCTTTTCCCCCCCTCCCACCCAGGAACTCCCTATCTCTTCCCCCCTCCTCCTGCTTCTATGATGGTGTACACCTACCCACCCTCCCCCGTACCTCACCTCCCCACCCTCGAATACCACACCCCACGATGTCCAGACTTCATGGGACCAAGGATCCCTTCTCCCACTTACATATAGCTCCCTTGCATATATAGCTGGAGCCATGGGTCCCTCCCTAAGCGTTCCCAGGCTGGTGGTTTAGACCCTGGGGGCTCTGGTTGGTTGATATGGTGTCACGAATCCTCTCAACTCCTTCAGTCTTCACTCTATCTTCTCTGTTGGGAACTCCATGATCAGTTTAATGGTTAGCTGTGAGCATCTGCCTCTGAATATGTCAGACTCTTGCAGACCTCTAAGGAGACAGCTATATCAGGCTTCTGTCAGCATGTACTTCCTGACATCCACATCAACGTCTACCTTTGGTCACTGCACATGGGATGAATACCCCGGTGGAATGGTCTGCAGACGGCCCCTCCTTCAGTTTCTGTCTTGTACTTTGTCTCCATATTTGCTCCCTTGAGGATTTTGTTACTCTTTCTAAGAAGACTGAAACCCCCACCACCACTTGGTCGTCATTCTTCATGAGCTTTATGTGGTCTGTGAGTTAAATCTTGGGTATTTCAAGATTCTGGGCTAAAATCCAATAATCAGTGAGTGAATAGCATGTATGTTCTTTTGTGATTGGGTTACTTTACTGAGGATGATATTTTCTAGTTCCATCCATTTACATAAGAATTTATCGAATTCATTGTTTTTAATAGCTGAGTAATATTCCATTGTGTAAATGTACCACATTTTTTGTATCCATTCCTCTGTTGAAGGGCATCTGGGTTCTTTCCAGTTTCTGGCTATTATAAATAAAGCTGCTATGAACATAGTGGAGCATATGTCCTTGTTATGTGTTAGAGCTTCTTCTGGATATATACCCAGGAGTGGTATAGCTGGGTCCTCAGGTAGTAGTATGTCCAATTATCTGAGGAACCGACAGACTGTTTTCCATAGTGGTTGCACCATCTTGCAATCCCACCAACAATGGAGGAGTGTTCCTCTTTCTCCACATCCTCGCCAGCATCTACTATCACCTGAGTTTTTGATCTTAGCCATTCTGACTGGTGTGAGGTGGAATCTCAGGGTTGTTTTGATTTGCATTTCCCTGATGACTAAGGATGCTGAACATTTCTTTAGATGCTTCTAGGCCATTCCTATTTCCTCAGTTGAGAATTCCTTGTTTAGCTCGGTGCCCCATTTTTTAATAGGGTTATTGGTTGTCTAGAGTCTAATTTCTTGAGTTCTTTGTATATATTGGATATTAGTCCTCTATCGGATGTGGGATTGGTAAAGATCTTTTCCCAATCTGTTGGTTGCTGTTTTGTCCTATTGACAGTGTCCTTTGCCTTACAGAAACTTTGCAATTTTATGAAGTCCCATTTGTCAATTCTTGATCTTAGAGCATAAACCATTGGTGTTCTGTTCAGGAACTTTTCCCCTGTGCCTAGGTATTTGAGGGTCTTCCCCACCTTCTCTTCTATTAGTTTCAGTGTGTCTGGTTTTACGTGAAGGTCCTTTATCCACTTGGACTTGAGCTTTGTACAAGGAGATAAGAGTGGATCGATTTGCATTCTTCTGCATTCTGGCTACCAATTTCCCTCCCTCTACTCTTTCCAGTTCCTTCTTCCCTTCCCTCCCTTCCCCTCCTTTCCTGTTGGATGCAGTCCCATTCTGTCTCTCATTAGAAAACAAACAGGCTTCTAAGGAATGATTACAATTAAACATAATACTATAAAATATAATAAGGTACAACAAAAACTAACAGAATAGGACAAAACAAACAGAAAAGACACAAGAAAATCTAAGAAAAGGCACAAGAAACAGTCTCAGGTGCAGAGAATCACTAGTTCCCACACATGCAAAAATCATATAAAAACACTAAACTTGAAGCCAAAATATATATGTAAAGAACTTGTTGGATATCTACTGCTAGACATGCAGCCTACACTTAAGAGTAGCTTGTATTTCCAGTGAGACTCTCTTGGAGAAAATTAAGGTTTTATTTGCCAGTGATTATCAATTGGAGATTGTCTCTGAGTTAGGGACGGAGGCATGTGACCATTTGTTTCTGTCCTAAGATGCTATATAATGCAGACCTGTGTGCAGTGTCTGTGCATGCTGCCTCAGTCTCTGTGAGTTCATATGTGGGATGATCCTGTGGTTACAGGGCCTTGTTTTCTTTGTGTGTTCCACTTCCTTTTACTCTTTCTGACTCTTCTTCTGTAGGATTCGTAGAGTATGGTAGGGAGAGCTTTCCTGGATATACCGTTTTAAGACTCAGTGTTCTAAGGTCTCTCATTCTGTATAATGACTAGCTATGGGTTTCTTTCTTTGTTTCTAGATTGTCATTACTACTCATTTTTTACTTTATTATTAGTTTGTTTACTTCATATTCAGACCACAGTTTCCACCCCTCCCTCTCTTCCCAGTTCTCCACACTCCCTTCCCAATCCATTTGTCCTCTGTTCCTCCTCAGAGAAGGGAGACCTCGCATGGATATCAACCAGCCCTAGATATCAAATTTCAATCAAGGCATCCCAGTAGAGGAAAGGGTTCCAAAGGCAGTCAACAGAGTCAGAGACAGTCAACACCACTTGAAGACCAAGCTACACAACAGTAATATCTGTGCAGAGGGCCTAGATCAGTCCCATGTCAGCTCCCTGGTCAGTGATTCATTCTCTGCGAACGCCTATAGATACAGGGTAGTTGATTCTGTAGGTTTCTTGTGATGTCTTTGACCCTCTGGTGCCTACAACCCTTTCTCCCCCTCTTCCACAGGATTCTCCAAGCTCCACTTTTTTTTTTTAGAATACTTTATTGCTAAGTTCCTTTAGAAGAACAGAAGTTTTTGGTTTTATTCTAGGTCCCTGGGCTACCTAATCTCAGATTTTGGTTACCATGCAGTATAAAGCATGGATTCTTTCTCATGGAGTAGGCCTTATATCAAACCAGATATTGGTTCGTTACTCGCCAAAGCTTTGTAGTACCAGTGCCCTAACATATCATGCAGACAGGATGTCATCCTGGATCAAAAGGTTTATTGATGGATTAATGTTCACAATTCTCCTTTGGTCATGTGCAGAGTACCTTCATGTACCAAAGATGCTCAAATCTAGGAGTGAAGGCTCTACCAGGATTGCTCAACTCTCCTGATTGCTCAACTTCGTTGTTTTCATTTGTGTCGGTGTGTGCTTCAGCAATGAAAGGAAATATGGGAAGAGTCTACTCAAATTCATGATCATTTGAGGGATAGTATGAAAACCTAATCCTGTAGAAGCTTCCTAAAATATCTACATATATAAAGGGAACATAAATAAAATTGCCAAGTGATAGAGGATGTAGAGGTTCACCTGACCATCTATTGTCACCAAATGAAGCTTCCTGTGCTGGTATTGGGTTACATCTAATTGAGTTTTTGGCTGAAGAGATCCTATCAGAACATCCAAATAACCTAGACTGCTGCCAGGTCTATAGGATGCTCTTTAGAAACTGACATCAAAAAGATATTTTTAAAGACTATCTCTAAACTACAAATTCAGTAATGAATGAACTATTGTGAAAAACTTTCATGACATAGGAAGTATTTTCTGGGGAACCCTTAATAATCAAAAAGATAAGGATGAACCTCCAAATGTTCAGATACATTGATACATTATACATGATTGAAGAGGAATTTTCTTCATATTGTTAATCGAATTCCTCAGTCCTCAGTGTTATGTTTTACTATAAACCTTTGGGAGTAAATGGATAGAGATGAAGGGACAAAGGATGATGGGAATATCTGAGAACCAAGTGAGAAGGCAAGCATGGATTGTTCAAGAACACTGTTACCAGAAACCAACTGCTCAAGTTAAAGAAGTGTCCCTACAAGTTTTGTGTATCACATCCTTAGTCCTGAGCCTGGAGCTATCAGGGACCGGTGAAAACACTAAATGTCGTTAAAAAGTGTCTTAGTCACTAGAATTACCTACTTCAGTAGAGTCATGGAATGAGACTTTTCCTCAGTCTCTTCTTTCACTTCCAAACCACGAGGTTAGTGAATCTTCTCTGCACTGCATTCCCATCAAAATTTGGTACAGGGTCAAAGCATTAGGGTCATTTGATCTCAAATATGTTCCTACAAACCTGAGAACCAAATTAATCCTTTACTACGTATAAACTGACTACACTGGTAATCTGTTAAAGTAGTAGATCAGTGGCTAACTTATCAACTACATTCATGTTTCCATAACCGGGAGTAAACTAATTTTGTTGCCTAAAGTACCAAGTGTAGTATTTTGTTTTAGCAACAGACACAATCTGAAGTGACTAAATTTTTGCCTTGGAATTTTGAAGAAATTTTTGAACCTTCAGAAATAGATGGCATACTTTGTATGAGTAGGCTCTGGTAGTTTAAACTTTTTCAGAGGTTCTGTTTCAGAGAATAAGACATAGTAGATCCTCTGCCAGGTGCTACTAGACAGTGCATAAAATATACTGTTTTTTATATTCTCCACTCATACCTAGAACTCTTGATATTCTCACAACTGTAACTGATTTTATTATGCAAGTCCAATAGTACTGAGGGTAGTTTCTACACAGTACAAATGTTATTGTTAATATTAAGAATTCCTAACTCTAACCCTGATCCTGACCCTGACCCTGACCCTGACCCTGACCCTAACCTTAACCCTACACTAACACTAACACTAATACTAACCCGACTACAAGGGAAATGGGGTGTGGCTAAAAGTAAGATTCCTGAATTAATTCTG
Source organism: Mastomys natalensis (assembly GCA_021653895.1). Lineage (NCBI taxonomy): Eukaryota > Metazoa > Chordata > Mammalia > Rodentia > Muridae > Mastomys > Mastomys natalensis. Next base: position 1,124,209 of record JAJTUV010000425.1, on the reverse strand, counting down.
GAAAGAGTTATACAGCTTCATTTCACTCTAAGAATAAAAGCAAAAGCATAATCCCTTTGAATTTAATTTCACTATGACTTTTGATAGATTAACAAACACTAAATATGGGTTTTTAATTTTGGGCTGAATTTCCAAGGGATGTGGACATGATGATTGAAAACAAGAAAAGACATCAATGTATCTAGTATCCCAAGTCCTTGGAAAATGTATCTTCATTTATATATGAATTACTTTAAATACATGCTACCACAAAAAATAAGCAATATCTTCTTTTCAAAACAACTGAATCTGAAAATTAACTAACACAGCATACATGACTTTTAAACAAAATGAAATAACTACAGTGGGCATGTTATGACCAGAAACATCTGTGTCAATTTCCTGTGCTTGAAATTTGATCACCAGGGTAACATTTCTATTCATTTGACTTATAAAGATGTAAAAAGAAGATCCTTTTCATACCCCAGCATCCTGGTCTTAGACTTCTCCATCTCCATAAGTGTGAGAAGCATTTTCGTAATGAATTGTTCAGTCTGTGGTGTTCTCTTACTGTAGGAAAAACGAATATAGAGTTAGGCTAAGATATAATCAATGATGATAGAGTTGTATAGAGTCTCTGAACTTGAGTGTTTACCTGTGGAAATGACTAAGTGTTGCACAAAGAGAGAAGAAGATTGTTGTATTAAATGGAGATTTCTGTCTTTCATAGACATTCACCATACTGTGGAAGTTTACCAGCAGCATTATCTTGCTTGTTCTTTATGTTTAATGCTTATATTCTGATCTTTGGCCCCTGCACAGTGGGAAGAAGTCCATATATGTTGAGTGTGATTTTCTTTATGCTATATCCTTTCTATTCCATTTGAATGGTTCTAGGATGCTACCTTTCAAAAAATGGAAACATCACAAATAAACCAGCTTTGGTTACTGAGCGTTATTTCTATATATGGTCCCAAAAGGCTACTACTCATCTAGAGATACCCCTAGTATAAACTGACTAAGAAAAATATTAATTTATATTGATACATCACAGTAAAATTGAAATTGCTATAGTCACTTATGAAAAGTAAAGGTTTGGCAGCAAGCTGACTGATCTGATATGGATCCAACTTAACACCAAAACCTGAAACTATGGATGAAAAGAAATTGCTCCTTGAGCACATTGAAATAAGTTGAAAACTGCTAATTTATAAAATAGAAATAATAATGCATATCCAGTTCACTATAAGGAAATCTGCAATTACTCTCTGGTGTTGGAGTCTGGAGATGACATGCAGAAATAGCACCTGCCAAGAGGAAGGAAAAGAAGAAAGAACAAGCCATCAGCCTCAGACCTTAAGTGGATGAAGGAGAGAATGTATTTGGTGTCTGCATATGTTTTTGTCCTTCAGTGATAATTTTGTCCATGTCTTGGATCTTTCTGGCAAGGTAACAGTCTGATAAGTGACTAGAAAAATGAAGGTAAAGGCAGATTGAAATAAATTCTCTCACTGTGGTACCATGTCGACTCCCCAGGATATGGCCCAGAGGAGCAAGTGTCTGGGCATCACTGCCCTGCACATCAAAATATGGGAAACAGGACAAAGACTCCTAAAACTGAAATCCAGTCATTTTTTCAGGAAGAAGGTTCACTGTGGCTTCTGTCTGTGAATGAGACTTCAGATTATTTTCTGTCAATAAATTGTTTCAGATCAGTGTAATAATAATTGTTTCATGTAAGCTTAGTAATAATAATAATATTAATAAATAAATAAATACAATTAGACAAATTTAAACATTCTGAAATTTCACAATTAAAAGATATGGCCTCCTTCAAAGAAATATCAATACAATGGTAGTAGATTTCTAGATAGCAGCAACCCAAGTTAAAAGCACCCAATAAGAACCCCAGTGTATTAAAGGGAAATGACCATCAGCCTAAACATCTATATCTAATAAACATCCTTCAGAGAAAAAGTAATCCACATACTTATCAGGCAAAAGAAACCTGAGAATATCCATTTGCTACCAATAACCACTTAAAAACTCGAAAAAGTATACTATAGACACAAATAACTGACAAGATACAAAGTTTTAAGATATTGTAAAAGGACAGTTAGTGAAAATGAACTTTCAGAAACTTACAATTTTCTTCATAATACTGTGACTTCAAAGACTAAAAAAGCTGCCATAACTACTGCTTCACCTTAGAATTAAGTTGGAGATCCAGCCCATGCTTTAGGCTGGTAAAAAAGGAAGTGCAATTTTGAAGGAATAAAATAGTGAAGGGAAAAAAGAAGTAAAGGGAGAAAAAGAAATCTTAAACCAAATGCAGAATGCAGTTCTTGAAAGACGAAAGTAAGAGACTGCCAACTATAATAAGCAGGCCTGAGTCCAGATTTGCAAAATAAATTTTTGTTGAGATAAATCTGTCCCTGCTTGTTTAAATAAGCAAGGAAATGGAATTTAAGGTAATTCCCACTAGTTTGGAGCTGCTACGTGTTTTAAATCAGCCTTATACTGAAAAATAGTGGGTCAAACTCATTACATGGCTTTTAACTGTGGAACTGCGTAATGAGAAAGACAATATGCTCTTCCCCAAAAGTGTAGTCATTCTGAGCCAGCATTACTTGATAGGAATAACAAAGAAAGTCTTTACCACACACAGCAGAAAAGAAAATACTGTAGCATTTTTTGGTTTGTTTGTTCTTTTTTTTTTTTTTCAATAGCAAAAGAACTTTGAGGGTATAGCCAACTCTATGGTCAGAAATAGTAAATTCTGGATATAATTTATAGTACAGGCAGGTGAATTTTTCTGTGTAAGTACAGATGGTGTCAGGAGAGATACCACAGACATGTTCTGCAAAGGACAGATATTGTGCAGTCTAAAACTTTACTGTATATGTTTTCTTACATTTTTTCCAAATATTAAAAAGTTTTCTCATTTTGCAGGCCTTACTGGAAGCCATGGGCATTTAGATTTGACCTGTAGATTAAGATTAGTCTTTGGCTATAAGTTACAAAGCCCTGCAAGCAGGACAGTAAAAACTGATCACACAGCACTGTTTTTGGAAAGCACAGAAGGAACACATCTAACATGTTTTTGTGATAGGATTATTTTTTTAAAAGAATTAGAGAAATAAGCAAAAGTACATTAATAATGATTTTCTCTGGAACAGAAAGAGAAATGAGAATCCCCAAATAGTTGAAATGGTCATCAGTAACATTTTGTCCTAAATGCATGTGATAGAATGGTGGAGATCTAATCTCATGTTTTATAACATGCACAGTTTTCATACAATTTTGTTTTACATTGAAATTTTTTGCACAGCTAAAACTTTGCTGTGTTCCAAATGATATAATTTTGATCATTTTTATAGTGTGATTTTTATATAGTAGTTGGGTTATTGGCACACCATGACACTCTGATCCTCCCACTGAGAAGTCATGGAGGCTTTCAGTAGAAATACATAAAAATTTTAAACAAGCTTACATAGGCAGCTATGCATCATTTCACAAATACATAGTATACATGCATATGACAACGAAGTTTGAAATTTGAAATACTGAATAGCATGATCTATTTTGTGACATTTTAAACAGTTCATAAAATCATGTTTATATGACTCAAAGACAGAGGCTCAATAGCAATATTGTAACAAAAGTGTATATATAATATCTGCCCACTGTATGCATATATTTTCTAAACATACGTATTATGCAAAGAAATTATAAAACCTCAAGACTAGAGCTTGCTTAAAACAAATGTTATATGGTATACAGGGTGTTGGCTGGTGCTAACTAATCATGGGGAATAACATGAATGTGATCCTTAAACTGTACAGGCTTATATCAGGTTTCTGAAAAAAAAAAAAAAATGTGAAATTCCTCTTTCTAAAGGTCTGCAGGGAAAATGCAGAATATTAATTTTCATGGTGTTCCATTCCAGCATTCTGAAAGAATTATATGTCTGGGTAAGGCAGTTACTACATCCTGGCACTAATACAGCCAAAAACATTCTGTGAACTGAATGAGAATATTTCCACCCAATATGTGCCAAATAACAGGTCAGCTCAAGTGAATGGAGAAAGGTGTAATTATAGTTACATTTAATACCTGTAATGAACTCAGCCTAGAAAGCTTTCCATTGTTTGCATGCCATATACTAGTTATAAATACATTTTAAAAGGTGTAGCACAAAGTGAATATTAAAACTTCAAGGTTGTTTTACATACACATCGTATCTGTTGCTGCGAGGGCGGACTGCGTGACTCAGTTATGTGTGTGCTTCACTGCCAAGCAAAATACATTTTCCCTATTTGAAATTAGGGATTTTTATTTTCTTTCGTGCTTAAGTTATTTGGATTTAAGCTAACATGTATAACTATCCAAACCTGATGGATGACTGGATAAAGACTTAAGGAAAATATTCACATGCCCTAAATTGAAATATAAGTTCCTAAAGAGGGGAAAAAAATCAGTACTCTATATAAAAAAAGAGGTGATTACAAAAAGAATGCCCATCAAGATTTCATGGAAGGACAGAAGTAAAATATCACTTCACTTTGACTTTTATGTTATTTACATAAACTGAAAATATTTTCTGAGCAGTATTTTAACTTTCAAAGATTATAAAAATGAACCTGGGGTAGTGATGGAGATCCCTAAAGATACATTATTAGAAATTTAAGGGCCGTTGATACTTAAGAGCTGTCATGATGCCCTTTTTTGTGTCTCTTGGGCTAAAGCACTGACCTGTGAAAGACCCTGTGTTCGTTGAATTGCTCAACTGACCAGTTATGTTGGTCATGACTGAGAATATCAAAGCAAATATACCGCTCAGGCTCTGCTTCTCCACCCAGCAGTGTGACCTTCTGTGATCACAACTGGTGGGTCCTGAGATGGAAAGTGAGGAGGGACAGCGGGAAGCTAAGTGATTCCAGGCAAGAGTGAGCACTCTATAAAAACAGCTCATTTTAATGGGGGGTCGGGGGAGAGGAGGACAAAGGCTATTTAAACATTTGGAGGGTAAGGGCTATTCGGGCGTGGCAGGACCAAGGGTGTGGCAGATGCCTCATTTGATTTGCATAAGGAGAAGTTCCAGATGCTGCTTTACATGACCTTGAAAGGGCTATGGTAACCTCCGTTGGGACAAAGGTTGGGGCACAGAGTTACGTGCACTGGGACATGTAGGCTGGGAAAGAGTTTAGTCATCCTACTCCTACCAATCTCAGAATGAGATTTGTGGGGTTTGGACATGTGGCTCTGCAGCAGCTCGCATGGCTTGCCACAGCCCTATGGCTTCCCAACCCCACACAAATTAGTTCTGTAGTTTATGTATTCATCAACTCATCAAAAACTAGACCTGTAAAGGACATAATAATAAGTACATGTATTGATCACAACAGATGGAAAGTCAAGTCACATAGCTGTGAATCTCATCATCATCCACTGGAAACTGTTTTTAAAACTTGATTGTTTCGTGGTGATAATTACACAGGTTGAGTTTTATTATGTGTCTTTTATATTAAAATGCTGTTTAAATTTCCTAACAGCTAGGTTTCATGGTTCACCTATCTAGAGTATCATGACCACCTATTTAGAGCCTTAATCCTCAAAATGGCCTTTTCTAATTTTTATTCAATTTCAATTAGTATAAGAGGTAACAGGTCTCCTGGTGACATTTCTATACACACTTATACACACTTAATTTTTCGAGATTTTGTGTCTGTCTGCAAACTTCTCTCTCACATCTGCTTGGCCAGGGTCCCTTCCTCAGCTTGCTGTCATGGTCACTAACTCTCTACTTTCATTTCACATATGTTCTCTTACCCTCCACACACCACTGCCTTAAGGTCTCTTCGTCCCCTGCCCCACATCATGGGCTTCTTTCTAGTTTCCTAGCCCTTAGCCCCTGTCCCCTGCTACCCTATTCCCCACATTTAATGGAGAACTTGTGGCATTTGTCTTTCGATCTTGGGCTACTTAATATAGTATTTTTCAGTTACATCCATTTGTCCTGTTGATTCTATATCATTTTCTTTATGACTGAATAAAATCACATCATGTACATATACTTAATTATTCTTTCACCTGTTGATGGATGGATGAGTAAGCTGATTACATTGTCTTACAGTTGTAAAAAGGGACAGTAATGAATATGGATGTGCAAGTATCTTTGTGGTAGGATATGAAGTCTGTGGAGATATATATACACAGATATGGCGTAGCTGGGTCCTATGGTAGTAGTAGTTTTGATTTTTTGAGTAGTTGTTGATTTCACTGGCGGTCATATCTCTTTGCCCTTTCAGAGACACTGAATTAATTTCCTCTTGCCTCACATACTAGACACCATTTGTCCTTATTTGTGATGATAGGGAAAAAAAGACGCCCATTTAAAAATAATTCTTAGCCAATATTTTCACTCATGGACATATAAATTAAACATTTTTAAATGTTTCTTATACAGAGTATTTTAGTTAGAGCCTGGAGAAATTTCTCAGTGGTTAAGAGCACTAGCTATTATCCTCTAGAGGGCCAGTTCTCAGTTCCCAGTTCCACATCAGGCTACTTACAACCACTGTAACTCCAGCCTCAGGGGACCCAGTGACCTCTTCAGGCCTCTCTGGGCACTTATACTCATGTGCAATTACCACAAAGAGATATAAATGATTAAGAAGAAAATAAAGCTTTTTGTGAAAGACTATTTTAGTTAGAAAATTGATACACATTCATTGAAAAACTTCTGAGTGGTGAATCAATTATTTTTTTATGTAAAATGCCATTCGGATATCTATAACACATAAAAGCACACATTTATGGGAATTTTGGCACATTCTATTTCAGATACTAGATATAGCATGAATTTAGGTCAGGTAGTAAGTAGACCTATGACGACTGGTTATTCTTGCATGCTGGAAAAAATAGGACAGCATTTACAGGTAGCAACTAAAGAAAAGAAAGAATAGTCAGTGATAACAAATGTATCTCTGTTCATGGTAACTATGACGACTACCTAACGGCATCTGTGAGGTGATCTACACACTAGTTTTCAGACTTACCTATGAAACTGTCAGAAACACAGAGTATCAGGTTCTATCCTTACTTATGGAATTGCAATCTGCATTTTAACAGTAGTCCACAGATTTGCATGTGCATTAAAATATAGACGCAACACCTTAGATGCCTTGTGAGTTTACAGAGTCTAGACAAGAGAGGAGTCAGAGCTGAAGGACTGATTCCCACAATTAGCCAGATGTTACACCAAATGCTGAAAGTCCTATAAAATTGTTTTGTTTATGTCAAAATTTAAAATTAAACATTTTGGGGGATCAGAGAGATGGTTCAATGGCAGAGTCCTGTCTAAAGCTGACAAAAACCTTGGGCTCTACCTCAAGTTTCACAAAACAAATACATGGAATAAAACAAGATAACTTATATATGAAAATATTGTCAAAAATGATCTTAGTATGGTTTCAGCACCATACTAGGACAAGTCTAAGACACAAGATGCCATGTGGTCTTTAGAGGAGAAATAGCCCAGCATGAGAACAAAGCACAGTGCTCCATGGTAGTCATAAAAACACTGAGTGACAGCGACATTCTCCAAAGAGAAGACTGGACAGCAGCTTCAGTCAAAGCATCCCCTCCTTCACCACTGCTATGAGCTAATGAGTCTGTTTCTAAGAAAGGACTAGAGAGTCCTCTGGAAACTTAACAGAAACCATGCATTTGCGCACAGCATGTCCACCAATATCCCCAGTGTCATTTGAAAAGGACATCTATTTTACTTACCATTCATAACTTCTATTTTAAAAGTGAGACTCTGAGCACATTTCCCCATGCCCATTGTTACTTTTTGAAAGACCAAATTTTAATAAGTGTATGGGAGTCTATTCTACAAAATAACAGCTTTAGTATATTTACTGAACACTTAGTTTTGTATTGCCACTGTTACATTATGATAACTATTTTTACAGCAAAGGTATGATTATTTCCTTCAAAGAAATTGCTAAAGTAAAATTATTTACCCCTTTCATGTTGTTTATTCATTGACAACCTTCAATTTTGATAGTTGCAGGATGTATACAAAGAACTCCTTCAGGCTCTGGTCTAGACAGCTGGTGGCTCTAGTTTTCCACTCTCAATGTGACAGTGATTCTTTCTTCTTCTCATTGTCTCTTCTCATCTTCACCTGTTGGTTTCTCACCCTATTTCTTCTCTTTCTCCACTCTTATCTCTAGCTTCATGGGAATGATCATGGGACTCTGTTTACTGCCTTGTTTGCTCTTTGACTACTTGTGTTTGTTGTCTTGCTTGTTCCTTGGCTATTTGCATCTATTGTATTACTAATTCCTCAACGCAGAACTGACGTTAATACTTGCATGAAATTCAAATGGTGTAAAAACAAAAAGGACGGGGAGGGATGGGATAAGGAGTTTATGGGGGCGGGGGAGAATGGGGAAAGGAGATAAAATCTGAAATGTAAGTAAATAAAATAGCCAATTAAAAAAGAAAAAAATCTATTTATTATTTATTTATGTATTTATTTATTACATGTACAATTCAATAGACAACTTAGAGAAGTCAGTACTTGCTTTCTGTCTTGTGGATACCTGGGATGGAACTCCACTGATCAGACTTGGCTGTCAGCACCATTATTCACCCCATCATTTCACTAGTCCCACTTATAGCCATTTAAAAGTAAATGAAAACTTGCTTCCCCTTTTTGTTTGTATTTGTTTGTTGTATCATCCTTGCTGTCCTGGAACTCCCTCTTTCAAGTGCTGTGATTGAAGGCATTCTCCAACACTGTCAAGGAGCTCAGTTATTAAGAACAATGGCTGCTCTTCCAGAGGTCCTGAGTTCAATTCCCAGCAACCACAATGTTGTTTACAACTACTTATACAAGACATGATGTTGTCTGACACCCTCTTCTGTCATGCAGGTATACAACCAAATAGAGAACTCATACATAAAGTATATAAATAAAATGAATCTTTAAAAATCTGTCCCTTTATCAGGAAGTATTTTGATACACTTCTCTGAAAATAAGTAAGGTTTTTTTTTGGTTTGCTTTTGTTTCTTTGGTTTTTTGTTTTGTTTTGTTTTTTGTTTTTTTGTTTTGTTTTATTTTGTTGTTTGTTTTCCTATCTATTGTCACATGACCATAATTACAATAGTCAAAGTCAGAGAGTGGTTACTATTTCACATTCCCTAGGTAAATGTCTTAAACTCCTCAAAGTATTCTTGACAGTTCTTGCTTTGTTTTTGTCTCTTGAAGCAGAACTCAATCACATTTGCACTGCAGTGGTAACTATTTAGTCATCTTGATCTACAGTGATTCTCATTGTCTTTTAGTGGTCCTCAGACTTTTTAAGTTTAAAATTGTTTTCTGTGGAGAAAAAAAAAATGGAGAATAGCTGGCCTTTTCCCTATCTTTCTAAAACTGAGTATCAGTGTTTCCGGATTTTTGCTAATCTTATCATAATGTGGATTCTGTTTTTGTCTAAATGTTCATTACTAAAAAGTTGCTCACCATCTTTTCCCACAAGAGTAAACAACTTTCTCCTTTTCTCTTGTTGATTGTTCATGTGTGTACTGGCTGCTTTTATGTGTCAACTTGATACAAGCTGGAGTTATCACAGGGAAAGGAGCCTCCCTTGAGGAAATACCTCCAGGAGATCCAGCTGTATGGCATTTTCTCAATTAGTGATTAAGGGGGGTAGGACCCATTGTGGGTGGTGCTATCCCTGTGCTGGTAGTCCTGCGTTCTGTAAGAAAGTGAATTGAGCAAGGCAGTGGAAACAAGCCAGTAAGTAATGGCCTCTGCAGGAAGCTCCTACTTCCTGACCCGCTTGAGTTCCAGTTTTGACTTCCTTTGGTGATGAACAGCAATATGGAAGTGACAACTGAAATCCTTTCCTCCCCAACTTGCTTCTTGGTCATGATTAAATAAATCCTTTCCTCCCCAACTTGCTTCTTGGTCATGATGTTTGTGCAGGAATAGAAACCCTGACTAAGACCATGTGTTTTGCTTATTTTATCAGGGTCTTATTTTGTTTTTCTATTATTTATGAATATTCTTTATTCTTTACTAGATATTCTAACTTTTCATGATTTTTCTCTAGGTCATTTGGGGTGCTTAATGAGTACAAGCGCTGTTATTTGCACGTGGTGATAGATAATCAGTCTTTATTTCTAATCTTTTTACCTATGGCGTTGACCCTGAAAATCCTCCTCAATGTTATCTGTATATACCACTAAGTTTCCATCTATTTTGGGTTATTTTTATATTGACTTTTGAGCATTATGAAACATATTTGCTAAGTTAACATATATCAGTATCTTAAAAATCTATTAATCTTTCTATATTTTCCCAGTAATTTGGGACAGCAATTTTATATTGTAGCAATTACATAATTACTGAACCAGCTTATAACAAGATATAATATTTTAGAAGAAAATGTTTAATAAAATTTAAAATAGCATAAGTCAATGGAAGGAATGCACTAATGGACATAAAAGAAAATACAATTGTCTATTGATTAAAAATAGTTAATCTTCCCTTTCTAAACAGAACCTGTCGCCTCCCCCCCCCCCTTTAAAGTAGCTGAGCACAGTGACACATACCTGTAATCCCAGCACTGAGCCTTGAGGGAGATAGAGACCAGAGGATTAGGAGCACAAGGCCAGTTTGAGCTAACGGTCCTACTGGAGACTATAAGAACTTTCTGTCTCTAAAGGAAAAAAGAAAGAACAAAAAAGTAAGCAGTGCAAAGAAGGAGAGAGAGGGAGAGGAAGGAGAGAGAGAGAGAGAAGAGAGAGAGAGAGAGAGAGAGAGAGAAGAGAGATTGCTTTATGACTCATTATTTTTTCTAAACTTGTTATTTTAAGCTGAGACCTCATATAAAACACTGAGAAATCTGAGCAGCTTGAGAGTGTTTTCAGTAGTTAAATTATTAGAATCAGCAAAAAGTTCATAATATTGACCCTTTGTATTTTAATAAACAATGTAGAAATTTAGCTTGTTTATTAACAGTTTATTTTTACTACTGGAGGGGAGACGTTCACCAGCATCCATCCAACCTGCTGGGACTGCACCCATTGTATCCTCCGTACTGCATAAGACTGCATGCTCATCGCAAAACATACATCTTAGTAATTAAGTGAATTTTAGTGTAAAGTTATTTAATGAAACTAGCAAATTTAGACTTGTTTAAGTGTCAGTAAGTACCATATGATCTGTGCCAAGTAGTTTAAAATTGGTGTGGGAGGCACGGGAAATTAATTGTTAAAAAGAGAATTTATCAACTTAAAGTACTTTCACAATCAATGATATCATTTAATGCATCTTTTGGCAATGATTATACCCTAGAGAAACACATGAATACCCTTATCCAGTCTGCGGAGACACTAATGGGGAGGAGAATGGACTGATGCTTGCATTTGCATGTGGGCCCAATGCAGAGGAAGAGGAAAGGCAAAACCATAAAACTCCCCGAAGGCTCTATGCCTGAGGCGCATCTATGTCGCAGCTAGTATGCTCTACAGCACGACCATTCTCTTCATTCATTTCATCTTTCTTTCCTCTTTTACATCGTATGTTTTTGCATACTTTCCATTTTCTAGGAAAGCTATATTTAAAAAAAATCATATCTACATGCATTATTTACATCTTAGGTTATTAATACAAATCCATAATTAATAAGGAAGTCACACAGCACACTTATTTTGGTCAGGGAGTTGTAATGGTATAATCAACGAGCAACTTAGTATATTAAAGAATTTATGGTGACCAGAAATGTGTTGGGATGTTTGAGCTGATTAGACCTGTAAGTTATTAATGATAATAATAGAAGAAAGGCAATGATAAATAGTTCCTTTTTCTATTCATTGTAATATTTTGAGCATTTTACAATCATGTTTTATTCAGATTTGTTTTTCGTTTATTTTACAAACTCATTTACTTACTCAGTCTTCCATGCCATCATGTTTGGTTTTGTGTTCATGCTACAGATGAGGAGAGAGAGGCAAGATGAAGCTTAGTAGCCACCTTAGTTGTCAAGCTCAATGAGAAACACTCTAAAACATCTACTTCTCTGACACGGAAATGCATCTTTTAACCCCTCTTTGTCGTAAATGCTTCCATTTAAAATATATCAGCAATAGTTGAACTAAAGCATCAAAATGGAATGACATACAATTGGCTCTTTTATTTCCATTTTGTTTACCTTTGATGTTTCTAGCGAATACATGATTGAGTATGCAGGTTAAGGTTTTGATTAGAATATAATTACATCATTTCATTATTCATTTTTCTCACTTCAAAACCTTATAAAATTCTTCCTTACTCTCTTTCCTTGAGGCTTTTGCTTCTAAGGCTCTCTGTGATTGCTAAAAGGTAAGAGAGTATGGAGGGAAAGGAGAAAGGCTACAGTGGATAGCATAGACTGGGCCAGACACCTTGAATATTGCTATACATCTTTCCAATAACCTACAGAGTTAACATTGTGATCTTTATTTAATAGGTAAGGAAAATAAATCTTACAAGACGTTGAATCTATCATATGTTCACAGAAAATAAACTCTGGATTTGAAAGGGCCTCACAAGGGGGAGTCTCTCACGCTGATCTGGGAATAGGCTTACTGTCGCGTCCGCCTTGGCCAGCAAGTAAGACACTACACGGTTGGATCCTTCTCAGTCAGCTTTATTCCAGGAACGACTCTTGACTTAGGGACGGGGAACTGGACGGGGGCCTAGGATGGGGACATATGGCTGAGGACCTGGACCAGGAAGGGGATGGGCTGGGCTCCCAAGCAGCAGAAATGAGCTGCTTATATAACTGCCCAAGGCGGGCTGGGTGATGTGTTCTCTCAGGATAGGTTCAGCTGCCAATACCTCATTAGCATAAGCCCGCTCGGGAGGGGCACGAGGCTGACGCATGCTCAAAGGACTTGTTTATCAGTTTAGCTGAGCTGGCCACTCTGGAAGCCAGCTGCTTACATTGTCAGGTGCTAGTCATACGACTTTGCTACTGTAAACACGGCTACCTACAACTTACCACCCAAGGACACACGAGACCATATTGATGCAATTAGCAAAAAGGTAGTTTTAATAACGGAGGCCCTTCAGTTCGAATCATATCTCACGCAGGAGACAGGGGATTTGACCAAGACCCCAGGAAGTTGGGAACTTTTATAGGTAGGGGGTGGGAAGAGCAGGGAGATTTGGCGCGGTTACACATAATTGGATATTTTAAACATCAGCAATTTGCATAGACCAGTTATTTTTGACCATGAATCTTTGGACTCAAGAGTACCAGATGACCGATTTACTCATTTCTTGTTTAGACTTGTATGTCTTTGCGTCGTTGCTTCTTTTTCATTTTTCGTCACTCTGCTCCTGAAGAGGCTCAAAATTATTATTATTATTATGGCTAATTTTAACAAGTTGTTAGTGCTCTCTACTGACCATGAATTCCTTGCTCTGTGTCTCAAGATGTTTTTAATTTTTTACCCTAACAGATTCACTACTTAAAGTGTGGTTCTTGCTAAGGCTTGGAAAAACTGCTAGACTTTCAGAATATCAGATCTGTGTTTGTTTGTCTGTTTGGTTTTGGTTTTGTTTTGTCTAAGGAGCCCAGATTTCCAGTTGCAAATCTACACATGGCTGAGTTCCACTCTAGATTTGGTAGATGATTCCGAACATTCTAGATTAGGACTATCAAAAATAAAATAATCAATACTACATATGCAACAAAATTTTGGGACCAGGTGTGGTGACTCACGACTTTAATTTCAGAACTTGGAATGCTGAGGGAGGCAGATCTCTTATCAGTTCAAAGTTTGCCTAGTCTACATAGAGAGTTTAGGCCAGCAAAGACTTCATTGTAAGATCCTTTATCAAAAACAAAAGGAAAAGGGAAAAAAAAAGTTAGCCACTATATTTGAAAAAGTAAAACACATTTGCAGTAACTCAGTTTACTAGGAATAAGACTTTATACTGCTCTTTAACTCCATTTCAATTCATATTCATCATGGAGTATGGCCACAAATGGGCTGTGGCTCCCATCTTGAACATTGCAACATTAAATCTCTGTCCTGTTTCAGCATTAATTGGAAAGAAGACTCCTGTTTTATCCTCAGTACACTTGGGGTGACAAACACTACTCATAAGTCCCACATCTTTAGCTCTTTTCAGATGAATCTGTTCTGGGTTTCCTTTCCCTTCAGAGAGAGAGAGAGAGAGAGGACAGAGACAGAGACAGAGACAGAGAGACAGAGAGACAGAGACACACAGAGAGAGAGGGACTAAAGTTGGCTCATAGATACCATTATACATATTTTCTCAATTAATAACTTAATTCTATGCATTTATTTTATTCATAATTTATTTTGTACTATGCAAATTCATTTTCTTTCAAAATTATCTTCCTTGTAGGAACAAAAAAACCGAATTGGACTATTTTAGGATAAGTGATTCTGAGGTTCTAATCTTGAAACAGCAGAAGATGCTCCCAGTGTCCTCTATTCTAAAAGGGAAGACTATACCAGTCTATCAGCTTAATTACAAAGTCCATTTAAAGAAAACTCCCTATGGGGTTTCAGAGTTTGGATCTTTCCTGTGTACAATTATCATCACCCAGTCCATGCATAAAATTACTCTGTTCTGGGTTCTCAGTTTAAAATTGTTTTTAATGTTAGTGGAGATAAATACAGCATGTGAGCAAACACGGTTTGCTGCTCAATTGTTCAAAAGCACACTCATATAAACAACTGTGGTGCTTATTAATGCTAAAAATATGTGAAGTTGCAGTGACTCTGCATTTGAAGTCTACTATGTGCCATTTGTTTTATTCATGATAAACAGATCATTTAGTTGGAAAAATCCCATCTGCTTAGATATATCTCTTATTATTTATGAGAACCATGTTTAGGAATGCAGGAGGCACATGTGCATAATTAATCCTGAAGAGAATTAGACATTGTTTGATTCACAGCTGAATGCAATTAGCATTAGGAAGTTTACATATGTTGGCAATAACACAGATTAGCAACTAAAGTGCTTGTTAAAAAATTTAACCTGAGGCTGCTGGAGCAGACCTCTCTTAATGATGCTTTAAATGTTGTTGATGAAGTAATAATCAATTTTGTTTTATAAATAGTAAATCAAGAATTTAGGTCTAATTAACAGTGCTACAGATCACTTCACTTACATATCAGATGTACTTGTGATGTGTGCTATGAACTTTCTTTGAGGCTTGTATGCAAACAGTTGCTATGAAGAAGACACAATCCTTTCCATTACAGTAAAAAGAAATGATTGCCCAGCCAGGGAAGAGTGAGGTGTCTACCTTTTGGAAGGACTCATCCAGAGGTGTGGAGCTGGAAAGCTTTGTCTTT
Source organism: Mastomys natalensis (assembly GCA_021653895.1). Taxonomy (NCBI): domain Eukaryota; kingdom Metazoa; phylum Chordata; class Mammalia; order Rodentia; family Muridae; genus Mastomys; species Mastomys natalensis. Next base: position 1,108,825 of record JAJTUV010000425.1, on the reverse strand, counting down.
GTCCCACTGCCTTTAATTGCAGGAAAGCGAAACAATGCCTTCTTGTCTCAAGCACAGCCATTAGGCAGTTTTACAGACTGTGAAGCGAAGGCATCTAATAGGGAGGGAGGGGAGAAGGAACGTGATGAAAATGAGGCCGAAGGTAAAATTGAGCTGTAATTGTTTGCACTTCAACTTTGAGAAGTTCACCATTAATTAAAATGTTTCTGCACCACTCACCACCAGAGTGGCAAGAAAGGGGGCTGGGCTGATCAAGAGGCAACCAGGGAGCCCTCCAGAAAGCATGCAAGGTCTCTGATGAGGGAATATCTCCCGTGTACAAATATGGCAGAGTCACAGGGTGCAGTCAGGCACACTTTCATGTGACATGGTTTGAACAGCCCTTATTTGTGGTTTTCATTTTTCCTGGACCTCATTATAAAGTAGGATCATAGGTTTTCATAATGCATGGAAATAAAGAAATGATATATTCAGGAAATATTTAGTGTATTTCATAAAGTCAAATCTTTCATTTGTTATATATATATATATATATATATATATATATATATATATGCCTTTCACAGTGATGTTTGCTTCAGAGTTAGTAACAGTTTTCTTCTTTGAGTCATAATCTTACGGGTCTCATGTTGACCTCCAAATCACCATGTAGCAAAGAATGGCTTTCAGTTTTTGATCCTCTGAGCTGTACACCCTGAGTGCTGGATTACAGTCTCATGGCATCACATCCAGTATATGAAGTACAGGTGATAAACCCCAGAACTTAGTGCATTCTAGACAAACACTGACAGCATCACCTCCTCAATAATATGGTTTTCTTTATTACCTAAAATAGCAGGAATAAGTCACAACATTTGGGAGCAGACGAAGGAGGATCAATAGTTCAAGGTCACCCTTTGATGAAGAGGAAATTCCACACCAGCTTGGATTGAGACCCTGTCTTGAACAAACAAAGTAAAGCAAACCAATACCACAACACAACAAAGTAATCTGAACAGTGATAACATCCTAGGTTCACTTATTTGTTATTGTTATCAAGAAGAATTAGTTTCTGAGTAAATATTGAATCAGCATTTGCATTATTATGTAGAATTCAGTCCTCACGACTCTACTGTGGCAGTTATTGTGGTACTGACAAAGGGTAAGGATGTGAATGCTTTTCTGTAGGAGTAAAATGCAGGCATGACCGGGCAGGGCAGTCAGCCTACTCTGGCATACTCCTCTTCTCAATAAAAATCATGGCACAGCATGTGCTTGAGTCTTCCCAGAAGTTAGAACAGTGAGTTCTGGAGTAGTCTTGGCTAGTAGCTCGCCTGATTGTTGAGTCTTCACTCTTCATGTCTCTTCTTTTTTTTTAATTTTATTTTTTTTGCTTATTCACTTTATAACCCAGTCACCCCTCCCTTCATGTCTCTTCTTATGTGCTTCTTCAGCAGAGAGATCCTTGTGATATGAGTGTTCCCTGACCAATCTGAGGTAAGGTACTAACCAATCACAGTCTATAGTCGATAGGTTTCCACTAGATAAATAGTTGCTCACATGCAGTAAGGCAGACACTCTTCCCTGAAACCATCTCTGAAATGATACATCTTCATGCCTTTTACTGACCCATGCCATTGCAGTCTTTTTGGAGGATCTGGGAGAGGGGGTACACCTCTGTAATGATGGCACTCTGCTATGAGGGCTGAATGAGGGTATACGGAGGGAGCATGTCTGTATTGGTACTGCAGGCCTCTAACTTCAGCTGTGCAGGCCACATAAATGAAGTTTCATCACATGATGTGACTTTCAATGAATCGGTGTTTTAGTCACACTTCTAGAACACAGGTAATGGCAGTTGACTGGTGTGGAATGTTCCTTTTGAGCAGACAGGTACTGTTTTTCTGTTCATTCATTGCTGGTTTCCAGAACTGAGAACAGTTCCTGAGACACACATGGAAGCCACTCAGAACATACTTGTTGAACAAAGAAGTCAGTTAGAAAAAAAAAATTACAGCTGAGAAAAGATCAAAAGATCTTTTTTTTTTTTTTTTTTTTTTTGATCTGTTGTGGTTTGAAGAAGAAATGTCCCCATAGGCCCATTTATTTGAACTCTTAGTCTGAGTTGATGTTGCTATCAAGAAGCTTTGAGAACCTTAAGAGGTGGGTCTTGCTGGAGAAAAATCTTCACTCGAGTAGGACTTTGGCATATTATAGCTTATGCCTATATTCTGTTCTCTCTACTTCCTGCATATACATGAAATGTGATGACTCTACTACCTGACTGCCAGGTCTTCACAACCCTGCTTCTGGCCTCCTCCACTGGGATGGACTATAGCCCCCTAGAACCATAAACCAAAAGAAAACTTTTCTTCACATGGTTGTTGTTGGGGGCATTCTACCACAGCAAGTGAAAGTACCTAATACAAGGACAAATTAAAATGACATAGAATTCTAATGTCCACATGTATAAATTAAAATTGCAGTTAGATGCCTATTTTCATTCATTTCATCACAACAGCAGTGTTGAGTGGGTGTGATGCTGAACTTGTGGCCTTTTACAGATGTGTGTTTGACCATGAAACAATAGATTCTACACAGCCCAGTTCTTTGTCCTTGCCAGCTCTCTTACTGTAGAACTGGCCTTTGTTCCTTACTTTCCCATACTCAGAGGCTTAAATATCATCACTGGTCACATACTGAATGACAGGGGAGCTGAGCCCCACTCTGTGGCCCCTCACATCCTTTGCAATTGTCCCTTGACCCTCATAATGTTAAATTAATTTGGCTCTCCTGGTAGAAATGCACAGGGTGAATTGTATATATTAAATCTTAATGATAATACCTCCTGGTACATGATCAAATCTGGTACAACGTTAATCCATTTGGCTTCCATCCAAGAAGACCCATTAAACAGAGAAAGTGCCAGCTGAATTTCATTAAAAATACTTCATGTGTAATGTGGTCCTGAGACAGGAACCTAGAGAGTATTTTCTTTTTAATTAACAGTTATGGGTTTGAAAGCTACCATTCATATTTATATCTTCTAAGTATCAGTTGTTTTCACTGGTTCATGAGGAGTGCAGTCACTACAAGATACTCATGACTGTGGATGGCATGCAAGGAGTTAACTGGGACTGAGGGAAGCTGAGGCCACAGGAGTATTGCGAATGAATGAGCCATTCAATCTTAGCTGTTCTATGCTCTATGTTCAATGCTTACAACACATAGAAAGTAATCTTTGAAGAGAAAAAAAACAGGAATGGAGGAAGAAAATCTATGGATTTCCTTCAACTTTAAGAGGTCTTTTCCCACTTTTCTCCAGAAGAAACTACTAGAAATAGGATTTGATTCTTCTGCATGCAAATAAAACACAATGTCTTTTACTATGGGCTGACTAATCTCTAAAGAACATGATGTTAGATGAGAGTTTCAACTTATTCATGGCTTTGCGTCTTCCTAGAACTTCAATGCCATGTTTTATCCTTCAATTTACTGTTTAAACAAAGGATGCTCCACACACCCATAGAACCGTATAGAAACAAATATAGAAACATATAGAAAGAAATATTCTTTCCACAAGGAATAAAAATAAAATAAAATAACCTTTAAGGGAGGGGTTTGATAAAGACATACCATTTAGGACTGAATGTTCCAAAGTCTCTTACTCTTCACATGGCCCAGTCATCATGTACTATAAGGAAAAATTTCTTCAATGAGGATTGAGTAGTGTACATATCTGTGTATATAGTCAATTAATATAGTCAACAAAGAAGTCGATTAAAATGTTATAATGTATAAAGGGAACTATTTGGGAAGAAGAATCAGGTCAATAGGAGGGGGCCAAGAAGGAGTATTTGAGATGAATATGATCAAACACATTTTATATATATATATATATAATATATATATATATATATATATGAATGAAAATGTCATAATAATCCTATGAATCTATGAACATGGGAAATCTTTCCATCTTCTAATATCTTCTCCAATTTCTTTCTTCAAAGACTTGAAGTTCTTGCTATACAGTCTTGGTTAGAGCTATGCCAAGATATTTTATATTATTTGTGACTTTTCTGAAGGATGTTCTTTCTCTAATTTCCTTTTTAAATTTTATTTTGGTTTTAAAGATTTATTTATTTTATGTATATGAGTATTCTGTCTTCATACTCACCAGAAGAGGGCATCAGATACCATGACAGACGGTTGTGAGTGACCATTTGGTTGCTGGGACTTGAACTCAAAACCTCTGAGCAACTAGTCCTCTTAATCACTGAGACATCTCTCTAGTCCCTTTCCCTAACTTCTCAGCCTGCTTATTGTTTGTATATAGGAGGACTGATTTTTTTTTTTAGTTAATTTTCTATCCAGCCACTTTACTGAAGGTGTTTATCAGCTGTAGGCATTCCCTGGTAGACTTTTTAGGGTCACTTAGGTATACTATCATAGCATCTGTAAATGTTGATACACTGATGTCCTCCTTTCCAATTTATATCTGCTATATCTATAGTTGACTTATTGCTCTAACTAAAACATTAGGTACTATACTGAATAAATACTGAGATAGTGGACAACCTTGTCCCTGATTTTATTATACTTGATTTAAATTTCTTTCTGTTTAATTTGCTATATTGTGTTTATTATGTTTAGATATGTACCTTGTATCTATGATCTCTTGAAAACATTTTTTTTTTTAATCACGAAGGTGTGTTGGATATTCTCAAAGACTTTTCTATGCTTATCTAACATAGTAAAAATGACTATCTTACCACAAAAAATCTACATATGCAATGATATTCCCATCAAAACTCCAACACAATTCTTTACAGACCTGGAAAAAGCAATTTTCATATAGAAAAACAAATCCCTAGCATTGCTGGAACAATTCTGTATAATTAAAGCTCTTCTGGAGGAATCACCATCTTGGACTTCAAGCTATACTACAAAGCAACAATAATAAAAGTGCTTTGTATTGATATAAAAACAGACAGATTGATCAATGGTATAGAACTGAAGACTCAGAAACACATGTACAGACACTTGATTTTTGATGAAGAAGCCAAAACCATACAAATGTTTGTTGGTCTCATTGGATGCCTGCATTTAGAAGAATGAAAGTAGATCTGTATCTACCACCCTTCACAAAACTCAGGTCTAAGTGGATCAAAGACCTCAACATAAAATTGGATTATTAAATCTAATAGATGAGAAAACAGGGAATAGTTTTGAATGCATTGGCATAGAAAACAACTTTCTCAAGAGAACACCAGCAACTCAGACACTAAGACCAACAATTAATACAGAGAACCTCAGAAAACTTAAAAGCTTCTGTACAGCAAAGGACACCATTTTGTCAAAAGGACAAAATGGCAGCACACAAAATGGGAAATGAACTTCACCAACTCTACATCAGACACGGGGCTGATTCCAAAATATATAAGAACTCACGAAACTAGATATCAACAAACCAAAAATAACTCTATTAAAAAATAAGATACAAACAGATTAATTTCTGAGAGAGAGAGAGAGAGAGAGAGAGAGAGAGAGAGAGAGAGAGAGGAAAGGATGGAAAGAGGGGGTGGGGAAATCTGTTATGGCCAAGAAACAATTAAAGAAACGTTCAACATTCTTATTCATCAGGGAAATGCAAGTCAAAATGACTCTAGGATTCCATCTTATACCAGTCAGAATAGCTAAGATCAAAAGCATAAGTGATAGCACACTGGCAAGAATGTAGAGCAAGGGGAACACTCCTTCAATGGTGAGAGGAGTGCAAACTTGTATGACCAGTTTGGAAATCAATTTAGCAGTTTCTCAGACCCATCTATACCACTTTTCCATTCCTGTGTATATACTGCAAAAAATACTCCACCATACCACAAGGACACTTGGTTAACTATGTTCATAGAAGTTTTATTCATAATAGCCAGAAACTGGAAACTATCCTAAAAGGATAAAGAAACTAAGTAATAAAGAGGTTCCAAGTTGGGGGTAGGGGGATGGTGCTTGAATCTTACAGAAAATGAAAAATAGAATATACAATGTGGGTGAATTTTCACAGGGGACTGGATGGAGAGAGGATGGGGAGGGAAACAGGTGAGGGAAGGGCAGAGGGAAAGAGTACTGGGAGAGAGAACTGGAATCTGGGGTGGAGCAGGGAACATCTTTTGGACTTGCTAGAAACCTAGGACATTGGAACTCCAGGAATCTATGAGGGTGATACTAGCTAAGACTCCTAGCAATGTGGAATATGGGCCCTGAAATCGACATCCCCTGTGATCAGGATAGACTTCCAATGAAGGGATTGGGACACCAACCCAGACATGAAACCTTTGACCCACAATTTTTCCAGCTTACAAGATGTGAAGTGATAAAAATGGAGCAGAAATCAAGCAAATGGCCAATTAATGACTGGCCCAACTTGAAACCCATGCAATGAGAGAGGGCCCACCCCTGATACTATTGATGGCGTTCTGTTATACTTGCAGACAGGAGCCTAGCATAACTGTCATCTGAGAAGCTTTACCAGCATCTGATGAAAAAAGATGCAGAGACCCACCACCAAACATTAGGAGGAACTTGGAGAATCCTGTGAAAGGGAAAGAGGAAGGATTGAAGAAGCCAGAGAGTTCAAGGACACCACAAGAAATCCAGCAGAGTCAACTAACCTGGGCCAAGAGAGGGCCATGTAAACTGAATCCCCAACCAGAAAGCATGTATAAAACAGACCTAGTCTCCCATATATATATATATATATATATATATATATATATATATATATATATATATATATATGTATGTATATCAGACATGCAGCTTGGTCTTCACATGGGTCCTTAAACATCAGTGACTGCCTCTGACTCTTGCTGCCTTGTCTAGCCTTAATAAGAGAAAATGCAGATACACCTAATCTTAGTGTAACTTGATATATATCAAGGTGGGTTGCTATCCATGGGAGGCATCTGCTTTCCTGAGGAGAAAGCAAGGGATGGGAAGGGAGAGAAGGGACTGGAAGGAGAGGAGGGAGGGGAAGCTACAATCAGGATGTAAAGTAAAAGTAAATAAATCAGTTAATTAAAAATAGAAAAAAGAAAATTTTTGAATAAAATCATTATTACATGTAATGGGTACATATAATAAAAACTCCATACATGAAAAAATTACATAGAAAGATAAAACATGTATACAAGTTCAGAGTATAAGGCACTGTCAAATTGATCAAATGCAAAACTGTAGTGGAATAAATTATTTAAATCCCAAATTTTTCGCTGTAAGATATCCTCCCTGAAAGAGACCAGTAAAGGAAAACACAACTCAATAATTATGGTATAAATAGCACGCCTAGATTGGGCAAGTTTACCGCTACACTACTCTAATCTAATATGAGATCCCTTATAACTTGAGGTTCATCCAGGCTGCGTACTCTGTAGTAGTCGGCTTCCTTCTATCTGTGGCTTCCTTCTGCCTGCTTCCTCCTGCTTCTACTTCTTCTCTTCTCTCTGCTTCTCCTCTGCTTCTGCCACCTTTTATATCAAATTCCTCTCACTCTCTCCTCCCTTAAGCCTTTTTCTCCACCTCCCCTTCTACTGCCCAATCTCTGGCTCTAGCCTTTATTTTACAGGTTTTAACTGGACAGAAGGTTTACAAGATGTCACCTGTGTACAGATTCAATCCTCCTCTGCAGCCCCTTCCAGGAGAGTGGAACTAGGATCAAAATACAAGGATGAGGCTATCCATAACACAAAACTGTAGAGTAACCAAATGGTATTAGAGGGGGAACGTAAACTGGGAAGGAGACAAAAAGTATTTAGAACCTACAGTTATATCCATTTCTCTTTTTGGGTTTAAAACACACACACACACACACACCACACACACACACACACACTTCTAGCACAAAATAATTCAAATCACTAGGCATTTTCTACCTTTATTGCTTGATAATTTTAGTCCTTCATACATCTAACTAAATTCTGGCCAATGAGAGGCAAGTGTTGCCAATATTTGTAATATGTCAGTTTTCCTGAACACAGTGTGTTCATCTTCTACTGATGCTTGTTTCTTCTTCCTCTGTGGGAAGCCAAGAGTACAGGGAAAATCATCTAGTACAGTCATCTGCTAAGACTGTCATGAAAAAAAAAATCACAGGCTAAATAGCATCAGTAATAGAAATTTATCTTTTCATAATTTAAAAGGGTAAAAATCTGAGTTAAGGAGCCACACTGGGTTTGGCTTTGGCTGTAGTCCTCTTCCTGACTTGTAAGTGGCCTTTTAGCTATGCCCCCACACAACACCTTCCACTGACTTTCTCTTCTTACAAAGACACTGGATTTACAATAGTAAGGCCCCACACTTCTGAATTGATTAAACCTTCTAAGGATCCTTAAAGGACTGGTAAAGAGCATTAGATGTCTGACTTAAAGTACAACTAGTTATATCCATACAACTGTATAACACTGATTGTCCAAGTTCTTAAAACTGTTTAACCTTGATTCATACACACTGACCTTTGGAGCAGAGACCTTTGTTAAGACACAAGGAACAAAAGCGCTCAACCTCTGCTGGGAAAAGGTCAGAGCTGGCACAGCAACCAAGGAAGTTCATCAGACCACTGCCTGTGCTTGGAGGAAAGACTCTACCTCGTGCTTTGAAGAGTCAAATGTCTCATGCCCTGCCCTGCCCTGCCCTCTATTAGCAAAGGAGTTTCCTCTCAAGTTCCTTTGCATAGAGTTCTGTCACCAGTGATCTCTCTTCACTTAAAAACAGACTGAGAAATCATAGAATTAAGGCTGTAATCTAATAGAGAGGGGGCAATTGTGAACAGCTTTGATTTTTAACTCAACATCTGCAAGGCTCTTACCTGACTTACGTGTATGTCTCTCTCTGTTTCTGTGTCTCTGTCTCTGTCTCTGTCTCTCTCTCTTTCTCTCTCTCTCTCTCTAGGGGTATCCTTCAAATCACTTTCTACAGAATTTATTTACTACTTCTTATAGAATGCTACTCTACTCAGTTGTTTTCCAAGTCACAACAGTAACTGGCCATCTTGAATTCTACATTCCATGTAATGGGCAACCCTTGGCCATTCCCCTTAAAGTTGATAAGTTTGTGATTTGTCCTTCACTAGTCCTCAACAATCTTCCCTCACTGGCTAATCCTCCACTCATTATCAGATAAAGTATAGCTATGCAAATTCAAATTCCTATAAGGCATCTTTGAAAAGGTAAGTTGAATATTGAATGCCACAGGTACACATACACACAAACACACAAACACACACACCACACACACACACACACACACACACAGAAAGAGAGAGAAAGAGAGAGAGAGAGATGTTTTGTTTCCATTACTTAAAAATGGAGATGAATATTGTTAAAAAATTTTATGAAACCATTGGAATTAATTGGTCACTTTAAAATTTTTGTGACTTTGATATGTCCAGATGAGAATTTAATGTTGAGGAGGAATTCTTTGGAAGTCCATTGATTAGGGATTGTTATAATTCAGTGTGCCCTAACTTCAATGTTTATTCCTGTTTTAAGTTCTGTAAAATACAGTTGAAATGGAGTTGGGGTATTTTAGACATTCATCGTGTCTACAATTCCCTCATCTGTAGCCACGTTCTTCCATCTTTTCTAACTATGGAGGAGTGTGGGTCATTATATTTCTATGAGGCCCTTGACCTGTTAACACTTTTCTCTGAGTACCTTTGCCTAAACATCCCCATTTGTCAACCTTTGAAAAGCTCTCATTGAGCTTCTCAGTTGGGGCAAATAGTCTTTTCACTTTCCCTCTGCCCGATTATTTGAAATAGTACTTCTAAGAAAAATTTAACATAACTCTTAATGGCTTTACACTATGTGCATTGCAGGGGCTAAAGAAATATATTCTTGGGATTGAAAGAGGCTAGTGATTACTTTTGAAAACTTGGGCTAAACTATGTAACTTCAGAAAAGGGTACAAAGTAAAACATGTAGGTTTTATTTGTCAGAACAGAAAGGTTTGCCATGATAATTATAATTTAGTAGTCTATTGTGAGGCCCCTGGAGTGGGGTAAAAATACCCCTGCTGCCTATCTGGGATAAAGAATTAAGAGCAATAAGCAGCATGAGATTTTATAGGAGAAAAAGTCACTCTAAAGCCTGCGACTCTCCTTTCTTTAACAAAATTACAAAATTAGCAGATGAAGGAAATGCATTGAGTTTAATGTACTTGGTCAGCTATAAAGCTTTCAATAAAGTTTTACCTCAAATTGCAATTCAAATTATCTTAGGAACAAGGAAATATAACTTTCCAGAGAACTGAAAACTTTTGACTAGTAAAATGCCCATCAACCCTTTTGAAGATTAATGCCCAGCATAGAGACTTATGTGAAATCAATCTGGTGTTTAGTGTGTAAGCAGCCCCCATGACACATCTTGAGGCTGCATTTCCTCTATAGGCTTCTTCTCAAAGACAAGAGTTTTATTTTCAGGGTGGGAGACACAAAAACATGTTAGTGTCCAGATACAAATGACATGAGTGTGTTACAGTATGGATCTCTCGTCTTTCCGTGGGCTCCTGGTGTTTGAATGTACCTTGTCTACCTTACAGTATAATTTCAAGACTGTGGAGCTTTATTAGGTGGCACCTGCCAGAGGAAGTAGATTGATAAGGGCAGGCTTTGGAGATGAGCCCCACCCCTGACTCTTGTCATACTTTTGTGTCCTGTCTGCCATTATGTGAATAAGCAGCTGCCTCTTCCCCCTGTCATCCTAGATGGAGCCACTCTACTGTGACTTCCCTGACAGGATAGAACAAAGAGAAACAAAAAAAAAAGCTTTGTTTTAAAAAGAATCTCTGTGCCAGAGGTGAAAAATATCTATGCAATGATGTTCCTATAAATTTCTATTATTCTCTTAACTCAAACACTGTCAGCTCTTTACACCAAGAGAGTAGGCCGGAGGAAGAAGATGGAAATTTCATCCTTGCTTTGTTTTGTTTCAGCATTTTGAATCAGGGTTTCAGATCTGTGTAGCCCTGGCTGGTCTGGAACTCGCTCTGTAGACCTGGCAGCCCTTAAACTCAGAGAACTGCCTGCCTCCACCTCCACAGTGCTGAGATGAAAAACACACAGCACTGTACCCACTTTGTTAAAAATATAGATATGTAAGTACAGCGTTTCTCTAACTGTAAAATCAAGTAGTGGAGGCGACTAACGGAAGAATCAACTCAAAGAAGTAATTGAAAGCAGTTGCATTTTGAATATGGATTGTGTTATAAGTTTTTCAGTTCCGTATGCATGTATAATTTAACACTTATACATGCTGACAGGAAAAAGCCGGTTGAGAATATTGCTGGATTCTTCTCTAATTAGCTATTGTAGATTAAGTCATGACTTATATTTTGATTGGTTCCTGTGTATTCCCATTTTGAGAATGGGCATTCATTAGAGCCATGTGGACAATTTATATATATATCTGATGTGACAATAGGTACCTAGATTAGGTCACAATGTGTAAGATACTACTGCAACATGATATCATTTTATTAGTTATATACACAAAAGTTTTATCTTTAACTTGAATTCTCAAGTGGTTTTGTTTGGCATATAGAGAAATATAAACCTTACTGAAAATTAAAACCATGTAAAATTTCTGAAGGTGCATAATTATTGTACCTCTCACCTAAAATGTGTATATATATATATATATATATATATATATATATATATATATATATATATTATATAATATCTGTATATATATGTATATATAAAATATATAATATATGTATGTATGTGTATATATATGTACATATAATATATAATATACATTATATATATTATAATGGTTTTGTACCTCTACCCAAGATTTTCTCACATTTCTTCCTTGTTTTTGATAGTCATTCCTCTTAGTCCATGATTTTTTCCTGTTCTCTCAGACTCTTCATGTTCACTGAGGGCAATTGCTCTAACAACAGCAAACTGGAGTAGCTGTGAGGTCTGACAACCTGAACAATAGTGTTGGCTGGGAAGGCAGACTCTGGTCAAACCTACCAGGAATAAAGAGAGAAAACAATCTCCATGGACCAAGACAATTCTGCATGCACAGGTATCTACAGAAGAAAAATATCCTTAATTTTTTTTTAAAGTGCATGTTAATGTTTTCAGAAGTAATTACTCATTTCAAATCTCTTTCCCAGGAAATTTTCATCAAGAATTAAAAGATACAGTGTGGAATTTATGTACCACATGATCAGCTCAGTCTATTTACACAGTTTGAAATGAGAAAACCAAATTGTTTGTTTGGCAAAGATAGTTAAAGAGCTACACGTCTCCCTCACCGTCCCGAGACAAGGATAAAAAATAGATGGCCCAATTCTTTTGTTCAGACATCATAAAAATAAACTGCCTTACCTCATTTTCTAGAACTTTCTGTTTTTGATGACTTAAAAGGGAGCAACCCATTCTGAATTTCACAATGACAGAAGGATTTGTAGCACAGCGATCCTCTTTTATTTCAGGAAGCAGCCAAGAGCAATTAGGGAAGGCTGTCCTCATCACAGGAGACTATCTCCTGTTAAACTAATGGGAACATCAGCTGCTACAATCTTGGCAAAATGCACCAACTCTGAAGAGATGTCACCATCTTAATAATTCTGTGATGGCCATAGGAAGACAAACAGTTGTTGTTGACAAGTGTTTGATCTTCATAAGCCTGCTGCTGTGACAAGCTACAAACTATATTTTATCCTCCACTTCTGTGATCCTTCACCCAGATAAGAACCAACACCTGGCATCTTTTCAAATTTTCTTTTCCTTTTTTTTTTTTCCTTTTACATCAGTGGCAAAAGTTAAAAAGGTAACATGAAAAGAAAGATGAAAAAGGAATACTGTTCAAATTGAAGGACTGTAGTTTCAAGTTTCAATCCTGTATCAAAACATCTCCGCCTTGCCTTCTCTCCCAGTCATCACAGATGAAGAGTACAAAGAGGTACACAAGCCCGGCACAATGCTGCCTGTGTACTGCAATCCGAAAATCACAGCCGCGAAATTATCCCTGACATATCAAAAACTGACAGTCACATCCCCAGCATCTCCTCCTCTCATTCCCATGGACCTTCTTGATTAATAAATCTGACACATAAAAAGCCTCAGTATGACTAAAGTGTCAGTGACTGGGAAGACCGTTTTGATCTATTTCTTAACTTTTAGAAGAAATATTCTCTTTTTCATGAATATGGGATCCGTTCATGGACTGCCAGCTTTCAAATGACCACCTCTTGAAGTTTAATTTTAAGTTTTAAATAAATATTGTATGCATGCGGAATAATTACGATGCTCTAGAGGGATACCACATAATGACATTCATTCTTTTTTATGTGAAAATGCCAGGCCCTTCAGGCAGCGCCGTCTGTGTTTGCCACAGACCCGTGCGGGTCCTTCGGTGGGTTATGTTTCAGAAGTGGCAATGTACAGAGCTGTCATCAAGACACTGGTCCTGTCCCCCAAGTAAACTCCAATTTGCATTAGTTGGAAACTTTCCTTTAGACTCAGCTGTTCTAAGCCACCGAATCAATGTCACTGGCTATCAAATGAGTACTTTTTATATATTATTAGATGAATAAAACGTCCCTGTAGACTATGTAAGATAAAAAAAAAAAATAACATTCTAGATTGCCGATGTACGAAAATCCTCTTGACAGTCATTCATCATGTTGTGTATTTTACAAATGAGACTTGCGTTCTTTACTTAAAACAAAAATACTGTTTAGGTTTATGTCTATATAAAACATCATAATTTTCTATAAAATTGAATCACTACCATGTGATGTAAATTACAGATACTACTATGCACCTTTTTTCACATATTCAGAAATATGATTAGAACCATCCCATTTCTCATTTGTGTCCTGTTAGTGCTCTTGAAAATAGTGTCTTCTTTTAAGTAAATATTTTCTATGAATAGCCATATGCATTATGAGAAAAGATCATTCTATACTAAGGCTGTCCCAGGATTTAGAGACCTGATTAACTCACCAAAATATTACCAAAAATCAGTTTAATTTTTTTTATTTGTTAATTTTTTTATATTACATTTGCCACACAATCTGTACAAGCCCTGAACTGCCAAAAATTCTCTTTTATCTTTCTGAGAGCAGGAGTTGAAGGTGTGAACCACCACTGGGGTTTAAATAGGCCTTGGCATTTGTCTCATCCAGATGCAGATTTTGCCAACAGGTTATTAGTGCTGACTGTTGAATGCATGGGAAAACCTCATGGCTTTGCTTCTAATGCTGATCCCCACCCCTGGTCTAACCCACCCACTGGGATTCTAACTTTACCTTTTCCTTGCATCTGCTTCCAACCTTTCTCTACTGCAGTGGTTGTTTGAAACATCGGTCAAAATGTCTTTATTTCTCTTCATTAATTATTAATAGATACTGAACCCAGAACCTCATGGATGCCAGGCAAGTATATTCCAGCCACAGAACCCATTTTTGTAATTCAAACCAGAAACTCTCAATCTCTATTCGAAAAGTTTCCATGAGTTCAGATTATCGTCAGACTAATACCCATGGTAATGGGGCTGAAGATGTGGTTCAACAGTTAAGAGCACTGGGTGCTTGGCCAGAAGACTGGTTGGGCTCCCAGTAGCTGCAACACACAACACAATTGTTCTCTAGGTCCAGGGGACCCAACACTGTTTCCTGACCTCCATAGGTATCAGAAATACATGTGAGCATACATGCTCACCAACGAAACACTGATATAAATAAATAAATAAATAAATAAATAAATAAATAGATAGATGAGATAGATAGATAAGATAGATAGATAAATAGATAAATAAATAAATCTGTTTAAAATAAAACAAAATAAAAACAAAAGACCGAACCAAACATCCCCACACTGCTGCCCAAAGTCTCTTAGCCCCTAAAATATCCATGCCTGGCACATTCTCCAACCTTTCCTCCCTGTTTTCACTGTGTTTATTGCTTTGAATTGTCCCTGTGACTTCCCTCAGTATGGGTTGTAGCCTGGAACTTGTAAGCTAAGATAAACTTTTTTCTCCTCCACATTGCTTATGATTATGGTGTTTCATCATAGCAAGAGAAACTTAAACTAGGAATCCAGTCTAACTCCTGATCAACAGAGCTTGCTATCTTACAGCTGTGTGCACGGATTGTTATAATAATTTCAGTTGCATTGAATACAGTCGCAAAACTATGAACGTCTCAGAATCGAGCCTATCAGCAAATGGTGAGGATTTTGACATTAACTGCATAATAGAAGTGGAAGATATAATTGTTGAGTTATTGGGATGGAAAAATAAATGTATATTCTGTTTTCAGTGAATTTAAAATTTTTGCAAGTTGTAAAATTATACATTTTTAAGAAAATCTAAATAAAATGTATGAGCTATGAGTCTTTAAATTCCCTTTGTTTCTTTAATAAAGATAAATGTGCTATTATTACTTATATGCAAGCTCTCTACATTTAACATTTTTTCTTTTAAATAACCTCTTTTCTCATTCATCTTATATTCATCGAGTTAGTACTGATTATAATTAATTGTTTTGATCTTCATGTAGATGTTACATGGATTTTTATAGACATTCCATTATGATTAAACATACATTAATGGTCATTTAAAACATGCTACCATTTTCTAATAAAGCTTATATCTGTGGTCCACTGCCAGTGAAATGACCCAATAATATATCAGAACAGTAGTTTGTAATTTTGATAGAGGACACATTTGGCTTTCAAGTTTTTAAATCAAGGCCTTTTTCCAGTTAGTTGAGTACCAAATGCATTGCATAGATTCTCTTTGCATGTACGAGTATTATCTATTGTCGTAGGTGGGCTTAAGCATGCTGCTAAGGGCAGCCTTAGCAAACTGCATCTGGAAATTTGCCCAAGCTCATATTTAAGCCTTGTGCTAACCTGCTGCTGAATAACGTGATATAGTAATATAAAATACCTTGTTATTTCACTGTCAAGTAAATCAAGGGTCTTTTAACAATTAGCCTCTTGCTGTACCTTTGAGTACACTCATTTGACATTGTTCAGGACATCTTCACATATTACAATTTAGACTTTCTCCTGAGTGCTCAGAAAGGCCTAAGATCCTATAAGGTGGCTGGGCCACATTGCAGAGTTCCACTATTGAGGCATTATTTGTGTCTTATGAGTGTCTGTGGGGTTTCATATTTGAGGTAATTGGTCTAAGGATTCATTATGGGGGTTCAGGAAGAGGTAAGGATTGCATCCTGAAGCTAAACTGAGTTGTCAGAACATTGCTCTACTGTCATTGAATGGCTTTAGTCATTACTATGGGAAATTTTGGAAGGTGCAAATTGCCTTGTTATCGTTATATGGTTATATACAGTTACATGGTTATATCCATTATATATGTGTATAAGTGTGATAAATTCAACTTTCATTTGGTTAAAAATGTCTACATCTTTCATTTTAGGCATCTGATTTTCCAAGCTCAGTGGAGCAGTAAACTGCATGGTAGAAAAAATAAGGATGCCAAAGGTAGACACATCTACCTCGGATTATTAACTGTGTTGTGCATCTGGACAGTTTATTTTACTCTCTGAGTGTTAACTTACTGTTCCATGAAACAATAAGTATAAAACATTCTTGTAAGGACCAAATAGGCTAGATTTCATTTAAGGACTCTGTTATGCCTGAGCCTGAATCAAGTGTCAGTTAAATTAGTGACGTCATCATGTTGTTGTGTCTGGTTGTTTCCACAGTGTAAAGAACAGGAGTACCTAGAAAGGGCAAAAGGCTTGGCAACTTACAGATCAGAACTTTAGTCCTCTATCAAGCTAGAAATAGAAAACCATACTGTTTTTAAAAAGCATCTTGAGATAATAGATCCAAATGTTTTCCTGTGTATAAGATTCTATATTCATCTTTCTTTAAAATACGACCAAATGTCTAAAGTAAATTTTATCAAAGTAGGTGGCTCAGGGGTTTGAAAGAAAATGTCCCTCATTTTGGCACACAGGGAGTGGCACTATTAGGCTGTGATGCCTTGTTAGAGGAAATGTGTCACTCGGGGCAGCCTATGAACATTCCCAGTGTAGCATTCTCTTTCTATAGCCTGCACATCCTGGTATAGAACTCTTAGCTCCTTATCCAGTCTGCCTGCCCACTGTCATGATGATAATGGACTAAACCTCTGAAACTGTAAGCCAGCCACAATTAGATGTTTTCATTTTTAAGAGTTACCAAGGTCACAGTGTCTCTTTGCAAAAAATAGAAATCCTAATTTAGACAATGGCCAACTAAAAATGTTTGGTATATTTGGTTTAATGTCTTTTATAATTTTTAGTGAACTGAATTGAAGTAATAATGTTCAAAGTTATTCAATTATTGAGATCTTGCCAAAACTGAAACATTGCCATAATCTCAACTAGAATAATGTAATCTTTGTTATCATGGTGATTTTTTTGAAAAAAAAAAAAAAAAGTGTGCCTTGTTCTTAGTTAATCTGTAGTGTTTACTTTTAAAAATACAAGTTACCCAAAGAAATGCCTAATTATCAGCAAGATTACTTGGAAAAGAAAACAGACCTTGTGATCAGTCAGAACAGGTTCTCAGTTCTTGTTCAAAAACTGGCTGACCTTTTCAAAGTCAATGATTATCTTTCCACTGGTGTTTAGGATGCCCCAATATGACCTACAGAATATCTTCTCAAGCCATATTCAGAATGCTAACTTGCAGCTATCTATACTTCTCCTTCAACCCCTATTATATACAACCTAATCCTGCCAAGGTTTAATTTTTTCTGTATTTGTGTGGGATGCTATTAATAGCTATCTCAATCCTAAGCTGAATTATGATGCCTTACCCACATAAAATATCACAACCTGTGAATTTAGCCTGTGATTCTGGTTTTTATTTTCATTTACTCAAATAACTTGGAGCATGACAAAAAAAGCTGATAAGTTAAGTCTTTAGTAACAACAGTTACTTTTTACTAGAGTCCATCTAATATGTACGTGTGGATCTTCTCCCACATGTCAGGAAACTTGTGTTCCATAAGACATACCAGAAATCCCTTCACCTGCCTCTTTATATTGTAATTGTTTCTGATAGTCTGGAAAGTGTTTTAAGAATAATGATCTGGAGACTGAAGTCACATTCCAGTAGTTGTGGCACTCACCTTTAATCCCAGAATTTGGAAGACGCAGGCAGATCTCTGAGTCTGAGGCCAGCCTGGTCTATAGGGTGAGTTCTAGGAGAAAGTACATAGAGAAACCTTGATTTGAAAAAATAAACAAGGAAAGAGGGGGAAGAGACTGAAGTCACAATAAAGGGTCTTATTCTTAAGCCTGGGCAACACATTCAAAGATCATTGAGATATTCATAGTATTTGAAAGGTTTATGCAGAACTTCATGATTTATTTCTTTATGTGTATTCCATACATCAGTAAGATTTTTAAAATGACTAGCTCATCTCCAGATAGATCTTAATGAGCTCATTCAATGGTTGCTTCATATTTTTCTTCAATAGGAATTAATTCCTGGAGCTAGTGAGATTGGCTCCAAGTCTGAAGATCTGAATGAAATCCCTGGGACCAAAAAGTGGAGGCAAAGAACATGCTCTGCAAGTTGTTCTCTGACTTACACTCATGCACCCTGTCACACATGCCCACATGCATTTGCGTGGTACAAACCAATAAATAAAAGTGTAATAACTTTTTACTTAAGTACACTATTTTTTAATAGAAAAAAGTCTATGTACTTTATTTCCTTAAAACGCATCTGTTGGACTTCCATGTAATGTTTGTCTGTCATTGAGATAACACTTGGTTTGGCTCATTGGAAGGCAA